>JACJUM010000202.1:13870312-13935141 GCA_020976665.1 Heortia vitessoides
TTTGCATTTGAGCGACGCTGTTTCGGATTGATATACCGCGGCAAATGGCGGTGGCGAACAAACATATGGCCCGCTTGATGGTAAACACAAATGCAGCCTATAGAAGCTTCTGTCATCACAAATATATCGCCAGCTTGTAGCCAACCTTGTGAACTAAAGAGAGAGAGAGAGAGAGAGATATATATATATATATATATATATATATATTGTTATTTCATTGCCACTCACACCGTTCAAACTGAAATACTATTTGGCGATAGAAATAGTTTGGAGGGAGTGAAGTATCAATGCAGGCAACTTTTGTAAGAGATCTACGTCTTGTAGGTTTTTTATTCATCCTTGACTTTATGAGGATTAAGTTGATTGCAAACATGAATGCGATAAAGCACCGTCAAGAAAATACAGAAGAAAGCTGAAGCTGGGTTTTCAAACTTTGGTAGAAATTGGTGCAATAAGAAAACGCGGGAAGTTAGTTTGAGTAAATAAAGCTTTCTTCAACTAGTAGAGTTTGGTGAGAAAAGGCGGCGAGTACTTACGTTCAGGTCATTGGCAGCTGGCCAGAGCCTTCGTCGCAGAGGCGCGCGTAAACTGCAGTCACAGTTCTCATACACAGACCTGTTTGCTAAATGTGCATTATTACCCATTTTTCTCACCTGCTCAATGCTTTTTATTAAAAATGGAAATTAGATAAAAACAAAGTATTACTTCCCTCAAGCAAAAGAAGTATGCCTGAACCCAATCAATGTAACTAAATAGTTAATATTTACCCCCATGGTAAACAGACGCAACCTTATCTATGAGAGATGTGAAAAACTATTTACGTTTACATGTTAATTTTATCAACAATTTCCCTGGAAAAAGTTAATATTTAGCTATATTTGTCTGCTCGTAGCGGGAATTGCAGCAAAAAAAATGCTGTTGAAAACAAGCCGTATCCTGCACACTTTCTCGTATTTCAACGAAAATTGGCTCGTCCGCGCATCTGGTTGCCTCGTATGCACGTTAAACTGCACCATTTAATTTTTCATTGTAAAATTCGCACTGTATGACTCAATTGTGAGCATAATAAAGTACTTTATTGTACCTTTATTCTGCACATTTAGGACTTATTCAAGCTTGTTGCCTTCCTTTTTTATGTTACCGGAAATGTATGCAACCTACAAATTGTACACGATAATTTACACGTTTTTTTTTAAGATCACAACTTTAATGTAACAAATGTTCTATAAATAACACCATAGTTTAGTGTTTATAGACTCTGTTTTTGAATTTTGATTGTGTGTTATTCTAGTAATTCGGTGGTGTTCCTATTTTATGCAACTATAGTCCTGCGTTTGATTTCGCCCAGAGCCAACATTATATTCGATGAACATTTGTGACGAACTAGACCTCAACACGGGACTAACCTTTTTCTATCTCTACGGCTATTTTCGCTATTCGCCAAACTTCACAAATAAACAAATATTTATACATTTTCTAGTGAAACTTTATTTCGTAATGTTTATATTTTCTTTCCGATTCAGGAATTTTTTTTTCTTAAGAATTGACAATAGTTACAAAGACAAATTCACATACCATATAAATATAATTCTGTAAAAATTACTTTGAAAGCTGAGCATTGCGAATACAAAATAATGCTATTTAAAATTGGTTTTACCTTTCGCCGAGATTTCTCGTTGGTCTCGTTTTTTGCCGATACAAGAGCAATCGTGATGTAGGTCGACATACAATTTCCTGCGGCCACATGACCGGCGCTCCTTCCCCTGAGATTCAGCCTTCTGACATGTTGGAAGCGCTCCCGGATATAGGATG
This sequence comes from Heortia vitessoides, assembly GCA_020976665.1. Classification (NCBI taxonomy): domain Eukaryota; kingdom Metazoa; phylum Arthropoda; class Insecta; order Lepidoptera; family Crambidae; genus Heortia; species Heortia vitessoides. The sequence continues at coordinate 13,872,125 of JACJUM010000202.1, forward strand.
TCAGAGATGGCTAACCTTTGGCGCCAACCACCGAAATTGCTTCCGACAAACATTCTACTCTTGTAACAACCAGCGCTGTGTTCGCTTTGAGGTTGCGAATTAGCCGATTGAGCGACCACGCTAGATTTATTGCCGGCTGTTGCTGCTAACAGACAGTCACTGCTTTATTGCATGCCCTTTTGTAGACCTGAGTAAACATGTCGAATGGAACCTCACTACAAACTTAATAATACTTACCGTTGTCAATGTCATTGTTAACAGGTTCGTAGGTTAGCGTGTTTGTGAGAGAGATATATTTATCTTAAATCTAACGTCAAGGATCCATAAGTAGATATTGATGTTTTTTTTATAATGAGTATAATATAAAACAGCGAAAATTTTAACAAAATAAAATAATATATATTTAAACAAAATATAATAATATAATTAATAAAAATATAATTTTCCAAAATACTTACTTAAAAACATCAAAAAATATATGTTAACTAATTTAAGAAAACGTTTGGTGTATTCAATTTGAATATCGAAAGAAATACCGTGAGACAAAGTTTCTTAATATTGATATAAATGATCGAATGAAAAATGATGAAATCTTTGATTGATGATTTAAAAAAACTTATCAGACGAGTATATAAAATAGTTGAACAACGTTGACCACGGGCTTCACATTAATAATTTCCAATTTCCTGTAGTTTAGTTCACGTCGGAGTTATGTACGTTGCTAACCGCTCTGTAATTCAGCACTCAGTGAACTACAAAACATGTGAATAATAAACCGTACCTGGACAATTTTAATGACCGCGCTGAAGTTGACGATATTAAAAAATATTATTATAATTATTATATCTGTTAGAAATATGACTGAGGCCAAACTTTTTTTATCTTAAAAGCAGATTTCCTCTATCTTACGAAGAAAAAAGAGGAACTACAACTACTACAGTCGTGTATACAATACATTCATTTTCCAAGCACTAATTGTTAAATTTTAAGGATCAAAGAAATATAAACTTCACGTATTATATAAATAAAACTCTCACGAAAAAATGTATGCACGCGTATAAATAATACGACAACAAACGATTTTTTTTAATGTATATGTAATTGTCGGGACCTGGTTTGTACGGGATAAACGAGTTTGTGAAGTTTGTCCGGGATTAACGGAAATCTAAGGGCGGGATTAAAACTCCAACAACAACGAGATCAACTGGTTAAAAATTCTAAATTTTGTGACAAAAAACCACAATGTATGTTACCAACAACCAAATCTCTAATGTAACACTACATACAATGCTTTTTTTATCCATAGTTTACAGTTAATGTAAGTTTAAAAAAGAACAAGTGGTAATCATTTTTAATAAAGGCAAATTATATTTAGGTATAAATAAGTCGTATATTTTGAATGCATTGAATTAGCTCTGACATTAAAAACCACTTAAAATGCGGTTTATTAGCTATATTCTGGTTTTTTGTTATTTTGCTAGGATTTATAAGTTAGCCAACATGTTAAATTGTCGAAAATATGCAAAAGAATGTAATTCGACGCATTGACGTCCGCCAATAATTTGGTTGTGGGCTAGTCGGTTCCACACAAATTAGCCATTCGGTTGAATAGCCCTTACCGCACACGCTTAATTTGCCGGTTTCATGCAGATCGTCAAACACAGGCCCGACAGGTCGTATTTAGATGGCGTAGCCGAGTGAATTCATGGTATTTAAGTATGTTTGTTTACCTTTGCTTTTGAGAGTTTGGTAAGGGAATGCCTAGCTCAATTTATTATGAAATTACTCTTGGCACAAAGTATATATAATAAATTTTTGATGATGACGATGTTTTTTTTATATTTTGTCTGTATTTCGAAGCCAACCTAGTCTTTAAAAAAACACACCATATATTTCAACTATTTATGTTATTAAGTTCAAGTACCGGCAAAGTAAAACAGTACCAGATTTGACAGGTAGATGGCGGTATAGTTATTCGAAATTACTACGAATGTACAGTTTCTAACCTATATGTGTAGACTAGTTTAGCAAGACGTATAGTTTTTGTAACATAGAGATATTAACTGCGCATAACAGATAGAGACGGCGCTAGTGAAACGTCATCTCCATACTAAACTACTCAACGCTATATTCAATCAGAATTGCAATAGTATTTTGTAATGACGCCTAATACAAACTGACATATGAGGGGTGGGGCGCAGTGGTGCTGAAGTAAAATGATGTACCAACAGACTTCGCGGAAGATTTTTCTTTTTCTCATAATCAACTTTCGCTTACAACTGAAATGAAAAAAGCGGGCATGGGCAACAAGCGATTACGATCACGCTTGCTCCTGTTTTGAGGAGGCCTATTTCCAACAATGAATATCTAACAGCTCATATGACGCTTATGTTATTGAAGCCATTAGAGTTAGTAATTAATTAAAATATTATGAGTCATTAAAATATTATTAATAATTATATTTTTAACTCAAAATTATCATTAGTAAATATATAATAAAGGGCCCGTTGGCGCAGATTCTATCTTGTGAGCCAAGGGTTCGATCACCACCCATAACGAATATTTCTATTTTCATATGTGCATATGTTCTTTGTTTAGATATATATTTATGTATTTTATTTGCGATTCCTCTGTTGCCTGATGTCCATACAAAAAAGGAAACATAAATACTTTAAAAAGACTTGCCTCGGAGTCAGGTCAATGTATGGAATGGTGAGTAAGGAAAAAATAAATGCAGATAACTAAAACACTGTTTATTTTCTGATAGAGGAATGTTTGCGCATATGTATTCTTGGAAATTGTGTAAAAATATACACACCGTTCATGTGCTATACGCTTTCAAAGGAGTATTACTCCTTTTAAGTGAGAAATATTTATAAAGCGTGCCTTCAGTACACAGTTCGGTTTTCTCTGTTCTGTTTCAAAAAGCTTTCAATACCCGACCATAGCAACCTGCAGTCAGCTCAAAGTGCTTTTTTATGTTACTCTAACGGTTTTCTCTGTGAATTTGCGTCTCCGATAGGATAACGCATCAGTGAAAATACGACATAAATAATTCAGTGAGGTCGATCTGATATCGGTGTGTTAACTTTGTGTGCAGTGGAGCAAGAGATGGGCAGGTATGCTCGGACGACTCGCTCCTCTATCTAGTGTTATCCCGTGTCTGAGGGCGTGGAAGATCCCGGTTGGGTACTCTTTTGGATATTCCATGTTCTCGACGATGCGTTGATTAGACAAACATAATTTTAATTATTTTTGGTAAAATTTAATGCTATACTTTCATTTATTGTGGTTCTAGTTAATCAAGTATTGTACAAGGCCTGCCCCGACTTAGCACGGGTATTTAACAAAAATAAATTATGAAATTAGCAAATGATAAAATTTCATACACACATTGTTTTTTATATCTCATGTATTTATTGCGTTTATTTTTACAAATGTGTATGTAACGTTTGTCTTTTTTGTGTATATATTGTCTGCAGCACTATATGTATTTTTTTCTGTTTCGTATAATAGTTGACTGGGAGATAATGCCAACTGGCATTAAGTCCGCCAATTGTACATTTTTTAATATCTTGTGCAATAAAGTTCATTAAAAAAAATAAAAATACATAATAGTTTCCTCGTCGGTCTCCTTAAAGAAAAAGTAAATTTGTATATTATTGTTTTGATGATTTTTTAATGATAAGAGTATTTAATTTTATTTCTATAACTGTTGCGGATAATAAATATTTATATATTTAATACACTTGATGGTTTAACCCCTTATAAGGGAGAAGTAAAGTTATTTTTCCCTTATATGGGGTTAAACCATCAATGCATTTTAAGAGCATTAATTTTTTTGTGAACCCCTTCATAGTAGATGTCCGGATTTATAATTAAAATTGTACGTTTTTTACCATTAGTGGGTTACAGAGGCCATCTGTATGTCAATCTAACATAAAAATAATTTAACAAAACAGCACAATCAAAATATCGATCAAAGAAGGGGGTTACTATACAATGATCCTGGTGGGTAACTTTGAATCTATGTACCTAAGAAGAAGGTGTCTGACTGACTGATAATCAACGTAAGACCTAAACTAGTAGGGTTGGACACTAGAAACTTTTAAGAAAAGATTTGTAAAAAACTCATCCCCTAAGGGGATAAACGTGGGTATAAAGTTAGTTAAATAAAACTTTGTTGTTCTTTAAAAGTTTTCGAAAGAAATTTACGTAGTAAATAGTAGTACATACACAATAAAATTACAACACTTCTAATATTTCACTTAAAACATAATTAATTTCACTGTGTTTTATGTCAAACAGCAAAGCCAATTTTGAATGTATACTTTTACAAACATGTCAGTTAAAGTGAATATAAATAGCTAAGACTGCCGTGAGGTACCGCCAGAGTAGAATAATACTTACCACTGCACCAGGTGTCGTAAGAGTCGACTAAGGTACTAGAACCGACAGGTGGAGGTATATCCATTCGAAACACTGCAGCTCGAATGCACAGGGTGGGGATGGGCAGCAGCATCATCGTCGCGGAAGTTGCGCTCTGTGATTGCCAACACGCTTTCCCAGCGCGGCAATTATGGACAAAGAAGTCTTACAGTAGACTTTTAATGGCTGATATGATAGAAACTGTATCAAATTCGGTCAAAAGAAAAACATGAGTTAAGATGTTAAGATAACTGATTATAATTTATAATAATAATTATTTCCCGATATTGAAATAAAAATAATACATTTCTCACAAAATGTATTACCATATATATATTTATTATAGACAGTGACACAAAATGTATTTACAAACAACAAGCGTCAGATGTGTTATAGAAACAATTAATTTTATTACATGAGATAACTAAATCTACGCAAATGAAAAAGGTTACAAGTAATTATATGTCTATTATAAACAAAACAAACGCTAATGAAGCGTGATTAAATAGCTCAACAATAACAGAAGAATCAGAAATTTAATACACTTACAATTTTATACACGTGTATAACACCCAGACACACAACAAACGCTGTGTTCCGCACTTACATGTTTATCCTCGATAGTGATCGACCCTTGGCGCACGAGATAAACGATTTTCTATGAGGCCCGGCAAATATTAATATGTTTCACGAGCGTCCGTTGAACAAACCACCACCGCCGCTCCAGTCTTTTAGGAAATATATTTTTAATTCAGTGTGTCTTCTTTAAAATTCACCTCTTGCAACAGTTTAATTTATCGTTCTTTCACTTCTTTCTAACTTTTGCGGCTTATTTTCTTAATAAAGTTTATGGTCGACGCAAACTACACGAGACCTTTCTAAAGACGTCTTTACGAACGACGAAGGAAGTCAGCGATTCAGTCTTCTATATCAACGACGTCGACGTTTCAGCCACGTTACGGCAAAAGTTTTTAAATTTTATTGTATTGTATCTATTGAGCTTTTTGCTATGAGCTACCGGCATAGTAGAATAGTACCTCACCCTGTAACAGGTGAGGCCTATACCCAGCAGGGGACATTCAATCGCTGATTTGACGATGATAATAAGCATGCGAAAAAACTATTAATACGCAATAATCACATAATTGTATATCAGTAATTGCCTTTAATTAATAAGTAATAAATTACGCTTCAACACTAGACAAAGAAAGTAATTATAGCGTTATGATTAACTCTGATACCGCCTGAATTGCCTGATACGCAAAGAGCAGTCACGTGCATTATTATCTGTCTATAATATTGTATATACTACACTAGCGCTAGATGCAATTATTGGAAATGTTTGACGACAAAAGGTCGGTATTTGATTGGATTCCGCGTAAGATTATCCTTAATCCAAACATAACCTGGCAAAGCAAGGGTTATTAGATTTCTTCTCGTCAGATAACCTGAGATGCGAGAGCGTATTCACTAATTAATTATCCTTTAGATTAAATATGATTAATAACACTTGCTTTCTAATGTTGCAAACTTTCGTAAAACTAATTATAATTTTAATGCTTTGTTCTTGATCACTTTTTTAATACGTTGTTAGGATTTTGAAATACAGCGCGGGCATTGAGTGAGATTTCATGGGCAGCTATCAAAAGTTTTTTAATAAGCTAACATTTTTACGCAAAAGATCAAAACTGAAGCGGCGTGAAAACTTAAAGAATAGCGAAAGAATAGTCTTAAACTAAAAAGCGTTGTTTTCAGTGTACACAACCGATATAGAGATGTCAGCTCCGTATACTTGGGACTTGAGAATAGCTTGTTGCGGACCGAGCGTTTATAACTAATTTCTTTGTTTCGTTTAAGCTGATTGCTGATCTGTAAACGTTTATAAATTTAACAATAACCAATAGTTCAATAAAATATTATCATGAATAGAACCTTCGTCTGTGCCATATCTATCTAAATCAGCGTAGCTCAAATAAAACAGGATGAGGGTGGGCAGCATCACCGTCGCGAGGATATGCTCTGCGATTGCCACTACGCTTGCCCAGACCGATAATTATGGGCAATAATTATAATTCTCTTTCTTGAGGAGACCAAAGACTATAAACAAATGAACCTGATATGATTGTTAAATCACATATTGTTTTTTTAGTAATTGAATTAAAAATACAACAATTTATTGTATAAAAGTACAATTTCTAGAAATCAGCAGTCAAAACTTAATCAATAGTCTTTAGAGTTTAAGGTAAACGTAGAGCTACCGATCCAACGAGGTCGGCATTATGAACCATTTCCGGACTAACTCTTACAAGAACAAATAAATTTTGAGGATATGAAAAAAAAGTTGGAAATTTCATATTTCATAAAAAGTGTTTTTTTACTATACGCAAATGATACTAACTGAATACTATACGCATGAACTACTAATTAACTTAACTAATTTTAACTTACATTAATATATCACACAACAGCTCTTACATTGGCCTGAGTATAAGATAAGTCGCTTAAATCACATGTGTTACGGATATCGCAGAAATTACAAATTAAATACTTTAATATATATTTAATACTCAGACACAGAACAAATACAAATAACTGCTTAAAAATGTTTGTCTTGGGCGGGGATGGGACCCATGCCCCTTGGCGCACAAACAGGATCACTACCATCTGCGCTATCGGACCATCATCGTCATCGTATAAGAGAAATACTAATATATTTAGTCATTTATCTATGGTAATAGAGTTTCATATAATAATCCATTTGTCCACAATCCAATAGATATCAGTTGTAATGAACAGTCCCATGCAAACATTCCCGGATTCCCGAACTATAACCACAAATCACAACGAACTAGTCTGTGGCATTCATAGCGAAAATTAACTATCATAATTGCTGGTGCTAATAGACTAATAGACTATGGAATTTGTAAGTAACTTTATTAGAAAAACGGGGAACGCCTGTTGTTAAAGAAGCCTCAAAATCAGTTACGTACAAGACAGTAATAGACATTATGATAATAATAAGAAGTGGGGAATAATTGGATTAAAGGAGTATGTGCTGTTATTTCACTGACTTCAACACAAACACCTTCGTACTAGTGACATAATTTATATTAAATATGTACTTGCATTAAATATTTTCATTTTGTTTTGACTTTTACCCTTTGAATTAGGCTAGAAACGTTTCATTGATATTTTGAGTGGATATAGGTATGTTGTTATTTGTTTCCTGATGCAGGATTGTAACGGAACAAATTTTGATAAAATATACTTTAAGCATAAGGACTACCTATGTATACCTATGTATATTATATTATACCTATGTATAATATAATATACACAATGGACACTTTATGTCCATTCATACGTTATAATTGCATATTTAGAATCCATAGGTATATAAGATTTCTTAACGTTAAAATAAATGCTATGTAAACGCAAAACACTCGCTTTGAGTACTCAGTACAGTCGAGATTTAATCGATTTTTAGACATAGCCCACAAAATGTACAGATACATCGACGAGAGTTGGTCCCGCCTCAGTTAATCAAGTGAAGTTTGACGCGATCGCCCCAATTCGCATCTGCTCCAATACAAATGTGTTTTGGTTGATAAGCTATTCTGGTCATAGCGTTGGGTTGTTTTCTCGTGCTTTTATAGTAATGATATTGCTTGAGCACGTCAAATTTCTTCGGGAACTACCGTAGATGTATTTAGATAGTATAACATATTTAGTCTTCCAGTGCGATATAACGCTAATAATTATTAAAAAAACACATTATCACAGACGTTTACCTGACTTCAAAATAAGACAGAATAATAATAATAAATTCCCACAATATCTCAGACATTGATCTGACTCCGTGATAAATCGCTTAAAGCGACTGTTACGGACATCAGACAATAGAGGAATCACTAATATACTACTAAAATACATATATTTAACACCCAGACGCAGAACAAAAATAAATATCATCATATAAATATTTGTCCTGGGTGGGAATTGAACGACCTTTGGCGCACAAAACAACATCATTACTGCGCCATTAGGCCCGTCTACAGAATTATAGATACAAGAACTTCTAAAAATGTTTCTCATAAATGTTTGCCCGGTCCCTACGGACTGAATCTCTGACCTTCCCACAAGATTGGGAGATTATAAACTGCTCTATCGTGTCTGTATTTAAATGATGTAGATTGTATTAGCGGTGACTTCTGAGTGGTCAGTCCTTTGTTTGTAAAGTGTATGAAATGATAAATACAGCATTTTGTTTCATTCTCTTAAATGAGCTACCATCTCGATCCTATCATTTGCAATGCTCAGATGGCGTTTGGCTGATGTTGATGTTTCGGTATCGTACTGTGATGTTTATAGTTCACTGAGCAATGATGCGCGCAGACAAATATCGGATTTGTCTGTATGGAAATGTCACGGCTTAATGGCTGATACACTAAATTCCGGGCGGTCATCGATGCTTGAGTGAGGCTCGCAATTATCAGTGATTTCAATCGCTTAAGCCACATATTGTGCCCCGGCTTAACTTGATTTATTCGCGGTGTACTTAAATTTTAACAAAGGAATAAAATGACCTGAGTAATTGAATTTCGTTTACAGATTAATAGTGAATGTTATATTTATATTTTAATGTAAAAAAAAGCCTTTACATTTCACTGTACACGATGAAGTATTTTTTGTAGTTACAAATTTCATCATCAGCATCATCAAATTAACCGATAGATGTCCACTGCCAGACATAGGCCTTCCTAATTATTTTTTAGTAAGACCGATTGTTTGCGACCTTTATTCAGCAATCATGCGGAGTTAGTCATATTGTTTGTCCACCTTGTGGATAAGCGTCCTACGCTTTGCTTAGCGGTGCGTGATTGCCAATATAGACTTATAGCTCTCTTAGTAGTCGGTTCTGGTGCTGAGGTTGTGCCCACTGCCAAGTCTACTAGCTAATTTGCTGGGCCATGTCCTTAAATGTAGTTCTCTTCTTTTCTACATTTAACTGAATTCTAATTATTGCATTTTACAAATATATCGTAGCATAATTTTATAATGATATGACATTAAACCTCTACTAATAGTAAATCTATTTAGCCTCAACTATATGTACAAACGCTAAGTCTAAAAATGATTAAAGCATGCAATAACAAATTTACAATTCATAATTCATTATGTAAAGTTTACTTAGGCGACTTTTATACATTTTAATATTAACTAATTGAATAGAAAAAAATAAGTTGAAGAACTACACAGAGCTACCGAATAGTAGAAACAAAAACAAGCAGAAGTAAGTTAAAAATTAGAACAATAAAGACATCAAACCGATTATATAGGGTAGACGTCATAAAATCTACTTCAGCTATAAAAGATATTACGGATCAACATAATCCAGATTATACAGCAAAACAAAAGTCTGAGGGGTAAGAATAACATTGTGTCGATATGTCTGAAGAGAAGACAAAAGAATCAAAGCAAATCCAGTTTAATTCTGCAAAGCCGATTAGGCTGAAGCTTCTTAGGATTATAACGGTACATCTAGTTATTCGCATGATCTGACACGTTACAGGACTCGCTTCGTTTTTAAATTTTTCTTTGATATTTCATACCCGCTTTATATGTATCAGTATACATAATAATTTATTATTTAACGCTGAATAGACTTCACAAATCAAACTCTTTGTACCTCCGTCATCATCGTATCAGCCGCACGACATATACATATACTTCCCAATGTGATTTCCTTTGGCATTTGACCGGTTGCATGCGGCCTACCTCCAGCGCAATCCTGCGGTTTTAGCCAGATCGTCAACTATCTAGCTTAAATGAAGACCACGTGCCGACCGAATGCGTATGGCTCAGCAATAATATTAAACAGTGTCCGTGAGGTACCGGCAAAGTAATATATCTGTACCTGTGTCGTAAAAGGCGGCTGAGGTACCAGACACGACAGATGGCGGTATATCCACCCGAAATAATGCAGCTCAAATGCACAGAGCGGTGATGGGTAGCAGTATGCCCGTCGCGAAAGCTGCGCTCTGCGATTGCCAACACGCTTCCCAGCACGGAAATTATGGGCAAATCCCCCCATTTTAGGCTTGTGTCCTAGCATGTAGGCTTGTGTCCAGCAGTGGATTATCCATGACAGATATCATAAATTTTAAACTCATTACGTCATTGAAGTTTCCACTTAATAGAGGTGGTGCAAGTAAGCAACCCCGAACCGCTTTACCTTATAACCTAGCTGTATGATAATCATATTTAATCTTAGGCTGGTTATATAAAGTTTATTTTTCAAGCGGACGAAAGAGGGCGCGTCCGAGGTGTAATGCTATATCAGATTTGTTTTATCTAGAGAACTAAGCACAGAGCATCTCGCAAAATATATGTTTAATTCAAACGTGTGAAAATTACAGACAGCTTATAACCTGAACTACATGCACCGCCTAGAGGTCAAGGCCGTTTAATAAAATCGATTTTGTATTTATAAATCAGATTCAAAAAGTCATAGGCAGTTAAGCGTCTTACAAAACCAGCATTGCTTAGGAAAGCTCACATAAATTAAGTTTTTATTTCTCCCGCTTCCAATTGCGACTCCTGGGAGTGGAGACCGCGTTGCCCAAACATTCATAATGTGGGAATTTTGTCGGAGGCTGAGTTTGAAGCAAAATTGCGTGTTGCTAACGCGACGTTACACGTGGCTTGGAGCTTTATTTGGTTAAACTGATATTTTTTATTGTAATATGCCTCGTTATTGTGCTTTTTGTTACCCGTTGTTTTAATTTTGTTGTTTAGGTACGTAATTTATAAAATATGTTTGTACTTCACGATATTTATGTCTTGTATGCTTTTACTACTCATTATAAAACTAGCCACTGCCAAAACTATCTAGGCGGTAGACAAGACTGGAGTTAATGCGGTGGCAGGAATTAATAATTCATATATATGTATAATTCTTTATACATATATATGAATTATCTATACATATGTATATTGCTTTAAAATATTATTTAATTAAGCCTATCATTTGTTTCTGATTTTAAATAGGTAAGCATTTAAAATTTAGTATATCTTTTGAATATGTGAAAAAGTGTTTAGTGCGCCGAATGGGACGAAAGAAAACCCTGATCATGATGGAACCAGATAAATAAAATTATTTAAAAAAATCTGCGTTCGTTTCTTTACATACAAATATATTATTTATTACACTGTTTTATATATAGCTTGATTAGAATGACACTGTACCGCCAGCGTAGTACCTCTTGTATCCAGTGTCGTAACTGTACCGGAACCGACAGATGGCGGTTTATTCATCCAAAGCAATGTAGCTCAAATGCAACAGGGCAAAGAGAGCAGCAACATTCCCTTCCCGAAGCTACGCTCTGCGAATGCCACTATGCTTTCCCAGCACGGCATTTATGGTCAAATCTCCTCTTACTTAGGAAGGCCTATGTCCAGCAGCGGACGTTTGAAGGCTGCTATACCGTCGCTAATACTGCCGCACAACATTATTTATATTGCTATGATAGTGTTTGACTTTATAATCTGTTGTTACTATTGTTTAATTATGTATAAGGTTTTCATTATAGCATAAGGATATTATATAAAAACAGCCCAAAATTAAAACAAATTAACCACTAAATATTATAGAACACGTTCGTTTTACAGCTGTCATTCCTATATGTACTATATTTAACGGACTATAGTTTCAGAATCGAACCCTAGAAGTCATTTGAAACAGAACATGCAGTAGATTACGCAACGTCTTGCTTCAGTGTCCATGATTGGGGCCCGGGGGATCGCAACATCGTGACTGTGGCACTTTAAAAAGACATAAATTAAGCGGTCGCCCGTGAGCTGAGGTAGACAACTTGAATAATAGCCCCCTTCTCGAGTACCTATAAAAATGTACTTCCTTAACTGGAGGCCCTTTTTCACCTTATATTTATTTGCGGTAAGCCATTATGATTGTACATAAATGTTTGCCCTGGTTAGGAATCGAACCCATGACCCTTATTGCACAAGGTTGCGACACTACCGTATGTGCGATTGGGCCCGTTTAAATCCCCGTGTCTTCGATATATGAAAAGGGAATATTTAAGGGAATACTGTGGAATAAATGTTTTATATATAAAAATGTATAACGTAATTACTTCTGTAAAACAGGTAAAAACGCCCTATTACTTACGATGAGCAACAAGACCTGGCCAATTTTTTGAAAAAAAAGATCTGAAATACCTTCAATATATAATTAATAATTTTAATTAGTCTTAATATAATCTTAATATAGGTTATATCATAAATAACTACGTTATGTATTAACTTATCTTATATGTTCATCATGAAAATAATATTGTGACTATAGATAGAGAGATTAACTATCCTACCTGTACACGGTGAGCAAAATTTATGAAAATTTTCGGTTCCCTAGTTGGAAGTTCATCCTGAATAAACACTGTGACATGAAGTTTTTATATAAAGACAAGAAAATTACATTATTAAAAAAAATATATACATATATAAACTGCTTGTTGATTTATTTATACTCGCTATAATTATACAATATATTTTTCAGTACTTTTATTATCCAATCAATATATAGTTGACCTTATACTAATACTTACAAAGAGACAACACATTAAGGGAAAAAGGATCATCGATTATTTTGATGGAACCTCATATTGTTCTAGATTAGCAACATCCGGGCACTCAAGGGTCCATAAATTACACGCTGCCCTCTAATACCAAAGTGGGCATTTTACCTGCGTGACTAATGTAGTAGCGGGGTGGATAGTGAACTTAGTTATGTGAAAAATTCAAAGCTTGCTATGTCGCATTACGTACTTTTGTGTTGGCTTTTGTGTTGTACAATTACGAGAAGTACGTAGAACGTTGCAAAAGTTTAGAGAGCAGGACGCTAATATTGTCTATATTATCAATCACTTTAGTCTCTTAAGTATCTACTGCTCTAATCAAAAGTAAGTTGCCTAAGGCAAAGGGAATAAATCAAGACAGTGATAAACTGCCCCTGCACATGCGCATGTGTATTAAGCTTTACACTAGCCGCACGAGCAAGATGTACGGTAATGTTTTTTCTATACTACATATATAATTGCGTTACGTCAAGAGATAATGAAAATCCTAATTATTCCTTACTGTTTATATAAATCAGTTTTATCCACAACCTATAAGGTGAAAAGCCCAGTCCAAGCAATGTGGTTTATACCCGTCTATCATTGTTCAATTCTCCTGAACGGTCTTTGTATTTAATTGGGTCTAACACGTCTACGAAAATTAACAACTAAATAATATGAAAGTTCATAGTCAATCAGTTAAAATTAATAACATCATCATCATCATCATGATCATCATCACACAAGCTGTTATAATTCCACTGCATAGGCATCCCGAAAAAGCGTGTTGGCTATGAGCGTAGCTTTCATGACAGAGATGCTGCTAGCCAGCATTTCAGCTACACTGTTTCGGATGAATATACCGCCATCTGTTGATTCCGGTACATCCGTCGTCTTTTACGACACTAGGTTTGGGGGAGGTACTATTCTACTCTGCCGGTACCCCACGGCATACTCTGGCTCTGCCTACATAAATGAACTAAATTAAATAATTATTTATTTATAAACTGAAACCTAACGTTGTATAGTAAGAATAAAGAATTCAAACTGTTTTATTGAGCGTTCTTCACGGAACGAAACAGAGGTAAGCTACTAAAAAATAAAGCAGTTGTATGTGTACAGAGTAATGAGGATTGCGAACGTTTTGATGTAAGGTCGTGTTGTTCTAACTCCGGGCCAAATAGCCGCGCGCTCGGGGCACTCAAAGGGCCATAAATTAGCGCACGCTGCCCACAAATGCCGAGGTGGGTGGTTGCCCGCGTGACTAATGGCCTGGTGGATACTGAAACCGGTAATGTGAAAAATTCAAGGCAACTTATGCCGCATTATGTACATCAGCTCGTTCTTTTGGTTCCGAGTCGACTATTTGTGGAACGGCTGTTTTGTTGTTTCATTATTTCGTTATTAATGCTGTATTAACGAATATTTATGTCTATTTGCAAAATAAATGAAATTGTGTAAATAATTGTTCTATGCGACAAGGCCGTCATTTGTACAGTTTTTTCTTATTGTTATTATAATGCATATATATTTAAGGTGTACAATAAAGTGAATTGCTATTATCATTGTATATTATTAAAATTATCACTTTATATTGTCAAATTATCATTTTTTATTTAAATGTAATTTAGAATATACATTTTTTTACAAATATGTCTTGTTTCGGTTTGTGTATTAGTGTAGTATAAGAAGTAACTATAATTTTAGAATACCTATTTGAAAAAATACGAATGATAAAAAGCTGTTATGTCATAAATCATCATTGTATAAACCGTAGGGTCTATTTTTATGAGCTGTTTTCTATGGACATTACGATTCGTCTTGAGTGCAGGCTTAACGATTTCCACCCGTTAATATTTTTTCTATAAAAGAAGCAGAGTATATTATATTTCACAAGAGTTTAGAACTTTAGTTGTTGAAGATATATCAAATATTCTTGAACAAATTTTAAGCATTTTATCACTGATAATAAAATGCACTATCTCTAAGCTCCATAAAAAACACGGTTACAACTTTACAATTTTTTTATATGATACGATTTTTTTATTTTTTTTGGACATGTTGATGGGCCCGATAACGCGACCAGTGGTGATACTGTCTCGTGCGCCAAAGATCATGGGTTCGATTCCCACCTAGTGCAAATATTTTTATGATAAATATTTGTTTTTATTCTGTTTTTGGGTGTTATTTATACCTGACTATGAATATTTGCAATTCTCTCTGTTGTCTGATATACGTCACAAAAGTGCTCTAAGCTACTTATCTAAGAGCCAGGTCAAAGTATGAGAAGTCGTGCGTATTAAAAAAAATTTTTATATTACCTTTATATATAATTTTATATTACCTTTATAATTTTTTTTTAATAAGCCTGGCATTTCAAAATTCACCGTTTATTATTCTTAGATATAAAACAATAGCCATTTGCTATGTCTGTCCAACTGTCTGAACGTATCAATCACAGTAAAAAGCCCACCCGGATTTTCATATGGTTATGGTATTGGATAATGTTATTCTTGAAAAACCATCCGCTGTTTGCAATTATTGTTGAAGTAAAAAAGTAATCCGTTGCTTTATAACGTGCTTTTTTAGTATAAAAATAAATTTAGTAAAAAGCAATACTAGTATAATGCTAGTAGAGCTTGACAGTGTTTGAATAATAATACTTTTTTTTAAACTCAACCTCAAATATCCTGTATTCAAGTAACCCTTTACAAACATTTTCCGAAAAAGAAGTACTAAAATTAGATTAATACAGACGACTCTGATGACCCAAGCGTTCATAAAAGTTACCTATGACTTAGGTCATTTAATTAAGCTTACCTTAAATTACCAGTACCAGAAGAGTCGGAAATACATAGTTTACAGCAAGTTCTAGAGGTAGATAGAAAGATTTTCGAGAATCGTTAGTACTCTTACCTATTTCTATCACCAAACAGCGTAAAGTGACATAACATCTTTAGACCTCAAGGTTGGAAGTGCGCTAGTAAAAATCTCAGTTGAAAATCTAGTTAAAACAGTTCAAGCCGTTCAAGCAGTTCAAGCAATCTCTTTAACAATTTTGGAGTGTACGAGTATTGTTATTTTATTGCTGTTAATAAATGCATCGTGCGACAGGACAAACCGAGAAATTCAAATCAGTGGAGATAATAACAGAACAAAAGACGTAAAACCCGTATGGAATATAAATTGTAAAAATGGAAACATTTGTGTGCTTTTAAATTTTCTTTACATATTGTATTTGTTTTGCTTTAGATAAAATGTTGTCTGAAAATGACGTTGAAACAATTTAAGCACAAAATATTTAATTTGAAAAAGATATTTTCCAGCAGATTGTAAGTAATTGCAATGTAATATTCTAGGGATAAGTAAAGTCAGTTAAATGATTTTTTTATAAATTTATTCAGCTTCAAAATTTTTGATGAAGGTCCAAATGTCACCTGGGGTTAGACAGAAGAATTTTCTTTCTTTTGTCTGTCCAATTCAAACTTCAATGGGTTTTTGATGAAAACTCTAATAAGATTTAAAAAGTCTGCAATCATTCTTGACTGTCGTTGGGATCTAGAGCTCTTATATAACAAAATTTATATTTTTAAACAATTGTTACCAGCATTTTAAATATTCTTGTCTTGTTTGAGGTATCAACTGTATCTCAAATAGGCAAGCATTTTTATTTTTGTTTAAGACATGCTTTACCGTATAAGCAAATAGAACACGCCGAACGAATTTCAACTGTTTTATAAGTTGATAACCAGCGCCATTTTTATCATTTGCTAAGTAAATCAAAAGGTGTTCAAAAGTTGTACTTAAAATATTAAACAATCGATGAAGAAGAATCATTGTATTTTTACTTTTTAAGCAAATAGCTATAACATATTTATATCGATTTACCCTCTGTTGTCTGATATCCTTAACATAAGCGTATCACACTTCTTATCGGAGCCAGGTCAATGTATTAAAGAAAGAAAACATTTATTGATTACACAAAATAAATAAATGAATGTATAATATACAAAATGTATAATATTGCAATACAATAAGTAGAATACAGAGAAAAATAAAAAAAACAAAAAAAATACAGAAAATTTGAAATACAACTGAGATGTGAAAATTACGGTCAATCAGGTGCCTGCCCATGCCTTTTGATGAGCTACTGCGGCATCGCAAGGGAAGCCACCGCAGCGGTGGTCTTCCGACAGGACCATGAACGAGACGTTGAATGAATTCATTACATATGGAAAACAAATATTTTTTTTCCCCTAAAAGATCTCATACATTGATCTGACTCCGTAGTAAGTCGCTTAGAGCACTTGTGTTACGGATGCCAGACAACAGTTAATTCACATGTAATACTTAAATACACATATATAATACTAAAGCACAGAACAAACACAAATATCATCATATAAATATTTGCTCTGGGTGGGAATCTAACCCACGACCCTTGGCGCGCAAGAAAAGATAACTACCATATATATATATATATATTATATAATTCTATTTAAATAAGTCGTGTTAACCCAAACAAATGGATTTTATGATCGGGTCTGATAGCTAATTGGGTCACACTGGGTCAAGTCTGGTCTTGAGATCAGCTAGATAACCGTCGTAGACGTGACCATACTTCTATTATAACTTGGAATAACAATGCCGATACTTAAGGGCAGATAGGAACGGAGTATATACCGTACGTACGTAGTTAGTGTTGCTTAATATATTTATGTACAAAAACTGACTGAATAATTCGTTCACAGAACAAACAAATTAATTAATTAATTTGATTAAAGAAAGTACATGGACTGAGAAGTACTGAAATTGGGTTTTACTTATATATACAACTAACAGCGTTTCATGGTGTCACTCTGGTAAGTTGTAGATCTTTTATGATTACTTTGCACCCCGTTTCTAACCCTTATAGTTTAGGCCCTGCGTTGATATGTCCTTTATATCAGCTTCTACGTTTATATGTATATATTCTGAAGAACAATTATAACTACATAATGGACAGTACTGCAATTGATCGATGCACAATGCTAATTGTGAACATTTGATAAATTGATCAGTTATTTATCTAGATATATAAAAAAAGTATTTATTTGTACTTGTCAAATCAGTAATAGTATGTATATATATCTACACTAATATTATACAGATTTGTATTTTTGTATGTTTGTAATGAATAAACTCAAAAACTACTGGACCGATTGCAATAATTTTTTCACCATTAGAAAGCTGCATTATTCAGAAGAAACATAGGCTATATAATATCAAGCTAGGTCCTATAGTTGTGGAGCAGTAACTGAAAATGTTTCAAAAACGGGGGAAAAGTATCGTTTCTGAGGCCTTCCGTGGCGCGCGCTGAGCATATAGTTGAAGTTATACAAAAATTCTCTATGGATGAATTGTTCATCTTAACATTATCTTTATAAAAGTCCGCGAGAGCATATGTCTACCTTTTATAGTTTACCCATAACAATCGTTTTAATGATTTAGATGTTTGCTCCAAAGTAATGTCATTTTGGCGACGGGATTTCGAAGTAAATGGTTTAATCCTTATAAAAGTTTGCTCTAGATGACTTTTGAATTGTTCAATCGGTTACCTTTAGACTATTAATTCATCCAAAAGATACCTATTAGGTAAGTACTTACCTACTATTTCAAAAATACATAAAAAAGGCGCGGGGCGGTGAAGTGCCTAGCCGGGCAACGCAGCGGTGCGGGGGAGGGGAGGTCAGATCAGTGATTTAGGTAGCCGCGCGGCTCATTCGCGCAGTCGGGTCCCTACGCAGTAGACGTGTCACGTAACCGATCTTAAACATTTTGTAGACTATTTAACTTGCACTTTTTGTTCGAGTAAAAATGTTCTTTTCAGATTTAATTATAAATTGTTCATTCAGGCTTTACTGCTATTATATCCTAAATTCTATTGTTACTTATACCCTTATTTTCCATAGTAAACGTAAAACTATGTAAAAAATCTTAAGTCCCCCCATGCGAAGCCGGGACGGGCCGCTAGTATATATTTATTAACATTTCGTGTTACGTTGTTTGTACAGAATGAACTTTGAAAGTATTAAAACTTATTGCTCATTGTGTGCGGTTTGACCCCGTTTATATCTCAATTTATAGTCGCAATATTATTTAATCATTGCAAATTATTTGTATACTATATGACGAATAGATGTATCGATCTGTGAGTTTTATAAGATACTATTAGATGACGCCATATATTAATGGAATAAAAATACAATATTACTAAAAAAATAAACTCACAGCAACGGGATAAACGGGATACAAGTTTACTATGTACCCGGACGAAGACAGGGCGGACCTCTGGTAATATGTGTAATTTGAAAAATTTAAATGTAAAAGCACCATTCATTCTAATTTAAAATTTATATCTATCTCCGAGCTTTTTTGAGTTGGCTTAGAAAGCCAAATAGTAAGAGACCACGTTTTGCTGTTATGGGTATATGCCAGCTTACAGCAACGCTTACAGCGTTCCAGATGATTCCAAATTTATTTATTTCATGTATTGCCCCATTCATGTTCATCATAACAGCCTTTAAAACGTCCACTGCTTAACATTCATCCATTAAAGGAGAAAATTGCCCATAATTATCAATCGCAGAGTGTAGCTTCGAGGCGGGGATGCTGCAGCCCATCCCTGCTCTGTTGCATATGAGCTATTCTATTTCGGGTAAATATACCGCCACCTGTCGTGCCTGGTACCTTAGTCGCGTCTTACGACACCTGGTACATGGGGAAGTATTTTTCTACTGAACTCGTACGTCACGGCAACGCCCATTGTTTTAGTTTTATTTGGTTGGTCATATTCCGGAAAATAACTTTTTAAAAAATCCCTTTGTTATGTGACGCAGACAACCCTAATTAAAATATATATAGATATTGTGTGTTTTTTAAAATATCTTAAATTTGTGACCAAAATATTATTGTATACTGTGTATTTAATGGTTCGACCTATGTTAACATTAATAAAAATACAACATAGAAGATATGTTGTATTTTTACTAATGTAAATGATAAAACTCGATGTTTTTTTTGCTCGTAATTGCTCGTAATTGAATAGGCAATATAATATAATGTTTATCAACAATCTAGCTGTTTAATTAGGATTGGTTTAAACACATACACCTTGACGAAGCGTTGCATCTCTGCCTAACTTAGATACCATGCCTTGAATATGGATGAAGGAAACACAAACTTGGCTTGCAGTTAGTCTGTATTTCAGCTTATTAGTTCGTAGGGATATCGCGTTGCTAGTAAAGGTGAACAAACTCCTTGTTCCTCCATATAACACAAAAAGCTCTAGCATTTATAATTTTAAAAATATTCTTGACGGGCCCGATGGCGCAGATGGTATTTTGTGCGCCAAGGTTCGTAGGTTCGACGCAAAATTTATGATTTGTTCTATGTCTGGGTGTAACGTATTTTAGTATCTATATTTGTGGTTCCTATAAGATGTTGTGGAAATTAATTTATATTCTGTTTGTATTTATAGTCCAAATGCCTGGTTTATGGTGTTTTAGCGTAGAAAGATTTTCACATTTAGACCTCTTGTTTTGGATCTAAGTATCCGCCGCTAATTCGAGCTGCGCTGTTTAGTATAGTTGTAGCGCCATCTGTCGATTCCTATGACAAATTTGCCTCTTATGACATGGTACTGAAAGAGGTACAATTCTACGCTATTTATACCTCGTGATCGTGCTGGTAATAATCGTCTAATAATAAAAACTCTTCGTTGTCATAATTATTTCTGGAAGGATAATATTTTTTGTAGTGGCTGGGTATTCCCAGTGCACTCAAGGTATAGGCCGTTTTTTCCACATAAATACAAAATGTATACCAGAATTCTTTAGTCCTAAGGTATTAGTGGGTTTACTTAAAAACTAATAAAACTAACGTAAGTACGGTGAACACACATGAGCTCCTAAGGATTTATCATCGCAAAACCGCTTGACTTTCTATTTCCGTTAGATTGCTCCCACTATCCGGCGGGATCTCGCTCGATAAATGAGGAAGCTTACTGCAGCCTCCGTTTTGTCTTAGTTAAGTGGCGAGAGAGATTGCGCGTTTTTGTTTCGGTCTGCAGCGGCTTAAGAGAACGGTTATTTAAAACAACTACGACGAACCTGGTCAGTGCATACAAGTATGATTGTTTTTTTATATTATCTAACATTTCAGGCACTCACACATAATGCAATTACTTTTTAACACAGCTGGTTGAGAACGTAACCGCAAGATAATATAAACACCGAACAAAAATAAATTAAATAAATTGCAAAAAACATGGGATGGTTTGGACATACAGTAAAGATGGATGAAAGTAGATTTAGTGCACAAATATATTGTACGACCTATGCAAACATACTTTGCCAAGTTGAAGAGGTAGCAAGTAAAAAAGGGTCATGTTAGAAATACCAAGAATAAATGAGCGTGTAATAAAAGTTAAGGACCGGAGAAAGCTATGCCGATATCGCAGCAAGTTGAGGTCCCATAGTCTCTGCTTACTCAGTGGGAGACAGGCGTTATGTATGTATGTCTCGAACATACACGTAAATGTGAGAAGTAGTTTTGTTATGATTAATTTTATCTACTTTCAATGGTCTTGTGATTTTTTTATTTTATTATTAGGGACCTTCGTCGACTCGAGAGGGCACATATGGTTAAATTTATTTTACAAGTATTTGTTTTTTTAGCTATATCATTATGAATTTTTATTTACATATATGTTCTGGTTTTATAATAAAACATGTATCCATCACAAAATTTCCTTTTTATTTGTTCAGTGCGATGTTTAGACTGTAATTTAAGGATTAAACCGTATAAATTTGCCAAAGATTAAAGGTTATTTTGAGACGAACCTGTTGCTGTTCTATCCAGCCGATCAGCGCTAACAAAGTTAAAGAAGTCAGGTCGCGAATTTTCAAGGGTCGCTGTCCTTTTACACTTATCTCTTCCCTAGGTGGCGTCCACAAAACCTGTGAACGGTAATTTATGGATACGATATTAAGATACGACTACTGGCGATATCTCAACGGGCTTAACACTTATCCTTCTTTTTCAAGGTATAAAGAATTTCATGATATAATTTTTGCATCTTTTTACAATAACTGCAAAGCAACCTTATGAAAAGATTTTGATGCATTTACTGCATATACTTTAATTTTGTATCTATGCCTCGGAGTCAGGACAATGTATGAGATAATGATTATGAGTGTAATTTTGAAAAAATGTAGGATTATAAATATTGTGTAAAACTCTAGTATCAATTTATTACACTCTAAAGAAATCTCACGTTAAAAGCGTCAATATAAAACAAGATACAAGTTAAAGAAGTGACGACGTCTCTAAAGTATGACGGCGAAAAATAGACGTCAATGGTAAAATAATATTCTCGGAAAAGAAAATGAGCTTACTCAGCGCTATTTTTAAACCGATAGAGAATATAGCCGTGCACTCTCTGTGAACGTAATAGAAAACTCTTCGGGCTACAACGTTTCACACTCTCAATGGGAAAACTGTTTCTTGAGAATAACAAAGAAATATTAAGGGGCGAACTTTTTATTCCAGTTACGCAATTCAGTTAGGGCGGAGTAGTCAAGTGGATGTGAAACTTTATGGGATCAAGATTTTATGAGAGAGGAAGACGTTTATTGATGGGATGTACAAGTTCCTGTACTGAGTTGCATGCTTTTCAAGCAGGTATATTACCTTTTGTGAAAATGTTTTTACAGTAGAGTTATTCTACCATATATTGGAAATTGTGAAACCTGCAACGTTTAGCACGGATAGTTGAAAAAGAAAATAGTAATCGAGAGTGAGTACATAAAATAATAGAGGTAGGCCTCCTACAAAGGTCGTCTGCACTGGTACCTACTCTAGCAGTAGCACAAATAGCAGTGTTGCAGCAAACGACATTGCTGCGTTCTGGTTTGAAGGGTGAAAGAGAGTATTTTTAGTTAACAAGGTTGGTGACACGCTAATGATACCTTTGCAATGACAAGAGTGTCTATAGGCTGCGGTCACGATTATCATCAAGCGGATTGCATGCTTGTTTGCTAAAATCATAATAAAATATATATTTCTGCAAAACTTTAAACTCTAACAGACTTGTCAAGCCGTCATTTTGTGTATTCGATTTATGTATAAAACAATTAAGGATTTACGTTTATTTGTGCAATATCATAGTGAACATAACTGACGGTAGCTGATTGACACGAGAATGACTGAAGGTTAATATCGATTATTTAGTTTTTTTTAATATGAGGAAAATATAATCAAGTAGCTAGTAAAAAAAAATAGTTTAACAGGATTTTCACTTCTAAAAATGAGCGCGAACTCATCGGGAAGTCTACAAATGTCAGTTTTACAGGTGACTGAATTTAATATAGGAATTCCGAGTAATTTGACAAATTTGTGCTAGTATCAGACTATTTATAAGAAAGTGATTTTTGAAGCATTTAACATTGGTATATTTTAATAAATCTACAAAAAATCACATTCATGGACTTGACTCCAAGATATTAATATGTATCTGAAAGCACTTATATTCTGGATATCAAATTTTTAATAAACAAAATTGATTGCAAAAAACAAACAACAAATTATTAATTTAGGTTGTCATTAATAACAATCATGTGTGTAATTTTATTTCCCTAAAACAATTCTATCGAATGCTATCTAACAAAAGAACGGAAAACTTGGAAGATGGAAATAAGGTCAATTCTCTACACGGTGTAATTTCCGGATGATAAAGAGAATGAATTTCACTGAACGATGTCGTGCTTCCCCGAAATATTCACGTAGCACATATTAGATAAAGAAAAGGTACCTTTCCTTTCGGTTCCATGGGTTTATTTATTCAATATTTTCCTTATACCTCGACCTTTTTAATATCTTAATAGACCGAAATTCTGGATGACTGATATTATATTCTGATTTGATATAACAAAAAGTATTTGATACGAATTTTTTATCTTTGACGTTGAGAGAAATGAGGGGGTTTATTTTGATGTGAAATATAAACGGTAGGTTAATTTTATGGTTTATTTTACATTGATGCATCCAAATTTTAACAATTAACTTAATATTTCTAACCGTTCAATTTATGACAGCACAGAAGTGGATTTTTGAAAAATAACTATGACGATATTAAAAAAAAAACATTGAAGGAAGTCCTTTTAAAAATAAAAGATATTGACTTCTTAGCTTTTCCTCGTGAAAAAGTGCTATTGAAGTTCATTAGCGAAATGAAAAGTAGTTGCCGCCATTACTTAAATTCACAGAGACTGACTAACTGTTGAAAAGAACGTGATACCTAATGTTAAGTAAAAATTAGTGTTATTACATACATACATAACGCCTGGGCAGAGACTATGGATCGTCACTTGTTACGATCTTTGCATACCTTTCTCGCATTTGTCCTTTCATACTCGCTCATTTCGTTAATCGTTCATCAAGTCGTTAATTTTGTTCATTAACAATAATAAGGCTACTAACAATAGTCATAATTAAAATAAAATCAGTGCGGTAAAAGTACTGAAACCAGAAGGTTTTCCCGTAAGATACCTTCGAAAAATCTAATAAAAAAGGAAATATTGTCTATAGTGGACACTATCTTTCTGCTGTTATTACAGGGAGATAACTACGATTCCTTGACATGGAGCAACCAATCTGTTGCTCCATGTCAAGGAATATTATGTCTCAAAGAACCTTGGTTCAGGAAAGAACAATCTAGGAATTGTTAGGCATTGAGCGAAGAATGAAGAAAATTCATTTTACTAAAAGGGAAGAGCTTAAAATTCTTTAGAGTTACATTGAATAGCCTGCAGAACACAATTATACGGAACATTAACTAAAATTTTGTTGGCGCTTCTCATGATTGGTATAGCTCTGAGTGGTTTAGTATAAAAATTAAAATTTATAGTATTACGGACGCCACCTGGTGCTGTGTTTAAATAATATAAAGTATGTGGCCACAGGAGTTCCAACATTATTAAGTGCATAAATCTGAGATGAATTCGCATACTCTAACACAAATATCGGATCTAAAAAATATACGTGTATAAATTTGGTCAATATAGAATCTCTGACCGATTTAAAAGGAAACTATTAGAAAAGGTAGCGTGCGGTCTACTCTCAACTGGCATTTGTGTATTAATGATTGTAGAGGAAGCAATTATCTAAAAAATACAGCCATTACCCTGATCGGTATATATATGCATCATTAGTATTCAATATATAAGGCTAAAAATGGTCCAAACATTATTGAAGTGTAGATGTGTGAATGTATGTATAATATTTCATGCCGGAGTGACTGAACAGATCTAGATCAAATTTGGTACTGATTATTGATAGTAACATGGGGGCTGCTTTTCATTTCGGAATCATGTTCCTGCTGTGTAGATCTGGCTTTTACTTTTCTCCATGGAAATGGTATGAATTTTTTGCACAAATTAATTTTCATAACTTAATTCTTCTTCCTGTAATAACGAGAGATCCTCAGGGATGAAATTTAAAGTATAGAACTCTCGGACAAGGTCGCGGGCGAAAAGCTGGTGTAAAATGTAGGAACACCCTTGGTTTTTTCATTTTATTTGCTACTTCATATTTTTACCTACTATTTTTAAAATATGCGCTTGGTATGCCAAACGAATAGATTTTTTTTTAGATATCTGATGTATTGTATTTAGGTATCTAGACCATCCAGATTGGGCCTGGATGGACTAGATACACAAATATATGGATAACAAAATAAACATGGATATCCCACAATAAGGAATAGTGAATATACTAATATTTTTAGTCTTCAAAAATTGGTGATATTGAATGTTTAATTTGTTTCTGATTACGTCAATTATGTAGGTAATATTTTGAATGAAAGATAATAACGTAAACGCATGCATAGGATTTTCGTCCTCCCTTAATATAGCAATCGAGAATGGTGGAAACGCGATATTGTATTGTGTGCAAAGGAAAATATTACTATTCCAAGCCCGTGCAATTTCGTTGAAACAGCGAGCAATTGCGATTTCATGCGGTGCATGTATTCATTTGTTCCCGTTTTTCGTTGGTGTGCATATCGCATAACGTTGGAACATCGCTGCGGCTTTTTTACAATTAGTAATAATGGTTCGGTGCTATGTCTCACTCCTATTCATTAATTATTACCAGCATGAATCTTTTAACGCGACGTGGAACGTGCATTATATTTAGAGTTGCATTCTTCGAGGTTTTAGTTAAAAACTATTCGATAATTTAAATATATATTTTTCCTACGCGTTTCATTCACTTACATACATAGCCCGACGGATTGGTAAAGTGGCAGTGGCATTTGGTACGTAGAACCGATGACCGATGGAGTCGTAAGGTTCTAGAATGGAGACCACGTACCGTACCCGCAAGATGGATAGACGATCTGACTAAAACCGCAGGATCGCACTGGACACAGGCCGCACACAACCGGTCCTATTGGAAATTACTTGGAAGGCCTATGTCCAGCTGTGGACGTCTTATGATGATTTTTCACTTACTTTACTGAAAGGGTTTTACGCTTAAATTAAATATTTGTATCTTAGTGAATTTAGATTACTGCATCTCAACTTCTAGAGGATAGTTTTGAAGTTTACCTCTTTTTCATTGAAAATCTTACTAATGAACTGCATATTTCTACTCTTAAAACATTTCCTTCGACAGATTTTAATTTACTGCAAGAAAGTTTGTTGCTCTGATCAGCATTTTGAACGAAATTTACACATCTCCAGCTAAAGAAAAAACGAAAATAATTTGTAGGATATTTGTAGTTTTTTGCAGAGTCTAATATATAGTCGATACTGACTTATTTCATATATAAACGTGTGTATTGTGTAAACTTCTAGGGTTTAGTTAAACATTTTACCTCTCATATAATTTGAATACTGTAAATAATAAATGCCGTAAGGTACCGGCAGAGTAGAATAGTACCTCACTTTGTACCAGGTGTCGTAAAAGGCGACTATGGTACAAGAACCGACAGATGGCGGTATATCCATCTGAGACAGTGTAGGTCAAATGCATAGGGTGCGGATTTCCAACACGTTTGCAGCGCGGCTGTTATGGGCAAAAGTCGCCCTTTCTTGGCCTATGTCCAGCAGTGAAATTCCAATAGCTGTAATAATGATGATGAAATAATAAATAATAAAAAAATAGAATTAAATAATAATAATAGTATAAAGGTTATATTGCTTACATTTGAACTAAGGAGCACAAAAATCAACAAGAATTTATATTATTTTTTCTGACAATATACTCGTATATATAATTATGATTTTGGCGAAGACGGACCAAATGGCGCAGATAGTAGTCTTATGGGCCCAAGGTCGTGGGTTCGATCATCACCAAGGACAAATATTTATATAGTTATATCTATGATTTTTCTATGTCTGGGTGTAAAAATATATGTAATTAAGTTGTATATTTCTAATTTCTTTGTTGTCTGATGTCCATAACGAAAGTGCGTTAAGCAACTTACCACAGAATCAGGCCATTGTTTGACATGGGTTATGGGAGATGTTGTTATTATTTAAGTTAGTGTTATTTAACAAAAGTTAGCGGTATTTAATCAGTTACTTACTTTGCTTACTTATTTAATATAAAGTTATAGTAGGTAAAATAAGTAGAAGATACAGATATAAAGTTAAAATAGTTCTCAGTGCTCCATTAATTAAAAATTTACCAAACCTCATAGACTGATTTGTAAATATCCAAAAAGAAGACGTCAAATGTTCAACACAAATATCGCAAGGCTTTTGCTACTTCCATTCCACATTACTTGCATCTGCGAATTTTAGCATTCCAAGAATTTAGATGAGTGCATCAAAAGTTTGCGGGCGTTCGAAAGGCAACCGTCTCCGACTCGAAGTTGCGCCGCGAAATCGTATAAATGTTAATGAAAGCCAGACGTCTCTAATGAGATTACCGCTCCCGTGAAATTGGATTCGCGTGAGACTTCTTTAATTTTCAGTCAGCGCGAAAATTAGGTGGATCCGAGCGTGACATCCGCATTCCCGGGGGATCATTCACTTTTCAATAATGCCTATTAAGCAGTCTAGTTACCTACATTGAAAAAGCTCCGGTCGCCGACTCACTTACATTTGAATATTCCTGTTGGCGAAAGATTTTTACTTGCAAATTTTTGGCCTAGTTTCTTATCTGACAAAGAACGGCTTCCTAAACTGATTTTTTTTATGTTTGCTTTCATATAATTATATCGTATAACCAAAAAACTCTATTACTTATATTAGTATTAAATTACAACACTAAATATCCCTAGACCTAAACGAGCCAAATCATGTTTTTTCATGCAAATACTATTATATTATTGTATAGATAATAAAATGATTATTATTGAACAAAGCTTCAGTCCAACTATTAATATGTTAAAATACGTCACGCATTTTCATACGGCTAAAAAATCTAATAAATTTTCTTTTATATATCTCGTCATTCCATCACGTATAGAGCTCAATATTTGACATATTGTATGGGTTTATTGGTAGCTGTGTACGAGTGTGTGTACGAGTACAAACTCTACCTGTCTGCTGCTAGACACCATTTTCTGATTGGCATGGGTTGGATATGCATATAGATTATTGAGAATATGCGCGATGTCATATTTGGGATGGAGCTATTCTGAGTTGAAATGTCTGTATTGGTTTTCGCATAAGAAACGCATTCGTTAAAGTCTATTTCATACGTTGTAATGTAGAATTTGTTAACTCGGGTATACATGGAAGAGATGACAAGTTTTTATTGTTATTCGTAGTATGGAAACGAGATCGTTTTAATTCGACATGCAGATAAGATTGTTTACAAAAAATATTTTGTATGTAATTTCTTTAATATGAACATTAGAAACAAATTATGTTTTAACATCAATGTAATTCATATTTTTTTCTATCATCATTATTATCAAAACAGACCGAATGGGACCATAATAGTCGCGCTGGGCAGGGCGTGTTGGCAATCACATACATAGTTTTGCGACGAGATTTCTACTGCCTTGTATCAGGTGAATATGGTACCTCAGTCGCCTTTAACAACACCTGATAGAGGGGAAATTAATACTTTGACAGTACCACACAGAATATTTCTTTTAAATTTTATTAATTTAGGCGCTTTCATCTACTTAGAATTTACATTCCCTTCATGCTGTGACGTTAGACTTACTAAACAATAATATTATAATAACAAAGAGAAGAAAGCTATGAAATTCTATCGTAAATAGCAATGGTTGGTTTCTACAGAAAATGGGGTAGCCTGTCCATACAACGGGCCATGCACCACAAATTGAGATGGCTGCCGCCGGCTCGGTGCAAATTGAAAGCGCTCCAAAATTGCTGCAGACCTTTGTGTTTGTAACCAGGGCTAGCCGAGAATCAATCAGGGTAATGGGGGTGTGCTCGGATCTGGTGGATTAGTCGCACTAAACGGCTTCGGACTTTTCGATCCTTCAGTGAGAAATCGTGTGATCTGAGTACATGCATATGTTTTCGTTGTTTTGGAGTTGAGCTAGTAGAGCCTTCCAAGATTTAGAAGTGGAGAGTTGTTGATTTTACTACAGAATATTGTAATGCCTGTGGAATCATTCAGCAAATATCCAATAGCAATATATATTAACTTATACATTATGTAAAATTCTATTTAACGCAGTTAATAAGAGCGATGGTTTAAATCTTAGAGTTAGTTTTCACGTATCAACTGAGAATATAAATTCTAGCGATTTTTTTTATGATTTTATTGTTCATATATTTCATATATTCGCTTTACTGATGATGAGTTACTTTAAGAGTATAAAAGAAAGTTTAAAAGTAGAAACAAATCACAATGAGACGGTGAATCGCAATGAATGCAAACATATGCCTAGGTCGGTATATCTCAATTCTAAGTATAAACGCTCTTCTCGATCATATGATAAAACTACATAAAAAAAGGTTCTAAAATATTAAATACGCAGTGCGTCGCACAATGCGGTGATGTACACTGTATGAATCCATCCTACGTATATACTAATGTTATTCGGAATGCAATGAATCAGTTGTGTAAATATATAAATCCGAATGATTTTGGATACAAACAACCTATCGATTCAAGAGTGTTTTTCAAAAAGATATCCTAGTACTATTTGATTACGTTTACATATTCTGTAATTGATTGCCGTTGTTTTACAACCATTTATATCTAAGGGTTCCGATTGAAAACGAGGTAAAACCCAGTCTGTCACTTATATTGTACTATTTTTCTCCGTGAAAGAATCAATCCCGACTGGCATTCGCCGGCAAAAGGTGAGCTTCATTCCGCGGGATTAGTTGAGGCAATAGCTCTGAAACTTTGAACCGCCCAGAATCCTTTGTCTGCGCTGATTGCACGGCTTTCGCCCTTTGATTTTTGATGACTGTTCAGATAGTTCGAGTTTAATGAAAAGCGTAAAAAATATTAAGTTAGAAAATGTTATTTTTAAAGCTCTTGAAAATTGACTAAAGTAAAATAGGGCACAGTTCAAGCTATTTCAGAAATTTATGAAAACACATACAACAAACTCCATATATATTAGAGATTCAAAATCTATCAATATAGAGTTTGAATAGTCATAGATGGTGACTGATTTAGTGGCATCTTACTTCATATCACTTGACAGATTTATGATTCAAAACAGTTTGCTCAGTCCAAGATCAGCTTCAGCTTGTAGAGATCAAACAGAATTTAGACTGTGTCTAACTAATTACAAATAATATGATAAATCATTATGGATACACAACAACAAGTGTACAACTTAAATCTTCTCTATTACGATATTATTTCATTCTCTAACCTGTAAACATATTATAAACTGTACATATACATTTGGAAGTCAACAAATAAACATAGCGATAACTCTGAGACTTGTTAATTTATGGTGATACATACGTTGCTTGAATGGAGGTCGATCGGATATCCAGATGCCAATGAATCGAATCAAATATGACTATATCGTCATGTCTAGAGCGCCGTGTTAAAGGTCCTGAGAACGAACACAGCCTTTGAAATTAATCCTTTGAATTACTAGTTTATCTATTAGATGTATATAACTTTAGAGATAAAGAGTTTACGAATTGTTGAGGCTAGTTATAAACTTTTTAATGAGTTTGCCTTGTATTTTCTTTTAAAGAGATTTTTTAATTTGTTTTGGCGGTGTCTTATTTTTAAATCGTGAACGAAGCGTTGGAGTTCAATTTGGTATATGAAAGGTTTGTAAGCCTTTTGGCCTCATTTCACATTTCTACTGATAAATGTGCTACTTGTTTATTCGGATATGCAGAATTTTGGCTTCTTTATATTTTTTAGTGTCTTATTGGTAGAATGTATGTTTTAATTCATGTAACGAAATAAGTAACTGCTGCTTAATGTCTACAACAAAAGGCATAAAGGTTTTTCACTTGATATATTCATCGATAACTTCCTTTATTTTATTATAAAATTATCGCTAGTACGAGAATCAGCATGTTCATACTTTTTTTTGTTTAAATTTTACTTTAAATTATACTATACTGTTTTTTAATTACCACAACATTTCATATATTGACCTGATTAAGTAATAAAGTCGCTTAAAGCCCTTGTGTTTCGGGTATCAGACAACTGAAGAATCTATTTAAATACACATATTTAAGATCAAAACACAGAACAAATTTAGATATTATAATATAAATATTTGTCCTCGGTAGAGGTCGAACCTACGACCTTTGGCGCTTAAGACAGGATTACTACCATTAGCGCCACCGGGCCCGTCAAACTTTTTACCATATGATATCAACCGTTAAATCTTTTAATAATGTTGCAAGTCCGGCATGATCATGGATCCTGTTGGAAGATGTATGCAAATGGTTCTATTGCAATTCTCTTAGACAGGCCTATATCCATCATTGGACCTCCAACGGCTAATATAATTTATGCTGTACAAATGATTTAATTTGTACTGTATTTTTGTATTATAAATTCTTATGATGTTAACGTTAATCATATCAGTCATTGGAAGTCCACTGCTGGACATAGGTCTCTCCAAGAAAGGGAGAATTTTGATTTTGATTTGATTTGATTTTGAGATTTTGAGAAACGCAACTTTTGCGACGTGGATGTAGATGCCGACCCCCGTCCTGTGAATTTAAACTTTGTTGTGGATAAATCTACCGCCATCTTTCGGTTCCGGTAGCCCAGTCGCTTCTTAACGACACCTCGTACAGGGGGAGGTACTTTTCTACACTGCAGGTACCTCACGGCATTAACGTTGATAAATCTACATTGTATAGTTTTAGATACCATACGCAGATTTTGTAATTGTATAAATGTAGTCTGATAGGAATTTGGATAACACACTTTACAAATTTGGTTTTAATACGCGAAGATGCCGAGAATAACGTAGAAATTCTTTGATTAAAATATATGAAAATAAAAAACAGTCATCATTATAATATTTTGTAATGCTCGAAAAGCCCATCGCTTTTCTTTATATACGTGAGTACCAACCACTACAAATGCCGTTAAATACATTTTAATTAACCATTTAATTGATGTACAGTACATTAATATGATGAATGTTGTTACGGTTAATTTATAATGTGGTTAAACAATTAATTAATTTACCTCAGATTAAGTAAGGGTTACGCGGGATGTGAATATAAACGACAATGCTAATGAACTCGTTTCAAATTTCAGAATTATTGTAATGTTAATGTCACTGAAGTCGTTAGATAAGATCTTAATATTTTCATAAACATAAATGCGGACCGATTGTATTAGAATAGTATAACATAGAAAACTAGGCTAAACTACCCCCTGTATCAGGTTCAAGAGGCGACTATGGTACCAGAAGCGATGGATGGCGGTATGTCCTTCGGAAAGAGAGGAGCTTAATAGCAAAGGGAGGCAAGATTCCCTTTTTCTTGGGGTGATCTATTTCCAGCCGTGGACTTCTGATGGCTGATATTTTGCTGATATTATGCAAATTACGTTTTACAATAATAGAACTACTTTCTAGTAGTTTTGTGGCGCTGTTTATTAACTTATACCTACATTATTAAAATCGATAAGCAGTTCAAGTTAAAAAGCAGTTTTATTAAAAGTAGTGATTACAAAAACATCAAAAAATTGTACTTGTTAAAATTTTATTTATGTAAAATATGTGTTAATGTATCTTTACTGATTTTCTCTTTATTTTGTTTCAGGTAAATTTTGCAGTACCTAAAACTCTTGTGCAAAGTAAGTCAAGACGCAAATATTTGTCTCATCAGCTACATCAAAGTAAACGAGGAACGCTTGACTTGAAATCTTTCAATAATTGTGCGCTGTTATGGTTTTGTTTCAATATTTGTTAGAACGATCCTGTAATGATCTATGGACGTGGTTGCGTGTGAAGGCTGAAAGCAAAGTCTAAACATGTTTTGAGACATAATTTTGCATATATTAATTAGAGGCACACACGCATTAATAAACAAACCAATCATTAAGTGCATTCATACTTTATTAAACCTTAAATGCCTGATACCCAAAAAGGTTAATGCCTTTTTGATGTGCCTATAAATATTCGGACATATTCGGATATATTTATGTTCCTAAATATAAATAATGAGAATACTACAAATATTATGTTATGTAACTTGAAAGCATTGAATAATAACAAGCAATAATTCAAGAGTTTAATAAAACGCTGAAATGTGCTTTGAACATAAATAGCAAGGCAATAAAATAGCGTCTAACACTTCAAATATGTACTTAAGATGTTTTAAGTAGTTCCTAATTCACCTTAGCACTTGCAACGGACCGCATGCAGTTTTGTCGCCGGAAATAGACATAGAGTAACACGAATGGTTGATAATAATAGGAGCTCGAATAAACTGTAATAGACAATTTCTGTGAACGAGCATTATCGGATGCTTGCGGCTTACGTCCTCACAGCAATCGCATTCAGCGGTTTCATCAGTATAACGGTGTTCGACAGAGTAATCCTATATTGCGTGCCTCACAAAGCAATTGTTATGAAGCCTGCCTGTAATTATTATCTGAGATCATAAGTACTGGAATAAGATCATTCAAGTTTTTATAGAAACTCCTTTAATTTAGGGTGGCTTTTCCATCGAGGATACCTTATAACTCCTTATACGTTTATTATAATATCTAATCTGATTTATTTTTTTTACACATATTATTTGTACATGTGTGTATAAATATTTTAGAAATTAGAGATTGATCAATCTCTTTTCTTTTAATTACTTTTATAGCACTTAATTGTGTAAATACAGGATTATGAAATACTTCTACTAAAATTCACACATCTCATTCACTCAGAGATAAGTCATTTAAAGCACTTTTATTACGAACATCAGACAATAGAGGAGCCACAAACATATTATTTATATGATGCTTTAATGCAGTAACAAAAAATCAATTAAATCAATCCAGCCGTTTAGTTGCAGTGACTTATCTCGGAGTAACCAACTGCAGCGTTATCTTATTTGTAAATCTAAATAATCCAGGGTGCCATCCTAAACGCACGCATAAAAAATACCTTTCATGTCGGTCCAGCCGCTAAGGACGTGTTCAGTGACATATATACAGCAGAATTAAATATATAAATAACGATTATCTATATGTTATATATATATATTAATATATATATATAGACTATCGAAAAGATTTTTGATACGTTCACCGATGGTCGAAGGAATGGTAATTTGGAAGGTTTAAAGTCCGAAAAGTTATACGTAGTCAACTTCACTGCAGTGGAGTTTTATCCAGAAAAGAGTGATATCTGGTCCCATAAGATTCCTTTGAGTAGAAATGAGTAAACAATCAATACTTTTTAACTAATAAAATGTTCGCAATCATTAGGGTTGAAGTTAATCGTGATATAAATAAACTATGTCTACAGAAAAAGTCTTTTATATTAATAGTGCTACACAAAGTACTACAAATGCGGCAATAGTGCAGTATTGAAGACGAGCGAAAAGCCTTTGTGTTGTGCCGCAGACTCACAAAGCTTTAGCTAACTCCTACAATTAGTGTTACAAGCATTGACGATTGCGCTGATCGCTTTATTTTCATGAGTATACTTCTGCGACAGACCTTATAAAATCCATTGAATAACTTTCGTTTGTACTGAACGCAATTTTAAGACGTTTCGCATGTTTTTTTTAATTAGACCAGGTCGACAAACAAGCATGCAGTCCAAGTCTTACTATCACGTTACCGAGCGCCTACAGACGCTCGTAATTACACAAGGATATCACTAGCGCGTTGCCGGCCTAGTGATTCAAAGACATTACCCAGTAATTTCAATGACACTCACATTCCTTGGGTTTTAAATTATACAAGGCATACAACCGAAAAGTGATTTGATTATAAAAATAGGAATTTATTGTAATGTGAAGATTCTCTGCGTTCTTGCACTGCAAAAGTTCATTATGTACCTATTATAGAATACTACATCATAACGATGATAGTGCAATAGAGAGGAACGTACAGCGCGGTCTTTGTGGCGCGCCGCAGAGTCGCAAAGCTTTGGCCAACTCCCATAATTAGTGTCACATGCATTGACAATTGCGCTACCACAGCTTCATTCTGAATGAAGCTGTGCAAACTATTAGCGCTGCGCGGTTTCACTCGCGTAATTACCTTTCCTGATGAAATATCAGAATAAAATATAGTCTATATTACTTGCTGATAGTGCAATTTTATATTAAAGATAGAGTTTTTGTAATCGGTCCAGTAGTTTTTGAATGTATTTGTTACATACGTACAGAAATACTTATCACGTTTACTGTTTTTGTATTAG
Source organism: Heortia vitessoides (assembly GCA_020976665.1). NCBI lineage: Eukaryota > Metazoa > Arthropoda > Insecta > Lepidoptera > Crambidae > Heortia > Heortia vitessoides. Next base: position 13,908,050 of record JACJUM010000202.1, read on the forward strand.
TGAAAATATATAAAAAAATCTGTCAATTAGTTTTCGAATCTATTCGTTACAAATAAAATTTTAAGTTTCTTCAACTTATCAAAACACTCAAATTAAATATATAAAAACAGAGATATAATATTAGTAAAACATTAATTTGCATTACAATACAATCGTAAGGTAAAGGTACATCATAATATGCAAGAAGATATTAAATCAACAATAACCGAAACAATTTTAGGACATTAAACTGAAAAAATGCACTCTTTCCTCTGTTCATCGTATGGTTAACTTCCTTAAATGGATTTTCCTTAATCCATTCCCGTCTCTCTGACGGGAACTGCAATTGCTAGTTTGTGCCATTCGTTCTAAATTATTATCGAGTTAGACTTCGGATGGAGAGGCGTAAAATGGTAGAATGGAGGTTGTGATCATATAATTATTGCATTAGATTCTAACATAATGTCTGTACCTCATACGTACGTACGAATCCGTGATTTTATCGGTACGAGTATATATAAATTTGCCGTGACGTTCCGCCAGAGGAGAATAGTACCTCCCCCTATATCAGGTGTCGTAAGAGGCTAACTTTAGTCTGGTACCTACTAGAACCGACAGATGGCAGTAACTCCATCCGAGACAGTGTAGCTCAAGTGCACATAATGGGAAGAACAGCATTACCGTCGCGAAAGCTGCGAATGCCAAAACGCTTGCCCAGCATGGCAATTATGGATAAAATTCCCCCTTTCTTGGGGAGTTCTATGTGGATTTCAAATGGCTTTAATGATGTTGTAGATGATGATCATATACGAATTTAAGAGATTTCGATCATATGTCTCTTTCTCATCATATGTTTCTATTTCCTGTACAGCCGTCATTGACACTCATTCGTTCGATAGAGAATGGCATGCTATTAGCTATAAACCACAATGAGTGCCGTTAATTGACAAATGCGTGTACGCCTATCACACGCTTAGCCGCGCTAGCTTACACGCTTAGGTCTTTAGCACATGTTCACATGCAATTGTTGGATAGCTGACACTTATACCATTCCTTTGATATGCATTTGCACATACAATTTTTACTAAAGCTAATGTTAAAGCTAAAGTTTTTAATAAAGCTTGAATAAAATGCAGCTTTTTAACATATTTGAGATCATACTAGCCCTAAACATGATTAATTATTATTTGTCAAATCAACCAGTAGTAACAAAATCGAGTATACATTGTATTGTCAAAAATACATAAGGTTGTATTGTCTTGTTTATATTTATCTGCAGTTGAGTGATAAAAATATATTTGACTAACATCGAGTATTGCAACTTTAGTATAACGTTTATAACGTATAAAAACATATTCTCATCACTATATCAGCCACAGGACGCGCACTGTTGCCTCCCCGAGATCTCCAATAGGACCTGTTATATAGGTATACGGCCTGCGTCCATCGCGATCATGCTTAACTCAAATCGTCTGTCCACTTTTTGGTTAGACGTCTTACGCTGCGCTAGCGTACATATAAAAATGCAAGCAACAATTAATTAATCTATGCTTTGGAAAGGTTGCACTGAAGGCTAATTAATCAAAACAGGACAAAGGATATGTTAACAATGCAACACAACACCCAAAGCATTGAAAATGGCAACTGCGCCACGTGGTACAAAGCAAGAATTACCCTAATGAAGGCTTGGCCAGTCGGCCTTCACCGCCATTGCTAATCTGAACACGCACATCGTTTGCTCTCATAGTGTTGCCAGTAATAGTTGTCAGAAATTCCCCAGTTTACGTTTACAAAGAGCTATTGAGTTCAAAGTGCAGAATCAACGTAATATTACCACCACGCTGTTACAAAAGCGATTAAACGGTCGGTGCAGTATTGCAAACACGTACGTAGAATGTCGGAGCAATTGTAATGGCTACATCTTTTGTTTAGTTAGCTTAGCTGAAATGCTATCAGTAAATTGAACTCTAAATCTTGTATTATTAAGTCTAGATGTTGCGAAATAGGTAATAATTAGTTTCAAATCAGACGTTTCTTACTATGTTGCACAAAGCGGTATATGACGTGGCAATGACTTGTATTAGTTAATTTACCAATTACAATCGGTATTATATAGAAGGTACAATTGGACAATGATTCAAGGAAAAATGTATTGCTTAGTGCTAGTAAATTCCGTTAATAAAGTATAAATTGATTATTTACATATTTTTCATCCGACTATAATTTATGAACATATTATGACCCGATGAATGAGTAGGGGCCATGGTGACAAAACGTTGACAAAACATATTATTGACATGAGATACGCAACGTATTCAATATATTTGTTATATTTCTAGAGCCTACACAACTACTATAATAATTTGATTTTACCAACTTTATTAATGAATAAATGATTGGCCGAGATACCTTTTAGTTAATGCGTCAATTGTTTGCAACTTAATAAATGTATGTTTATTGTTATTTTAATGGTTTTTAAACGCGGTTTATTTAACGTTAATTTTTTTTCAGCCACAATAATAGTATATTTATTATGGATATCGAACGCGTAAATCTTAGAAAATATTATCAGATTAATATTCTCGGTAGTCCTCTCTTCGAATACTCGTAGAATGGGCACGTCAGTAATCGGCAAAGCCCCTACAACTACCTCTGTGTCGCGGCGCACCGCCTGGACCGCAACGCTTTGTCGTTCAGCCAGCAATTAGCGTGATCGACGTTCGACCAACGTTCAGCCTTGACGAAGAGAAGCAGAAACCACAGTCATCACAAGGAAATTTTTTATCAAATAAACGACGTATGAAATCAAAGACACCATGAAATCTGAAGCAAGACGTATTATATTATTAGATCTTTTTTATGTAAATGCGATAATAAATTAGGGTATTTGCCTATCTTAAACTTTAAATAATATATTTTACTTGTTTTAATCAATTTTAAGTAATTAAATTTTAAGTAGTATAGATATTTTTTAGAACAAAATTCTTTTGCTTGTATTTTTGAAAATATTTAATTTAATGCCTATTTGTAATTACTATGATGATGATAACGAACTTAATATATTCACCGATGCAGGCGATTGTCAATAATAAATCAACAAGTTCTTGGAAATTCAATTTCCATAATGTCAGTTCGGACAAACTTCCATAACGTAATCCGTGCGCGGGAAAGTCAGTAATCGACACATAGTTCTCGCGGGCGGGCGGTTCTGCGGCTGCCCGCACTGACCGACCAAGCTTCGCCAAGCATTCGGCGAGCAATTAACGTAATAGATGTTCGGCCGATGCCGGCGGTCGATGTTAGCACTGATTGTGAATCTTTACACGTTCCTCGGGCCATGGCCAGTATCCATTTTAATAGTATCGATTAGGCGCTTTGTACTTACATTCTTAATTAATCAGTTTAAGAAATAACTTACTGACTATTTAGATGATTAAATACTATTGCCAAGAAATGTAACTACGTATTAACGGTGTTAGTATGCAATTTTTTTTTACTTTTCCAGCCTTAAACTGCTGTAAAAACTATTGAAAGTGGTGAATTCGTAAATATTAGAAAATACTATGTAGTAAATTTTAGTTCTGTAACTCATATAAGACAAAATAATAACAATCTCAGCAATTTTTATGAAATAAGTATCAACAACATGACAGCAGACGATATTTAATGTTCGAAAAACTTCTAGAGATTTCGCCAACAATCGGTCGTGTACTTTATCCGAACAATTTTGCAGGCGCTGATTTTAGTTCACTTGAGTATTATATATTTTCATCTCTAGTTATAATGTGGGTGGCTCTTAAGGTAGGCTGCGCGGAGGCGACTACTGCGCCGTAGTCGCAGTATCAAACGCCGCTGATTAATATCGGCGGGTCATTGGGTTGCGGTGAACAACAGTTTATCGATGTCCTTCAGGGGGTTGCGGTCTCGGGCTCGTGCCCGAGTCATGTTCGACCTCATCGGCCGTGAGTTCTCGCTGGTAGGCCTTGGAGTCCGGTGGTCTGGCGTGCAGCGGCGCTATGTTGCGCAGGTGCAGGTTCGCCAATCTGCTTTCGATAATCTGCTAATGAAATCTTCGATGTACTCTGTGTTCAGGTCACGGTGTATCGTCGCGTTTCGTACCATGCGCGGTGCTCCGACGATTGTGCGTAGAACGCGGGATTGTTGGGATTGAAGGCGGCCTCTGTTGATCCGGCTGGTTAGTGCGTACCATGCCGGGGCTGCATATGTGAGATGAGGTCGAACGTATGTTTTGTAAACTCCCAGCTTCGTTCTGAGGGGGAGTTTGGAGGCGAATACCCGGCGGAGTAGATGCGCGACCGACCTGGTCTTATTTATCACGTGTTCGATGTGGTACTTCATGCACAGGTGGCTGTCTATTGTGATCCCCAGGTATTTGACCTTGTGGGACCACGTGACTTCTTGCCCCATTAGCATTAGTGGTTTCGGGAGAAGGGAGTGGCGGCCAAATGACTGCAGCCTGTGTCTTGGTTGCGCTCACCTGCAGTCTCCATCTGCTTAGCCACTCGGGCAGTTGGTCGAGGGTATTCTGTAATTTTTTAGCTGCGTGTTTTAGGTTGACCGAGGATGCGTAGTAGGCGGCGTCATCTGCGTATAGTGCCAGATGTGTGCCTTCTCCTACCGGGATGTCGTCCGTATAAAAGCTGTTCAGCGCGGGCGAGATGCAGCTGCCCTGAGGTACACCGGCCTCAGCGGCTCGTTCTGTGGACAGAACGTTTTCCACTTTCACTCGGAAATGTCTTTTATCGAGGAAGGAAGCTACCTAAATTGATGACATAACATATACTGCTTAAATACTTTCCTTTCAAGACGTTACAGCACGTATACCAGTCGTAGATGTAGTGACGATGTTGTTTATTTCTGTCCACTTATCGGATTAAAGTAAACATGATTCACTATTATACTCTAACAACTCTCTTTATGAGTAAAGTATTTCGTAATTCCTTTGTTCGTTTTTTGACAGGTTACTATTAAGTTTGATGAGTAGCCTTAAAACTCTTCAAACTGTTTGACGACGCAATATAAAACTCCTTAGTCCATGAAACTTCACATTAACGTCTATCTCCTGACGTACCATATCCATACGTTTAATACAGGTTTAGGCATTTAAAACAAACTCTAATGGTGTTACTGGAAGTCTGGAACCACCGACAGCACACTGCCTGCGTGGGAAGGCCACTTCATGACGCGACCTGCAACTATAAGGAAAAGCTGCGTTTACAAAGAAGGCTAAGAGTCCAAAGAATCGCGTCTTAAAAGACATCGATTTGCTTATTGTTATAGTTTAGTAATTGTTCATTAAAACCACACGCAAGTGTATAAAACTAAACTATATTGATAGCCGCCTTAATTTAATTATCGTGATTTTACGTGAAACAGTGTATTTAAATTTAAAAGAGAAGTCAAATGTAGTATAATATTTTAAAAATCACAAGATTCTAAAGAATTTTTCAATAAGAAACCGACGATAATGCCCGAGGCATGACGTGATGACATAAATCACATGATGTCTGGATTTTTTACAATGGTATGCGAACAAGCCTGCTTTGTATTACCAAGGAAAGTCAACGAAAGTACTATTCAACCAGAGAAAAGTAACCTCGTCTTAACAGTACTCCTAAGGTGAGGGTTAGCATACAAATGAAAAAGGTCGCATAATTTCTTTAGCTAGGTGTATTCAAGGGAATTAAGTCTAGTCTGGTTGAAATACTAATTTCACCAGGAGATTATGTTATACGTAAAGACCCAGTCTTTAATATTAAAACGTAAAAAGTAATAATGTTATTATAATTTATAAAAAACAAAAGTTGGTGTTGTTTCATTATTAGGTATTCGTATATTTTTTACAAACAACCTTTCTAATGTATATCACTTATATGGCAATATAAGACTTGAAATTTGGTTGTCTTTATTTTTAATAAATATGCCAGGTAATAGTATCTGCCTTTGATATGTCTGTTAATAAAAATAGATACTATTTATCCCACGACACGGGATCTGTGTCTCTGCAAACATTCACAAACACTAACCGGATCCTGCCTGCAGCAAGCGCTTGAAACAAATGACTCCAGCGGAAAAAGTCGATTAAAAACACATTGGGTCTTGCTCGGTGTCCTAGTTGTCAATGTTTGAAAAAGAAACATCAGTAGACTAGCTTTGCAAAGCTTCAAAACGTTTCTATTACAACCAACTCAAATCTCATTTAAGCTTCTATTTACATTATTTCTTGCAATATTACCAGCAAATTCAATGGATGACTGACATTCAACGACAAAAACGATAAGAGAGAAAGAATAAGTAAATTGAATTGCTTTTTTCAATTTAATCCACTTATGAATCACTTGACTCCTCGCAAAGAATAAGCAAATGAACGTTGTAGTTCGCGGTGAATTCGGCTGTGTCTTAATATGGCAAAATGAAATGCTTCGTAATGGAAATATGGTTTAAAATCCACTCCAGTAGAGTAGTCCGATGAATAGAATTTAAAAATTGACTATTAAAAACTATATTTCGATGATATAAGAAAACTTACTTTAAATCAATCTTTAAGATCAAAAGTTAGATTTGAACTTCGCCATTGAAATGGCTTTTTATATTGCTTTGTCCAAGTGAACCTAAGTGACTTTAAAATCCCTTATACTTCTATTGAAAACACAATAGGAGCGACACGTAAATTTTTACTTATAAGTTATTCAATTTATATAAATAACGAGTTTTTGGTTTCTCCCTCTCAAATCACCATTCGAAAACAACATAAATTATGTATTTTTTGTATTAGTGAAGGTTAGGTATTAGGCTTACCGGAGGAGTAGAATAGTACTTATCTCTGCACCCGGTGTTGTAAGAGACCAATAAGGCACCGGCATCGACAGAAAACCATTAGACAGTATATACATCTGAAACAGTTTAGGTCAAAGACAAAAAGGTGAAGATGGGCAGCAGTATTTCCCAGTATCCCCACAATTATGACCAAAATTCACTTTTGGGAAGACCTAGACAGGCAATAGACTTCCAATAGATTTTTTATATTTTATATCTTAGTTGTACTCAAAGTACGTCAATCCAATGAATCATGCACATTCTGAACACCTACACAACAAAACCAGCACTAAGAGGGTCCTTTAAAATTCAGCGATAGTGCTAATTAGGTGTGAAGAGCGCACTAATTACCCTTCTAGGCGAACAAAAGCGCGTGTGTACCCCTTTATTAAACACTCCCAACAAATTGTGCCCGGTTTGTTGGCACTTAGATCCTGTAATTTATTCCAACAAACGCCGACTCTATACACACGGTGCGAATTCAAATTGCTGTTTGTCTCACAGATTATATACGTCATTACAACGCGTATAGTCTAACTTACGATAACGAAAATTGTAGAAGTAAACTTGTAAATGGTTATACTTATTCTTATAACTGTGTTCATTGATGCTTATTAAAGCAAGTTAATATAACATCAATGGGAACGAAACTCGATTTGTGTAACCCACAGATTCGCATTGCACGTGACAAGGAAATTGTATACGACGGGCAAAAGTTTAAAATCAGTTCAATCCGTAGGTGCACGGCGCCGCCAATCCGACGGCTTGTTTGGAAACAAGAAAAGTTTTACAACAATTTTTCGTTTCCCACCTTTTTTATGTTCATTATGTTCATGAAAATCGTACGACTGTGGCCTTTATTCTGACAGTTAATTACACTTGTTCGTATTAACATTTTGGTATTCCGGGTTAGCAACAATACGTACAGCATATTGGGAGCAAATGTTCTCCCGGCTTTTCATCTCAGCTTAAATCCAATCCTGTTTGTCTTATCCGGCCCTTATCTGCTTTATAGACTTTCCTCGCCATATTTTTATGTAAAATCGATGCGGATTGAAACACTTTTTTATGCATGAACTGAATCTTTCATAGTATCATGCCTGTGACGTACGTACGGATCTTCTGTATTTGAAGGATTTATGAATCCTTTTTTATAGCTGTTGCTCTTGGCGCAGTACGTGAGTTTGGGAGGATCCGACGATACAATTTGTACCGTTTCATACATAGTATCTATGTAACATTTGTTGTATGAAGCCTTTTTAAAAATTTTAAGGTTTAATATGTTTTTAGTCCTCTCTAAAGGGAACGGTCTGGTTTTCTAACAGCTATGTAACAATGGAGTTCTGACAGGCTGACCAAACCTTTAGTTTTTATAAAGCGCCCATCAACTCCCAATTGTGTTGGGGGCGGTGTAAAAAATGTCAGAGGAAACCCGACGTTGATTAATTATGAGTCTTGAGAGACCTACTGTTTTAGGGAGCTGTCATTTTTATGAATACCGTTTAATAGGGTCTCGTTTCGGGAACGCTGTTGTGCTATTAATTTAAAACTGTTTGAACCATTGTTCTACATGAATTATTCATAGGTAAAATAATTATGTTACCTGAAGGTAATGCTTTTTGATCAAATTTAATGACCTAATGGGCTATTGGAGATAGCAGGAACTGTAAGTGCTTCCATTTGTCTGAAGTTCGGCACAAAATATTAAAACAGCTTACTAAATTGAATTACCAACTATTCCGTTCACAAATTTGCCGTCATAGTACTAAAGTTATAAATCTCCAACAATACCAACGAAAGAGCCATCATTGTTTTCAAATGAACAAATTCTTAAACAAACACAAATGGTGCATGTAACATTATTGCTTTCTCGAGGGCAATTTCTCTTGTTTTTCAAAGCTAAATGGTGCCATAAATCATAAACATTACAAAGGTGAGTTTTCCATGTATAAACGGAAACATAGACGCTGCACATTCGGAGCCACGGACCCAAGCCGCGCGTTCGCGCACGCCGCTGGGCAATTTATTTGTGGTTAAGTGCGCACAATAAATTTCTCAAATGGCCCGTGCTTACACCGACGAAGGCTGTCTGCTATTTATTTCCTGAGTCCGAGGTTTATTGTAGAACCTGCGAACGTATTCTAGACAATGGAACTTAGATTTGTCCCGTGATGTGATAATAAAACCCGCGTTTTCGTGGTGCTATTACTCTCACTTTTTATCGTCCAGTGATCTCGAGCTAAAGTTCGCAGTATATTTTTAAATTGGCTTTTCGAAGTGCTTCGAAGTTAATTTATATTTACGCCGTCAAAAATGTTAATTGGCAGAAAAATTAATGGAGAGTGAAGTTTCGTTAAAAATCCTAATTGTGTTGACGTCGACTCCGAGGAGCTGTTTCGGTAAACAATTACAAAGGTTTGTTGGTGTTCAGGGAAAATAAACAGAGCTATCGACACAGCAGGTCTCGTTAGTGGGCATTGAATGTTTCTTGAAAACAAAGCGGACGTCCAATCAAGCAATTTCTTGGCAAACATTGCCGAACATGTTCGGTAGCTTAAGTCATTGACAAATTATTTATGTAAATATTTTTGCCTTGCATTGCCTTGAAACCTGATTTACACGGTTTTATTTCCACATGCAGAATTACTTAATTTGATAATTTCTTAAAGCAACATATAAGTTTAATACAATTTCACAAAAAAAAATACAATCACCAACATATTTCTCACAGACAAACAGTGCAAGTTCTTTCGTTTTTTATCCTAAATTACAAATCTTGTTGTCATCATTATCTGTTTTCTTGAGGAGGTGGGATGAGGCATGAGGGGATGTCTAATGCTAGACATATGCCTTCTCAAGATTGAGGGCAGTTTTCTTTAATTTCCACGCTTGTCAAGCGAAATAGTAATCTACGCATTGTTGCATTAAATCTACGCTTTAGATGGATATACCGCCATCTATCGGTTCCGGTACCTTAGTCTCCTTTTCCACATTTTGTATAGGAGAAGGTTTTATTCAACTCTGTCGGTACGCTTCACCTGGTGTGTGCGTTTATTAATTTTAAGAAAGTTTTTAATTTGCAGATTTAAAGTAATATCTAATAATATAGTTCAAATAAATTAATTTACGCAAAGAACCCAGCAAACCATGAAATAGTCTGGAAGTACGTTAAGTTTAACTATGCAGTTTCTTCCTATTGCCTGGTCGTAATAAAAAGTAAGGGGTTTGCAAAACGTTAATGGGCGGTGTTAACGTTCTTGTTTATGCGGGAGCACGTTAACAAGACAGCATTACAGTGCAGTGCAAACTTTGGGTCTAGCTAGAACTTTATAATTAATGCCCTGTTTTATAATTTGCCCACTGTGTGCTGTATTAAAGTAGTAAGGTAATATTTAACGCTTGTGCTACCTCCATTACCAAAAGTTTGACCGAAAATGTTGGTCAGTTTTTTTTGAGGTTTTAATGTTTTTGTTTTTTTTTACCAGAGTTGCTTGGACCCGTTGAATATTTAATGTTATTTTAGAGTATCCTTAAATAAACAATACCCTGCAACTATTCAAACAATTATGTAGCCGTTATTTTTAGTTTTTCTTTCCATGAATTTTTGAGTGTGCATATTTTGATAGATTCGTGAATTTGTTTTTATCAGGGCTGCAATTAAATTTCATTTCAAAATAAAAACTTTGTTAATCCTTCGCGGATGAGTGATCTCTTAATGAAGTGAAGAATAAGTGATAATAATGGCATTTTAAAGATATGTGGTCTTCGGACTTTTATCTTCAAAGTCTAATGTATTTATGATTAGTCTTCCCCCCTTTTCAAACATGTGAAAACTTTTAATATTTTAATAAACTGCACGAGTTTCTTCTGATTTAGTGATTACGCATTAATTTACATGAAAAATTATTATTTCTTTTAGTTTAGTAGTATAATGAAATTAACAATTGTGTACATGTATCAAAAAATTGTTATGGTAAATTTATAACACTATTAAAAAATGAGAAAGTTGAAAATGTCTTTTCATGACTGAATTTGTGAACCGATTTTAATAAAATTTGGTATTTTGATAGCTTGAAGCGCAGGGCATACGTTATTGATCCTAGGATAGGAGAAAAATTTCGTAGACGGTAAACGAGTACTACTATAAAAATAATACAGACTTCAAATTCGGCTGAACTCCGGTAGAGCCGGACAGACTCAGCTTAGAGTCTTAATAAGATTTCATATTCAATTCGTAGAATTTCGGCCGTATTCATATACGCACTGGGCAATTCAGCCTTACAAATTTTAGAACTTGTGTGGTAAATAATTAAGACATTTAATCAGTTTAAATATTCAATGAGAATTAAGGGGCTCTTTAGGCACCGTGGGCATTTTCGTGTATACAATATATTTGCATACGAGCGACACATGTAGTCACAGTGAGCAAGTAGAATAAAAAATGTTACATTATTATTGAAATGTAAATTTTGACGGACCCAATAGCGCATTCGTTAGTTTTCCTATCTTATGCGCCATAGGTCGTGTTTGGTTGTTTAATATGTCTGATGTCCTTAACACAATTGCTTTGAGCGACTTATCTCATAGTCAGCTCATTAAATGAAATGTTGTGTTATTTATAATATGATTAGTTGACCTGACAGACGTTGTCCTATCTTAACTATGTATCTATGTTTATCATCATAACAATGTTGTGACTATAAAATTGACATACAGGCTATCAGATCTCTCAAGTTAGGTGAAACTGTTCAAATAAAGCAAAAAATATTAAAACCATTTCGATAGATTAGAAATTCATCCCGGACAAAGATTTGACAAAAAATTGTTTGTGATTTTACAATAAAAGTACGATAACGGCTTTATATAGCCTTTAAATAAATTCAAGGAACGTTAAAAAGAATGTTAAAAATAAGCTTACTCCAAAGCTTACTATAACAGTACTTACTATTGCGTAAAAGATTATGTCAACGAAAAAATGCTTAGGATTGGAACGCTCTAACCTCTAGCTTTATGACAATGTCTTGTTAGCGCCGACGCCGGCAGGGGTTTTGTTAGAGCCAACTACTACATAGGTGGTGTTCGTTGAACCATTACCACCACCAGTGTTTTTACAGGTTCCTTTCTGGTGGGTCGCGTAATTAATCTGTAGTAAACTTTGTTTTAAGACTCGCCTGGTGCGGGCAGACTAGTTTAAGGTAGGCCTAATGTAATTATCTGAGTTAGGTGACTTTTATAATCCTTTGGGTCATCAGGGTCGTCTGTATTATATATAAATATGCTTCAATTACTTCCTTATTGGAAATATTAATGTTAATATTATTACTCATTTACTGGCCTACTTGAATAAAGTATATTTGACTTGAATATTTAATCGTGACACGTACCTAGTTTATATTTGTAAAGTTATCCAATTTAAAATTTTAGATTGTTATCATACTTTCTTTTTAAAAATAAGTCATTATCTTTATATTTTTTGTATCAAAACAGACAAAGAAATACTACATGCATCTTGACAACACTTAACTAGTTTTCTTCAAGTTACCCGTTTAAATTTTCGTACAAACCTCGAAGGGAGAGGAAACATCCCAACTTTCTTTATGGCATCGGTGTAAACGGTACGCACACTTTTTCTCTGTCGCATTGAAGGCCTACAATATCCCACGGGAGTCTTTTAAGAAACAAATTGCGCTTGGACGGGTATTCTATGAGCGCTGGCCGGTAAATGCCCGCTGGATTGTTGTTAGCTTGTTCGTTTGCAACTTAAACTAGACTATGAAAGTTAGTCCGAGTTGAATTCCTTACTGTTTATGATTCCAGAAGATTAAGTCCATAGTGGCTTTGAGTTGTTTTTTAGTAATTACAACATGCACTTAGCTCTTTGTGTCTAACACAAATAATTTAAAGGCTTTTGAGTCCACTTGCTAATAAACTTCCTCATATTGGATAAATACAGAATCCTAAAGTTAGTACTTACTTATAGAGTAGAATTAATTGATTACATAAATTAGAAAAAAAATGTGCCTTGGTACACACACACACACACACATGCGCGTGAACGCTAAATGAATATTTATATTTGAAATGTATATTTGCTCTGAGTTGTTTTTTTTAGTATATGTAGAAGTTTATATAGGTTTAGGTTAAAGGTCAGATATCTCAGGACGGAATTAAAACTCCCACGATAACATCAACGGGATAAAATATATTTACCTAGTTGAAGTAGGTGCGGGCCGCTGATATGTACACATAAGAGTATACAAAAAGCATTACTTAGAGGTGATTTGATAGTGCACGTGATAACCTTTGAGCCAGCTCAAACATCAACTGATGAAATTACGTGAATGCTAATGAAACTCCTGCTCGGGTAAGATTAGCGCTGGTGCCCGAAATTGGAGTCGTTTAAGAGCGATTTCGTAACAAACGTCGCATTTTTCCCTTCCCCCTTTGGAATGAGACCGGGTTAAATTTGTTTTATTTAAGAGTTTATTCGCAAATAGCTGCCGTTTGCAACGTTGTTCCCGTGGGAGATTTAAGTATCTTTTTAGTTTTTTTATTATGTAAATTTCTACACATACTCATCCTTTATAAGAGGTAGACACTCCACTCTCACCTACCGTCAAATAGCAGTGTTCGCAGTGCTGTGTTACGGTACGAAAAGTGAGCGAGGTAGGGAAATAGTTAATGACGTAATATTTTCAAGTCACTAGTCACTTTTCAAGTCTTGGCAACGCGCTTATAATCTTGTGATACGGGCGTCTTTAGCTTGCTTGATATGTACAATCACGCAAAGCAAATCACGCAATATATTTGTCGACTTAATATAAAAAATATAACCAGTACCCCCATTTCAGAGAAAAGCTCCCCAACAAATAGTGAGCCCATAATTACTCATAATTGCTGCGCTGGGCAGACGTGGTGGAACGTCAGATAGCCTGATGTCCAACCACGCCGTCCAGATATACACGTGTAGCGTTACCTAGGTACTATTCAATTTTTTTTATAATATTCTAAAAGTATCCTTATAAAATAACACAAATATAAAACGTTAATTTATTTTACTTAAATGCCTAAGAATTATACGAATCATATAGACTATGTCTTGAAAGAATATTACTAGCGCGTCGCCCACCTTGTGACTTACGAGTGTAATGTAACAACATAACCCCGTAATTTTTGTTCCTTCAGATGACTACATGAGATCCATTCAAGCGACTTTTGTATGATGCCAATTTGAAGAAAAAAATAATAATATATAAAAAATAATAGACCTTCTGATTTGTATACTACAGATTTTAATATGAAAACCGGCATCATATCAAAAATGCAATCCCGACGTAGTCATAAAAATGTTGTCATCACTAAAACGCTCCTAACTCGCATATTTAAGGTACATGTTTGGCGTTAAACTCCAGGACGAAAGCTCATCAACGTAAAACACAAAAATTAATGTCAGCAGTCAGGGCGCAGTTTAAGGCGACGATAAACTTCAGTATTTTTTGCGGAGCTGCGTATATCTTTGTAGCTTCGTGGTTCAATTCTGTTTAAATAATAACTGCCCAGAGGTAGACAATTCAGAACATTAAAATACGGTATTGGTAAAACGACAAAATTCTTGTATATCCGAACAGAACTTGCCAGAATCTGGTTACAAAGTAATACTGAATTCAATAACGACCTTTTCAACCCTGCTTAGCATAGGTATCTGTCATGTCATTTATTTGTTTGAATGATCGATGTCTGATCAATATTTGTTACTTGAGTATAGGGATTAGTGCACAGACCGCTCTCTATATTTTTGTGAACCTCCTTATTAGATTTGTAACGCTATTTCTTTTCAGCCTGGCTTTCATGGTACTTTCTGATCCCATTAGGATTGCAGCTGGGACATTCACATATCTGGTTTTTTTTTTGGTAGATATCACTTCTGGCAGTGATTTTTTCTTTTACCATGTCCAGCTTCAAGTCGAGGAGTAATTTTTTTAAACAATACCTTTTTTGTACTGTAATGAAATTGCGTGTTACATGAAATTATTATAACCATTCTGCTAGACCTTCATCACTCGCTACAATGTTCATTACAAATGAAAGCTCAAGTTGCCATTCGCCTTAACCTACCTTTTGACTTATTCAACTTTATTGTGGGCCCGGGTATCTTGAGTGTAATTACACACCGAAATAAATTATCTCCAGAGTAAATAGCCCAGTAGGTATAATTATACGCTACAGGGATGCCTCTTTGTACAGCCACCGAAGTTTCAACTACCAGTTCGTAATAACGTGCCACCCTAATGTATGACCTTGCCTAATGGTAGGGTTGTCGCCGTTTTTCAAGTGCTCATTGCGTATACCTACTCATAGCCCACCTATGAGCATTATAAGGCGTTCCAAGCGCTGTTTGTTTACCTTTTTCATATTTTTAATTTGCGGATGAAAAATGAAGTGTGTGAAAATGCGCGAAAAGCAAGTGAAAAATGCGTCCAATGAAAGTTGACATTTCGCAAAGGGCCTCCGAGGATGATTTAAAATATATTCTAAATACTGTAAAACTGTATTTGTTAAAGGCATGTATTGCATGGTTTTACGACAATACATTGTTTTACATTTCAATTGCTTTTCTTGAATTTAATTGAAATTTCATTGAAATGCTTTTCTTAAATTGCATTTGCATTTATTAAATTTGTACACTATTGATTTAATAATAATAATATTGATTTTGATCTTATAACCTTAAAAGTTCCAACATTTCTTACTGGGCTAACTAAAATCTAGGAAGAGAGTATAATATGCCATGTGTTTAATGTAAAATGTAAGTCCAACTAAATGCAAATTACTCAATAAATTCAACTTCTTTTACCGCATTGTAATACTTTATAACTTGACTAGTGATAAATAGAAATTAAGTAATTAAATTGGACATCTTATTCTTTAATAACTAACAGTTTGCGTGATTCATATAAATTAGTGAAAACTATTTTAGAGAAATATTTAAAATGTCACTCAACCATTATATAACTTTATATAAAATATGCAGAAGGCACCTAAATTGTATGCTTTCAAAATTCAGTAATGAAAATTACATGTTTATAAAACATAAAGTGTTAAGTTGAGCCGCAAAATAAATATTTTGTCAAAACTTTGAAGGTTTATGAAACTCACTGTGGTGTTTTCAATTAAAATTAAAGTTCGCTGTAACTGAAACCACTTAGATTAAACAAAAACTTAACCCTGGGCTAACTCTACGCTATGCAAAGACTCATCTGAATTATCTTTTATTTTTCTAATCATCGTACCGGTATACAAGCTAAAGTTTTACAATAATATACTTATCTCTCAATAAATAATATAAAGATACGAAGTTACAAATGTTGCTAGTTAACATATTTAAAATTGTATACAGTGGACCCCCGATAATTCGGCCCTGTCTAATCCGACGCCCCCTGTAATCCGAGATAGTATACAAGTATGATTTGTACTTCAGATTACAAGGTACTCTTTTGCAAAAATTTCGGCCTATAGGGGGTCTTAGGCAGTACTCTATAATCCGTAGAATTCGATAGTTCGACCCTGCAAAATGTTTTTCGGACTACGGGGGGTCCACTGTATCAAGATTAGTATTTAACATTTACGCGTTTACTGTTTAATATAATATTACTTTTTAAAAAGGTTTTAAGAACTGAGGTTTTAAAAGCAGAGTGTAGTTTCGCGACTACGCTTATAGCACGGGTAATTATGCAATTCCCGCCTTGTTGCTTTGAGCTATGCTGTTTCGGGTGGGTATACTGCCATCGGTAAATAGGCAATGCATTTTTTGCTATTTGTGTTGCAGTGTTGTGGTGCAAAAATAGACTATTATTATTAAGTCGGTTTCGGTATTTGGGTCGCCTCTTACGAATCCTGAACCTGGACTTACTTACAGAGGAAGCTACTATTCCACTCTGGCGGTACTGAAGTGAAGAATGTGAAGAATACTAATAAAATAACTACGTAAAACTCTGTATGTCTTTATTCAGGTTAATCTTCAAAACATCTGAGTAGATTTTGGATGAACATCCTTGTTTGAGCTGAAAAAGATAATATAAAGAGGTATATTAATCTGAATATATTTATTAAAATTAAACCCCAAAACGTTATCTCTTGTGGATGCCTGCCTGCAGCAGTGGATGTATTTTTGGACTTGTTCTTGTTGGAATGTTTCATATTAACACGTTATTGTATCAAGATCGACTAATAGACATGCCACGATGTACGATGCTTCAAAACATGAAACAAGCTTTGAGATAGTCTCGCAGATTATGGCATTATTAGGTATTAACAACACTGTGCAGATTATTATTATAAATAATAATCCGCCTAAATTCAAAACAATTGAGTTTCACGTTCAGCATTACTATATAACACTAAGAAATTATATTTATTCCATATAAATTAGCTATCCTCTCCTTTTGTAAGTATCGATTATTTCCTTGATTTTAATGTGCTTATAAAATTGAATGTTCTTCAATATTTTATAGTTCTTACAAAACTATTTTTGTCATTCTTTTATAGATATTATAAATGCGAATGATTAAATTATGTTTGTTACTCAATTACACCAGTAAAATAGATTTCTTAACCCGCAAGATTTTATGGTTTAAACAAGATTGTTCCTCTTTTGTATAACATAGATTTTTTGGTTATTGGTAGTGTATGAGTCAGAGAATCGCAAAGCTATTTCTATCCTGAATAAATGAACGTTTCCTATAGTTTAGCACAAACATTCTATCGAAACGGAGCAAGTTAGCTCGATAGTTAACTGGATATCCAAATTTTTATACGTTAGAAGTCACTGGCAATTACATTTGTTTTTTCATAAATTATCATGACTTTACTTGCTTTATGCATAGAAAATTAAAGATAAATAAATATATCCATACAAAAAAAATACTCAAATGTACAGAGCGGGGATGGGCAGCAGCTTCCCCGTCGCGAAAGCTGCGCTTTGCGATTGCTAACGCTTGCCCAGCGCGGCAATCATGGGTAACATATCCTCTTTCTTGGGGAGGCCTATGTGGACTTTTAATGGTTGGTATGATAATGATGATGACTGTATATAAAATTCAAATAAACAATGTTGCAGTAATATCATGGAGGTATGGAGAGGGCAAAGTTTAGAGTCTCATTGCGTGATTGAATCAGGATGAAGAGATTCGTAATAGAAAAAACTTATTAACATAGTCCAGAAGATCAGCAAGTTGAAGAGTGCAGCACATGTGCATGAACCACACAAAAGAAACAGCCTTGAGGGTGTTAGATTCTGGAATAGACACCACGCCCCGTCCAGCGCAGCTTAGATCATTAACCACAAGATTGCGCTGGATGCAGGCCGCATACTACCGATCGCATTAGAAATCTATTGAGTAGACCTTGTCCAGTTGTAGACATCCCACGTTTAATTGGATAATGAATAAAAATCCTTCGTACTTTAAAATTCTTTTATTAATTTCATTCGGTCCCTAATTATACTAATCCAATCATTCATTCTAAATAACATATTTAAATGTGAAAAACATGTTAAATGTGCGCAAATCAACTTGAGTGAATTTGTTTGAAAAAGATATTCCTGGGAAAATATGATTTTGAGCGACGGAGTAGAATAGTACTTACCTCTGTACCAGATGTTGTAAGAGGTGACTGAGGTACCTGAACTGGCGGTATATCCATCAAAGACAATTTAGGCCAAATGCAAAGAGGATGAGAATGGGAATTCTCATTCCTGCATTCCTGTCGAAGCTACATTTGCCAGCCAGCGATTGCCACCACGCTTACTCCCCCTTTCTGGGGAGCTCTATATCTATATCCGGCAGGAGAATTTTACGGTTACAAATATGATGATAGTTTTAATATTGAGATAATGATCTTAAAATATAGATATATGTATAATGTGGATTGACATATTATACATATATTTTAATTCAGAGCGTGTGAATGATACACAAGTAAATTACAGTTGGCAGCTAATTCGACGGATTACTGAGTATTAGAGAACGATATCCGTAATCGAATCGAAACATCGATATAAAATATACACACTATATATGAAGCGTTTCAAAGCCGTTATAAAGTTGGTTTTATTTAAAGTAAATTAATTTGTCATGGTTATTTCCCGAGGAATCTTCAATTGCCGAACGAATTCCACGAGACACAACTTCCAAGTTTAAAATACCTCTCGAAAATATGTAAGCCTAATGAAGTCTACATTTAATTTGAACAACAACAGTGAACATTCTAGTCATATTAGACTAATATCAGAATACCTTTCGCCTTTAAATAATTAGCTCAAAATTGTTACATCAGCTAATTATGATATCAAAGATATTTCACTTCTACTTTTTGTTTATGTAATAGGAAAACCTTTTATTAGACACCATAAATAGACACGCAAAGAAAAATATTAATAACATAAAAATGCGTATGACGATTTCAGGCAACCTCTGAGTTAAAAGAACTACTTTGAATATTGGGCAGTTTTAATTAGACCTATGTCAACTTAATTAATGAAATAAGCGTAACACAAGTATTTTACAATATATCATTGAAAAATACAATTATGCTATACAAATATATATCTACCTAACTAAGTTTACACTTGGAATGAAAAATAGTACAAGTTATTTAAAAATAAATATTGCACTTATACTTGTCTTTTAATATTAGTAGTAGCAGCAGGGAGAGAAATTAATTAATAAAATAATTAAAGTATTTCCATTAATTTAAGGCACGACCACTACCAAAGAGTGTACTTATGTTTTATCGCGGTAACCAAACTGCGGTAACAAAACACTATCCTGTCACCATTCATGGCTGCTACCTACACTGCTGGTACTGGCATATCATAGCGAAACAATAGACAATTAATGCTCAAAACAGACTAGGTTAGTCCTAGGTAAAAGTTAAACTTGTCTTGGAGCGCACAACCAATTTGAACAGAAAAAATGTAGAAGTAAGTTTGATTTTAAGTTCCTCCCGTTAGAAAGCCGGCCGGTCTCTACATTGCAAATGTAAGGCCAAAAGAATCTGTAAGTTGTAGGTATTACGCAAGTATTACATGTTTGCCCATCAATGAAGTTCAATATCATCATTTAGCATTTATCTGTTAAGTAAATTGTCATAAATAATGAACATGCAGGATTTGCTTTCATTTTTCTCCTCTAGAGTGCGATAAAAATGTCATAATTCTGATATATAAGTGTACTTGTCCGCTCAATGGTATAATTTTATCAAAAAGTAACACTTAATGGTTGCTATGCATATAAATCCGTTTAATGGAAGCATTGCGAGCGTAATTAAAAAATAATTGTCAATATAAATCAATAGTAATGTTTACTGGCAATGTCGAACAAAGTAAATAAGATCATTCTGTAATGCGATTACTATTTATCATTAACGAGAATAAATTAAACAATTCGGTTCCATTGTTTGCTAGTTTATTACGAAATTTCATGATAACCTGTATTACTAACTCATTTGTCAATTTGTTTCAAAGTAAATTTATGTTAATAAAGAAACCTACTACAAACCAATAAGCAAAACCAATGTCTTTTGATACATGCAACAACTCCGATAATAATATTATCTTAATATTAAGGTCAAGCTTTCGACGAATAACCTATGATACTGTGTCAGTAGAATTTGGCATCATACCTATAGTTTAATCACAAGCGAGGAACATAGCTTTAATTACGTCAAATTGTTTATTAAAAAAATACAGTTCTATTCATATTACGACATTGAATATAGGGACAGTTACTACTGATTGTATCACTATGAAAATATTTTGCAACAAAAAACGGGCTTTATATTCGTAAAAAGCAAAACTCTTGGGTGGGGCAAATATAAATTCATTAAAGACAACAAAGGGCGTTCAGGCCAGGCTAATGAAGAAGGACGTCTTGTTTAATTACCTTTTGTAATTTTTCTACTAAGCGAGCCGACGTATAAATTAATTTTCTTTCAGTGGCCTGCCCATAGCACCATTATAAAGCACTAAGTGAGGCCTTTTGTAATGTAACCTGACACCGCGGGGGCTGTTAAAACGGATGCTAACATTATCTATTTGGTATGGAATTATAGGAATTCACATTGTCTTTGGACAATTCAATAAATAAGTACGTTGCAGTTTCTGTAATATATTTTAATATGATAAATATTCAAACAGCATCTCATATATTGCCCTGACTGAACAGAGGAATCATGAATCTTGTGTGTAAAAATATGTATTCAAGTATAATAATACTTGAATACATATTTTTACACACAAGACAAACACAAATAATGTCGTATAAATATTTTTCCTGGGTGGGAATCGAACCCACGACCTCTGGAACTTAAAATAAGATCAATAATCTCTGCGCCAACGGGCCTACCATAATTTGAACAGATCCGACTTTACTAGTTAGTCCTACTTCAGAATGTTTTGAACTATAGTTCATACAAAACATGTAAGGCGTTTCATACTCTTTCATACAGATGTAGTTTTTGCAGGAAGGAACGAATTCAAAATTTTATTTTGCTAAAATATTGCTATAACCAATTAACTTAATGCCATTTAAAAAATCAGACCAAGCTTAAGTTTAAAAAAACATACAATTTTTTAAATAAGTATATGAGAGCAACATTCAGCCAGTCTTGAATTACTAAAACGATCTATGTTTTGTCATCGGTGAAAAAGTGATGTAAGCTACTTATATTTCTGTCAGCAATTAATTTCACGCCGTAAAAGCATCTGCTACTAGCACAATTATACCAACCACTTCTGTTATCAAAACAAAATAGGAACGCTTCAAGATAATACGATAGGACATTAACTGCCATTTGGGCACTTTACCAGTAGATGCTTTTAACTGTTTCCAACGGCTTAGGCCAAAGCCCCGGCGGCTTTAAGGGGCCGACAAACTTTGCCAATATTTTTTTCATCACGTTTGTCAACTTTCACGGCGTATCACGTGAACAAACAAACAATATTTTCCCCAGCGCAAGTTTTCTTAGCTCATTTCCATTCGAGCGCGTGTAGAAAACAATTTATTGGCTCGGAAAAATCTTTAGACTAGTGGAATGACAGTTAATCCTATTGAGTTTTGTTTATCAATAAGCTTTGATTTTTTTGTATGTTTACTAATGTTATTTGGCCATAAGGTACCGGCAGACTAAAGTCATTATGTAGGTACTTAGGCATATGTAAATAGGTTTTCGAGACAACCTCCTCTTGTACCAGGCGTCGTGAGAGGCGACTGAAATACCGGAACCGAAAGGTGACGATATATACAACGTAGCTCAAATAAAACAGGGCGAGGATGGAAGGAAGAGGAAGTTACTTTCTGCGATTGCCTCCACCCTTGCCCAGCGCGGCATTTATGGGCAAAATTATAAATTTCTTGGGGAAGTATGCAGTGGATAACATGTGAAAGTGTGCCAGTCTTAGTTCTGAATTTACCTAGAGAAATGGTTTTAGTAAAATTTGAGACATAAGTGACTTAAACCTTACAGAAATACGTAGCCAACTTTCACACCGAGAAATGTAAAAAAGTTAACGCAGACCAAGTCGCGGGTTAAATGTGAGTTTACGATATGTTGACCAAGGCACTGTTCTTATATCTACGTTCTACACCACTTAGTACCGTGTGCAATTTAAAATACCCAGAAAGATAACCTTTCGATCGCATTTTGTTTATATTATCACTCACACTAAAAAAACATGGCCCAAATAGGCGCATGCCTTTGTCGTTTATAGCTTCTATAAAAATATACATATTTTTAACACTTGATATTTCTAATACATGACTTTAAGTGTTATATTTGTGATAACTCTGTTCTCTGATGTCCGTAACATGCGACTTACCACGGAATAAAGTCAATGTATGTGATCTTATGAGGGCAAACGCGTCGGTAAACGCAAAGCGCAGCTTTCCGGACGGGAATGCTGTTACATACCCCCGCCCTGTGCATTTTAACTACACTGTTTCGGATAAATATACTGCCGTTTGTTGGTTCTGGAACCTTAGTGACCACTTACGACACCTGGTTCAGGGGGAGTAACTACTCTGCCGGCTAATATATTTTATTCAATTAAAATAAATGACATAATAACACTGTATTTATCAAACCTGGAATATTCATTTCACCACATTACACGAATTCACAACAATAAGGCACTTGTTCTTAAATATTTCGTACATGACGAAGTTACAGAAAATGTCTGCGGGAGCTGGAAAATAACAAAAGTCAAAACTAAAGTTCGTGAAGTAATTCATCGCGCGTTGCCCGCAGCACGGCGCTGCGCTCGCGTTCCATCTTCGTTACGTCGCGCATCACTTTTCATTAGTTGCAGTCTGACAACTTCAGCGAGTTGCGTCAAGGACTTCTACTGTATTGGGATACTAGGATATAATAATCAAGAAATACTGCACAGTCATATTTTAACATAATACATAATATTTTCTCACATTTATGCATTTACTATTCAATATACAACCACTTCGGCATATAAACGTTATATACCTGGTTTTTTATATTGATTTGAGTATTACCTTACGGCAATCGTTGCTAAGAGTATCATTTATATATTTTTTGACTCTAGAGAATATTATATATTAGTCAGCGGTATAAACGTGGTTTTATTATAGGCAAACTATAAAAAGCGTCTTCACAAGAATATCAGTGAGTTACGAACCTAAAGATGCTATGATAAATTACCCAGTAGTTTCACTGTCTCTCTCATCCCTCAAACGGGAGCACAATACTGCTGGTTGCTAGTAGAAATGGGTAAAAGCAAGGCACCGATGCTAATTACCCTAATATGGTCTACCCAAGACCTATTCATCTACGATTACATTCTTACATTTAACTTATGTATGTACCTCCATTTTATTAAGTTACAGGTTGCATGTGTTTTATTACAAAACTATTGACTTACTGCAATTTCACAAAACGGTAAGTGCTTCTAATATCTTTGAATTCCACTGCCACCACATCTGGGACTTAATTGTCAAGTGGTACTGTATTAAATGGAAACGAATGAAATTCAGTGGTATCTTAAAATCAGTAGTTAAATCGGTTCTTATGATAATAAAATACTGTTAAATCACTTGCGGTCAAAATTAGGACATTATTACATATAGGTTTAAATGTTCCTATAACCTACATACTGTATTATTAACTATATGAAAAGTACTAAGAAAAGTAGCCAAAATGTTTTTTCATGCATATGCATATTCTTTTTAATACTTCTTAATAACAATTATATCCACCGCGCATCATGACACTTGAATATAAAAACCAGCAATTAATATATCAATATGCAGTAAAAAAAAATCTCTTGGAACTCCTTTTTTAATTATTCAATACTTTGATTGTTTTTGTACATCTGTATATATATATATAGAAGGACGGAAGGAAAGACTGATAGACTGACTGACTTGACGGACACTTCAAAATTTGCACAGGGGTTCTTTTTTATAACGTAGAGATGTACCTAGAAAAGATTTTTGAAAATTCGCTCCTTAAGGGGGTAAAACCGTGATGCAAAGTTAGTATGTAACTTTGCCGTGTTTTAAATTATTCGAATGAAGTTCAGTATGAAGATTCCATATTGAAAGTCATGATACAAGTGCAAAATCATCCCTTAAAGTGTAAAAGGAGAAGAGAGGTGGAGAGGGTGAAAGAGTATAAAAGTTCTGGAACTAAACGCGGGTGAAACCGCAGGGCGCTGCTAGTCTTCATATAAACAAAGTTGAAATCTGTATTGCTTATAACAAAATAACCTTTTTAGAAAAGGCTTACGAATAGTATGTGCGTTACTTAAAAAATAAGCTTTAGAAATGTTTGTATCTGCTTGAGATAAACTCTGAAACGGCTGGACCGATTTTAATGGGATTTTGGCAGATAGCTACGTCTTCAAGTAACTAAAGTTACTTTAATTATTGGCGAAGGAACGGAAACTACGCAGGTAAAACCATAAGGCGCTGCCAGTATATAATAACTAAACATCATAGTCTGTTTATTTCTGAAATTACATATTATGTGTGTACTCTTAAAATCTCGACGTCTCAGTTCTCATAAAAAAGAATAATGTGCTATATTTACAACAAAGTTGCAATATTTGAAGTATTACATTAAATTTCTTACTTATTTACGGATAGAAAGATTAGTTTTGAAAGTATCAGCGAGATAAGTTGATTATCAATGACCGCTGTGTTAAATGCAAAATAAATGAAACCACGGCATAGGCTAACCTGTTGAAAAACTGGTGTCACTGTGAGGAAAGTCCCCGCATACGCCAAGAGACTTTTTGTTAACTTCTTGTGAAAGTTTTTATGTGTGGAAACTTGGTTAATTCTTTGCGAGACTGCGAGTCTCTAGAGGTAGTCACTCTATCATTTAATAATATATAATTAATAGGTGAGGAAAATATTACGATAGTTGTATTAAGATATGAATGAAAACGTTTAAAAATATATTTGTTAGGGGTACTTAAACAACCTAAAGAGAATACCTCATTTCTATTGCCTAACAACTATGTTCTGGTTTGAAGGGAAAAAGAGGCAGTGAAATTACTGGATAATTTAAAATGATATCTTTAGGTTACAAGGTTGACAACGCGCTAGTGATGTTGCGAGTGTTTATAGACTGCGGTAACGCTTTCTATCACGTAGACCGTTTGTCTATAAATTCATTTAAAAAAATCTTTTTATTTTTGTATCAATATTGGTGTTGAACACTTCTCTTGGCTATTGGCCAGCCTTGGCCAAGTAGCAATTTTTATTTCATATAAGATGTGACACGAATAAAGAGAGAACTCAATTTCTCAATAACAAGAAAGTATCCATTTAAAGGAAATATTTTAAGAAAAAAAGTTACATCTTAATTCAATTTTGCGTTTACATATTTTTTGGGTGGAGACAATGAGAGAATGGAGAGAGACAGCAATTCCATAATAAAGCATACTTTTAAATGTATCATAAATTCCTAAGATTTTTCGACAGGTTACAGCACTGAATATAATAAACCTTAAGTAATAATAAAATTGCACATTTATTTTGGTACATACAAAAGTGCGTAAATGTACCATAGTTAAAAGGTACGACCCTTATGCTAACACTGCCATCGCAGATATTTGGACGCCATTCAATGAACTCAAGCCCACTAGATTTGAAGGGTGAGACAAGTATTGACTATTGCTTTAGTGTAAGAAACTTTAGTAGCCTGAATGGTACGTAGAGCTGCCGATCAATCAAGCCCAATTTGCTATAATTTCGCAAATGCTAGGGAACTCTATACCTCCTATTCAATTTAACATAGGATGAGATACTATGACTACGGTCAATCTATAGTCGTGTTTTTGTCGTATACAAGTAAACATGATTGTGTCCCTTACTAACATATATGTATAGTTTTATTTCTATCTATAGTAGATATTAATTACAAACCCGATATGTGTATGACTATTGCACAAAGGAAGTTAGTCATAGGATAGAGTAATGTAGATAATGTACAATAATAATTGCATTTGTGCCTACTACACAAAATAACTGATGATAGAGAATACGTTGGAAATTATATTTATCAGCTATGATAGCCGTGAGGTACCGGCAGAGTAGAATAGTACCTCCCCTTGTACCAGTACAGATGGCGGTATATCCATGCAAAAAATTCAACTCAAATTTACAGAGCGGGGATGGGCAGCAGCTTCCCTGTCGCGAAAGCTGCGCTCTGCGATTGCCAACACGCTTGCACAGTGCGGCAATTATAGGCAACATACCCCCTTTCTTGGGGAGGCCTATGTCCAACAGTGGGCTTTCAATTGAAATAATACCGCAACCATAAAATCATGGTGTTATTTGAATTATCACTATATAAAATAACCATCATATCGACTAGTTTAAGTAATGATTTCTAGTTTTGTTCTAAATGTACAATACAAATCGCTATTAATTATACGGTATCGTGTTAATATTGGCATAATAGATAATATAATTAATTAGCATTTGTATCAAGATTATAGCAACTCATGATTGGATACAGTTTTGGTTATATGTTACGTTCAATTAAACGTTTCACTACCTATATTCTGTGATGGATTTCATTGTAGGCAAACTTCATTGTTACACACTGTCGTCGGTTTTCCTATAGAGAAATTACAATAGAACTAAGATTGTCTCGCGATATTTTACAAAATATACAAGTACATACTTGAGTATTTTGTACAATATCGCGAGACAATCTCAGTTCTTTTGTAATTTTTC
>JACJUM010000202.1:13935151-14329262 GCA_020976665.1 Heortia vitessoides
TACAAGTAAGTGTACTTGTAATTTTGTACAATATCGCGAGACAATCTTCGTTCTTCAAAATCGGAGACAGTATGTAACAATCTAACTAGTAGTTTTATAATTAAAAGAACTGTCTTTAAAAAATAATAATAAATCTACGAGTAAGATTATTAATATTGTTTTACGTTGCGACGTGCATTATGTTCTTATCTTCAATATTAAAATATAGTGCTCTAACAGTTTCAGTCTATCGTGGGAGTGAGCATAAAATCTTCACAACTTAGTTACTTTGTGCCTAAAACAGGTCCCAACAACACCACGTCATTTAAGTGTCAGACATTGTATCCAATCCGCACTACACTCTTTTGTCGTTGAGGTTTACACGAGATTATTGTGTCGAGTTAATCCTCAATAACAACAACAATGTTTAAGAAAAGTGCAGCTGCGCTCTTGGGGTAAATTTAAAGTTATAAAAAGTTGCTCGCTTGTCTGCGTCTAGGGATGCTACATTGTAAACGACTTTGGTCTGTGTTTTGTCGGCATTTGTTAGTTCATCCTCGCCAAATTATATTTCTACACAAATAACGCTTTTTATCTTGTAAACAATAAACTCTAACTATAAAACCTAATTATTAAAAACAATAAAAGCAAAAAAAGATGGATATTAGATTTTAAAAACATATTTATTTCATTAGACACTTTACAAACAGAAAATCATTGAAGATCATTATAAATTTAATAGCTAAACTATCATCTACAATATATATTGTCCGACATAACTAAATAAACGTGTAAATAATTGCTTTACATATTACTTTGTATATAAATTAGTCGAATTTAGACTTGTGTTGAATATGGTAGGTATGGTAGGTTGCAATGATTTGATTTAGACGATCTTTAATATGTATATACATCACAAGTCTAAATTTATTTGATTAATTTATTAACAAATTAATGCTTTCATGGAGCTCTTATAAAGGCCGATGTTTTTCTAAATTAAAATTTTAGTCCCTAGAATTTTGATTAATAACTGTTTTTTAAATAACCCCAGAAACCGGTATTTTCAGTAAACATTTATCTGGTAAAGAAAATCATCGAGTGTAATAGTAGAGTCTATAAACTAGCATTTCAACGTAGGAATCTGGATCAGATTTCAACGTAGTTCCACTTTCAATATAGAACATAAATGCTAGAGCAAGTATTATTGATAGTAACTTAAAATCGAAAGCTCAGTTTGTTACTCTATCACGCTAAAATATGAAACACGAATATTGTATTATGTATAAAACCTTGGGACATCTACTAGGTCAGTTGTATACGTCCTGCATACTGAGCGATCTTACGATTCTTGTAAATAAATAAACAAATTCCTACAATATCTTATACGTTGACCTGACTCCGTGGTAAGACGCTTAAAGCACTTGTGTTACGGACGCCAAACAACAGTGGAATAACATATATACTACTGAAATAAATATTTTTAACACCCAAACAGAAAAATATAATAAAATAACCATATAAATATTTTCCATGGGTGAGAATCGAACCCACGACCCTTTGCGTACAATACAGGATCACTACCATCTGCGTTATCGGGAACGTCAAATAGACGACAACAATTAAAACGTACAATAATTTCTATTATTTTATTAACATACCGAAGCCGTGGGATGTCCAATGCTGGGCAAAGGCCTTTCCAAAAAAGGGACATAATAGTCGAGCTGGGCAAGCGTGGTGGCATACGCAGATTGTAGCTTCGCGTCGGGTATGCTGCTGTCGTTCTGTATTGCATGGGTTTCCCGGATTCGCACGGCTGCGAAAGAGAACACTAATATAACTATTTTTTATCATAGTTCCTGTTCTCTCATCAGCCTGGGGATTTAAATCTATTGGTTTATGTGACGCGTTTATGTGACGTTATCTATTAGTATGACGGATGGACGTGTACTAAATTGCAGCATGCGACTTTGTTCGCGTGTACCTACTTCGCGTTCGTTTGTTTTTTGCGTTCCACAGAGACTTTTCCGGGTTCGAATGTTATTAATGTTGAATCCCATGTTCTTTTTTAGAGTTAAAGTCGTGAAAGCGTAACAGACAGAAGCGCAGATATATTTGCGCCCAATATATGGAATGTAGTTTCTGGAAGCCATTAAATATATATATATATATATACATATATAACTGGGCTTTTTTAAATGGATCGCTCTATCGCACGTCTATTGATTAAATATTTTAGTATTTATTTTTTTTCTTTTATTTACATTTTCTTTATATTTATTATAAATAAATTATAATCTCTGCTCATGTATCTAGATTGGCATCCTTAATTTAGATGCCACCGCGTAATAGTGCCATAACAGTAACAGTTTATGCACTAATAGCGACAATTGCTACCGATTTCGACCCTCCGGATATGACCTACATACACGTCGACATACGTACGGCGGGTGTAAATACTAGATCTACCGCATAGAAGTTAACGATTAATGCACCAGGTCTCATGCCATTTTACCTTTCTTAAATTCTGATTCGTACATATTCATGCTTGGAAAACAATTGAATCTTTAGTGATAACTTGAAATAGTTAAATGTTTTAATTCAAGGGCATTTGTTTTATTCCGTCACTAAAAAAAATAGCTGATGTTTCTGATATGACCAACGGAAATTCGTTATTCAAATAAAGAATTTCCGTAGTAGTGATTACATTTAGAGATTATGATTTTAATGTGTTGTTCTAACCTTCATTATGTTTCTTTTAGTAAATTTTGTTGAATATTATTTTTTCTTAATATAAATGAAATACATAAGGACATCTTTAAATATAGATTGGACGGAGAGCACCTAATAAATAGAAATAAAGATTATAAATGAATATTTATAATCTTTATTATGAATTACTACTTATTTTACATTTTACTTAATTTTTCATTTGTTGTTTGACAGATTTGCTAATAGGCTTGGTTATTTTGTCAATTGAAACTACCTCCAAATAGTCTAATTTATTTTTACATTTTCACCATTTAAATGTTTCTAGAAAGAAATATTTCTATGCGGAAAGTACAGGATTTTTCTACTCCAAATATTCGTGTGGTTATTCTGTTTATGGATTCCTGGAGAAATTCTACTTCTTTACAACAGTAACAATGAATTATGTGGTTGACATTTCTTGTTTTCTAAAAAAGAAAATATTTCCTTATTTTTAGGTCAAACCAATACTTAATTTTTTGTTTATGTGTTTACAGTAAAATGTTGTAATAAAATTGTTTGCTGGATAATCCTATCTATCTGCAAAACTACATCGATACAGAAGTTTATATTACAGTGATTACATGGATTAAGAACAAAAGCGGCCCTAACATTGATCCCTGATGAATCCTATAGTTCATATTTATGGAATTGCTGTCACTGTTGATAGATATTATCCAATCGACAATGTTTAGATAAGACTCTGAAATTTGGTATGCTTTTTGTGTTATGCCACAAATTTATTAAATAGCAAATGGTAACTTACTATATCAAATGCCTTTTCCAGATTATTATTTTCGGTCAATATTAAGCTGAACTTCTAAAACAATATCTATTATTACAGAGAGGGTATTGGATTTGGCTATCCATATTGTTTTTTTTATAAATTACCTATTAATGCAAAGAACATATTTAAATAGTAACATTACATACAGTTAAATCTGATGTGTTAGTTATATTACGTGTTGGGAGTCAGAAGTTTGGGTGTGTTTGTGAATCCCTACGTTTGAGCTCCCATATCTTTCAAGATTTTCCTGAGATTGGATGATGCGTGTGAATTTTTACATTTCCTTCGATCTCCGTGATCTAAAGATCTTTTTTGTTTTAATTTCCAAGTATTTTATTTTCAGTATTACCTGAAACATTTAAAATTATAGTTTTTAAATGGTACTTTTTCTAATATTATTTTCAGTTTGTTATTACAAATTGACAACCGTTTGTCGTGAAATTAAAATACAATTTTTAAAAATTGATAGTTGATTTTGATATATATTTTTTTTATTTCTATGTATTTCCCTTCTGATTTATCATACGATATCTAGATACAAATAGTTATCTTTTAAATTGGTACACACATGGTCTGGTATGACTTTAGTAGTCTTTGTATGTTATGGTGTTGTATACATACTGTATATACGACTACGTGTATACATTATGTTTTAGTTTCAGTACCCAACAATATAAAGTTCTACTGAAGTAATATTATTTCTATATGATTAACGTTATGTAGAAATAAAATGACCACGTGGGCAAGAGTTATCGTTCAACCCATCAAAGAAGCTAAAAAGTAGAGAGACTAATGTCCTATCACCAGTCGCTCACATGTGGTACTTTCATTTATCACTGGATTTTCTCGGTCACTTTTTTAATTTAAGTTTGATGGTTAGGGGTGCCCTTCGCTGTAACCGGTGAGCGGTCCGTCTACCTTCAACCATCTTCATAATTACTCAAAGTGTCAGAATATGCATCTTGAAGTAGTTATTAAGTTTAATTTTAAATTCAAATCAACCATCCTCAATAATAAATGGTTTGTACGCATTAGTTTACCTGTCTAAGAAAATTTAATTGCCTACGTTTGAAACGCACCTTCTAATTTTCAGATCTGTTGTACTAAATTGAGTTTGTTGAAATTGATAAATGAAAGCTTCGTAAACAGATTTAGGCTATTACAGACCATAGACAAATGTTAAATTCCTCAAGGTCATCAATCTAGAAAAATATCAGTTCATATGCTGCCGAGGTATTTAAATACATTTTGTTTTATTAGTCATGTAAATAAATACAATTCAAAACGGTCACCGTAAGGTAACCGTCGTAACATCGAACTTAATATCTAAAACTTAAATAAACCGCATTTTAAGCCATTAAAAAGGAGTTTTATTATAAGCAATAGACGCGTACATGAAGGAAAATAGTACATGTATTATACATATACCGTTCATCATCATCATAGCAGCCATACAACTGCCACAGCTGGATATAGACTCCCCAGGATAAAACAAGAATTGTCTTTAATTGTCGCACTAGAAAGACGTAGTGTATCATCTATCAGTTCCAGTACCTCAGTCTATTTTACCTATATGTATACTAAATACTTTTACATATATAATTATATGTATAAATGTATATATATATATATATATGTATATATATATATATATATATGTATATATATATCAACGCTTCCTAGTCTTAGAATAAAAAAAAGGAAGACAAATATATCATATATTTTCTGTAATTTTAAGGCACAATTGCTTGATACGTTAAATTTTCGATGCTGACCCCAATATTTGGCTGATAGCATTATTTTGGTCCAATGTCATGTTGACCCGCATACATGAGACTTAGTTTGTTATCTTTTCACATCCAGAAGTTCAAATGTTGTTTATTTACATATGAACGTACGAAATAATGTTATCTGGGAGAATATAAACTTGGGAAGGAACGGTGTCGACCTCAGTAATATTTTTAATTCAGTACTGGTATATAAGCATATGCAGCTTCAATTTGGTACTTAAGTGACATTGTTTTAACTAAGTAACTATGTACATAGAAATAGAATATCCACACACAAAACTCAAAGTATACTGTGGGCAATTGGCCTACTAGCTACAAGCGATTTCGTGTCGTCAAAAATTAAATAAATAAAAACAATATCTCTACAATATGAAGTACTAGATTCTATTATATTTATAATAAGGCCTACCTTAAACAAGTCTGCCGGCACCATATAGGTCTTAAAAAAATTACTTCAGATTCATTGCACGAGCCACCAGAGAGAGATCTGTAATAAAAAATTGTAGTAAAATTAGATTACTCAAGCTATAGAACCCAGACGGGCCCGATGACGCAGGTGGTAGTGATCCTGTCTTGTGCGTCCATATATGTATTTAAGTAGTATATTTGTGATTCATCTGTTGTCTGAAATCCGTAACACAAGTGATTAAAACAACTTATAACGTATGAATTGTTGTGGAAAAAAATAAACAAAG
The DNA here is from genome assembly GCA_020976665.1 of Heortia vitessoides. Taxonomy (NCBI): domain Eukaryota; kingdom Metazoa; phylum Arthropoda; class Insecta; order Lepidoptera; family Crambidae; genus Heortia; species Heortia vitessoides. The sequence continues at coordinate 13,941,148 of JACJUM010000202.1, forward strand.
CAATCAAATCGCAGTATGCAACGAAATTTTAATGCGCTTTAAGAGATGTCCATGAGAGACTGACCTCGTATTCTAGAAAAGTATTAGTAGGGCAGTATTTTTCAAGCTCTAATTAGGGAACTGATATAATAGATGTAAAATGAATTCTTTGTCTATAACGTCATTACAATACTCCCCTGCTATTTTAATAGCTGGATTCCCGCAAACATCCCGCGGATTTTTTTTATTCGATCAAAGTTTAGTCTAAGGTGTGCATCTGGCACTAGAGGAGAGGAAGTCAGTTAAATATAAGTAAAGAGATTTGATTAATGTTACTTCAATTATGTAATTGACCGAATTGAATCTATTTATACCATATATATGATTTATCGGTATATATAGTATATATGGTTTTAATATATTCGATATACTATCCATATATTTATAAAGAAATCTGCTCCAGGACTTACATGGAACAGAAAGTAGTACTGTACTTCTGATAATGCGTGGTGTAATTACGGCTCTTTTCATATTAATTCTCCTTTAACATTGCATACAAATCTTTTTAACCGAATGAACTTTTACAATGTTTTAATTATAGTGATATGCCAGATTTACACTAGGTGATACTGAATACATTTTAGCAATATATATTACCGGTGGACGCTCAATGAGACTACACTCGGCCACAATAAAAACTGAAAATGTTTTCAACAACAATGAATTTCACAACGAAGAATATTTCAGAAATAAAATTTAACGGTACGTTACTCAACACGAATGGTCGGGCTTTTACGTTAAACAAGAAAACATTTTGGGAAATAAAAAATAGAAATAAAAGCCTCTTTCTTTTACATCTCTGAATTTTAATAACACAACTGTGTGTTAATAACAATTCACGTTTTGTATATTTTTTATAACACTAACTTCCACCCGCGACTTTATCTGCGACGCCATTATCGCATCCCTGAGGAACTCTTGTTACTCCGAGAAGAATTTAAATATCGCTCTATGACAGCTAAGCTGTGCCAAAAATCCGTCCCGATTCCATAGAGAAAAACCGAAAGCTATATACACTTGTTTGCGGGATAAAAAGTAAACCTATGTTTTACTCTAGACTATCAATAACACCTGTGCTAAATTTCATTCAGATCTGTTTTACTCCGGCGTGAAAGAGTAACGAACCTACATCCACACATTCATGAATCCATACTTACAAATTTGCACACTATATATATATTAGTAAAAATGTTTTTTTTTTCGCTTTCAACTATTAGATTAAGTTACTTCAAGACGTTATCGAAAAACGGTAGATGTCTTTAACGCTAAGTAGGCGTGGTGGTAATCGCACTGGATTTGCTACCCACATCCCTACCCTGTTAGTGGAGTTCAGCTGTTTAGCATGAATAATATGGAGATACCACCATGGAGCTGTCGTTTCGTTTCGTTGCCACAATCGCCTCTTTATACAAAAAGAGGTATTATTTTGCTCAGCCAGCATCCCACATGAACTAAGTCATACATTATACGAGTATCTTTATCTGGTAATTAAAGGGCTTACTCAACAAAACAATCCAACAAATAATATGTATATAAATATTTGTAGGTAATAAAATACGTCTTGGTGTACAGCATCACCCGTGAGCCAACTTACGCAAATCTAACTCATACGTAAATCAAATTACATACAGTGACAGACAGTCTATGTGTTTTGATACAAAATGTTAGTCAAAAATATTGTGTACCAGTTTTTCACCCGCGACTGCGAGGTCTTCACCTCCAGTCTCATTCCTAAGGAACTCTGTTAGTCCGGAACCCCGGTCCCGGAAGTAGGAGTCCGGGAAGAAGTCTAAGTCGATCTCTTACTATGCATATAATCGTGCCGATTCCTTAGAGAGAAACAAAAATTTAGATCTGGCTGTGGGAATATTTATTTGGGATTTAACTCAATGTTGGAGGTAGATTATCCTCTGTGGCAAATTCCATCCATATATGTTGAGAAGTTTTGGTAAGGATAATTATACATCTGTACATTCATCTTTACATACAAACTTTAGTTTATACTGTAATTAGGACGTTTAATTGTAAATATATACATATATTTAAATATATATTTACAAATTTAATTGTTAATCTGTCAAATAAAAAAAAATGCTTACAACTTTTAGAACAGAATCATTTTTGCTACTCTTGATAAATTATTTTACTGATCAAAAGCTTTTCTACCTCGACTTAGTCTGCGAGGACTTATATCGTGTCCCACGGGTACTACTGCGGGAACAAATGTAGCCTATTTTCTTTTAGATGACTCATGGATAGCGCATAGACCTATAAATGCAGGAGTGGTGGCAATCACAGAGCGTAGCTTCACAACGCGAATGCTGCTGGCCATCTCTGTTGCATTTGAATTTTACTGTTTTGGATAGATATACGAGTACCACTGTCGTTTCCGGTACTTCAGTCACCTTTACGACCCTTGGTAAAAGAAAGGTACTACGACAGGGTTTCTTGTTATATGAAATACATTCTAAAACCCGTAGTTTTGGGTGATTTTTATAATCCCTTGGGTCATCAGAGATTCTTCAATTATACGTCAGGGGTTCAACTCTCTGTTTTATAAATATAAATTTAACTTACACATAGAAAACATAAATGCTTTTTATTTATTTACGATTCGAAAGTGCATGGTTTTTTTAAAGTACTTTTGAGTTTTATCTTTTAAGCAAAATTGTAAGTACCAGTATGGTTTTGTCAAAGTTGAATAATCAGTCAATATAATAACTGCCTAAATCCGGTCAACTAAAAGATTAGAATACGTGTTGTTCAAATAACGTCTGCCACATCACTGTCACACAAATCAAGCCTGCGTGTTGATTAACACATGAACACAACGCCGTGCTCCAAGATGAATTATTAAAGTATGTATAATGTACCGTTATTTGAGACACGAGAAGCAAAGATCGTTTCTATCTCCTCACTCTCACCGATTTCCTCCGCCAAACAGTACTATCCGCATTGCTGTTCCGATTTGAGGGGTGAGAGAGGTATTGAAATTACTGGCTGCTTGTAATCTAAAAATAAACAAATACAACGATATTTTGAAATCACAAGATTGAAGAACTGATCCTTCTGGAAAAGAAAAAGGAACCCCAAGGTGCCAATGATGTAATGATGAACACTAACAATTTGGTCCCCTTCGCATTTACACCAAAGATCATATAAAAGCAAAGAAACGGTTGCAGAATTATAAAAATTGATGAACTCGCAACGCTCATCCCGTTTATCGCGCGTTCTTTGCCGTTAATAGTTCTCAATCTTGCCCGGGTCCCGAGCAAATCTTCAGGGAGCGTGTGTCACCCCTGAAATATTGTCCAACAACTAGAAGAGACAGCGGCAGCTATCGGTCCGCTTTATTTATTAATCAGTGACGGGCAGTAAGTCCGTGGATTCGTTCGCATGGGATCACTTTATTGTGATGTGTCTACGGAAGTAACGAGCGCGATAATGTAATAACCGATACAACATACTTAATGTTGAAATTAATGGTCTATAATATCTGAAAATTTTTAGGCAATAAATTATATAGGCTATTAAAAAATTACTACGTAAACTAACTTAATATATTTTAGTGTAAGATATTAACGTTATTAGGAGAAATCCTATTAATAATAATGTAATCTTAAGATATTATTCAAGAATTATATCTTTAATTATTTATAGAAAAGAAAGAAGAATTGTTTCTTACGAAATAAATGTGAAGTTTTAAATTGTATTGTATATTACATATCTCCGCCCGTATATATAAATATATATATTTATACACATATAATATCAGTAAAAAGTAAGTTTGTAATTTGAATAACCGAAAATAGAATCCAGCATAAATTAAAAAGGCTCAAGTCGCATTAAGAGTGATCATTAGAAGGTTGAAATCTACAATTCTAATTGGCCTTAACCTAAGCCCGAAATATTTCAGTTACATTTTGACACGATACCGTAATCATATTATAATTGTCGTATATCCTTGAATGGCAGACGAGACGTTTTTATCTCAAACGTAAACTCGAAATGATATGGAAACGTTATAATCTGGTAGTTCTATCAGCGAGTGGTTGATTCAGAATAGGATTTCTGTTACAAATTACCGAGCCAGTCAGTCATGTGTCAAGTAGGCTCGTCTTCCAGTGTGCCGTTTCACGTATATGCTTCCGAGTTCTGACACCACCTCCTGTGCTTGCTTCTTGATAAATACCAACATAATATCTCACACGCCTATCATAAAGCGTCGTGTGAGGTTTTGGCGGGTGTAACGTGTAAATTTCTGTCAGCAAATCGTTTAATTACATTACGTATGTATATTAAAACGCTTCAAGTATTCGCGAGGAACACTTGCTTTAGTTGAAACTTCTTTGATCTTTGTATTTTGATAGAATCAGTGGGCTCCACCAATATTAAAAAAATAAATAAAACATTTCAGTTTATTTCTCACTACAATGTTAGATTGCAAAAACTGCGTAATTGACGCATCTGAACATATTTTTTTTTTTATTAAATTATAATAATAATAAATTCCCACTCATACCTTACTCCATGGTAAGTCGCTTTAAGCAATTATGTTACGGTCGCAGAGGAATTATAAATATACTACTTAATTACATAGATTTAACACCCAGGCACAGAACAAACACAAATATCATCGTATAAATATTTGCTCAGGGTGGGAATCGAACCCACGACACTTGGAGTATAAGATAGGATCACTACCATCTGCGCCAACGGGCCCGTCAATGATCACCTTTATAAGTCTACAGCTTTCAAATTTGATTTATACATTAAGAGAGGGGAAGAATATTCATCAATAGTAATTTTCTGTTTAAATAAATTTCTCTTATTAATTCTTTGCCATGCAATCGCCTAAAACATGTAATAAAACTAGATATATTTTTTTTGTAGGATCCAGGTAGGCGCGGGATCAACGAGATGTAGGAAGTTAGTTACTATGTGGTTAGTTCACGGGTTAGAGACCAAAGAGAGGGAGTAAAACCATAACGGGGAAAACAAATTGTATATACCCGGACGAAATCGATGCAGGTCATTCACTTTAGAATAAGTCTTCCCAGAAGAAAAACAGTGACAGTAAACTCATTAATGTTACATCAGCTAACCTGTTTACATTTTCAACCTAAAAAGAGTTAAAATGCTACCAATTACTTTGTCTGCCCTCTACCAAGGCCAGTTTTGGTATGCGACCAGCATTCAGTCCAGTCCAATCGCTCGCAATTATCCTGATGCAATACCGGCGCCTGTTTACCAGTGAGATAAACTTACAAACTTTGCTTTATCAATCTCAAAGTTATCCAATTTGTAACTTAATTTAACTTAATTTAAGGATTATTTCCACCTTTTCAAAGGGCATAATAATATGTACCTTATCTTATTCTTCGATTGTGTTTACGAATAGTTTGAATGAATCGACACAGGCCTCTTCAAAGTGGGATTTTTCCTAATTAAATGCGCTGAGTGTACCTTCGCGACGAGAACACTTCTCATTCGCACCCGGTCCCATTTGAACTATGCTATTTCCAGAGGTAATACTGCTGGTTAACTAATTCCCGCCATTTTTTATTTGACTTACGCTATTTCCGTAGGTTATACCGCTGGTTGCAGTACCTCTCTCGATTATCTGGTATGATGGGGGTGGGGCTACTCTGCTGGTCTTGTGCACCAAGGGTTTTAGAAGAACCAAGAAATTTTACATTTCGTTTAATGTTGTGATGTTACTATAATTATGGGATATGTAATATTTTACGTTGATATAGTTTTAATTTAATAGTACGATAAGTAATACAAAGGTAAGAGTTCATACGAAATTCTACTAAAAGAATGAGCTGGTATTTTTTTCTACTAAAGATATAAATGCCTAACTTTTGAAACCGCAGTAATTATAATGTGTCTTATACAACTGCCGGTAAAATTACACTAGATCTATGTCGATGTAATCGGTTAGCTGCAATCATATTAAATTTATGGAAAATATGACCACTTTTACAGGCGCGCTTAATTCTGTACTAATAGGTATGCACACACATACATAAATAATTTTGTAGGTTTGAATGTTACTACACATTGAAGTTGAAGGTCAAATTTGGCACCCAGGGCGACTATAAACTGGAAAAGTTTTTTGCAGACAAATATTATTTTCACATAGGTATTAGGTATGAGATGAATTAGCATAGTTATTCTTTATCTACATATAATATTGATATCATATTATTTTCATTTCACAAAAGTATTGGCATTATTTAATGTTTTCCTCAATGTCCATCTGAAAGTATTCTGGCATACAATATATATTTTACAGTCTACAATAGAAATATCAGGAAAAATATACAATCCAAACGGTGATAATTTTTTTCAAATGAGTGCAATAGTTCTGAGGATAATTTTTAATACTTATATTGTATATATATATATATATATATATATATATCAGTTTTGATAACTAATTCTACTAATACATGTCAAGAAATTATAGAATTTTATTATACATGTGCTTACATCTACATACGTCTTTTTTTATTTGTGTATTTTTAAACATTTCCAAACAATTTTAAGTTGTGCTTGGAAGGCTTGTAAATAACAAATCCTTCATGAGAAACTTTTTTTATTCATCAAACATTAACATTCCCTAATACTGTTAAATAATCTAGACGGATATAATAATTATACATTAACAAAACCTTAATTGCGTGTGAAAATAAAATGAGGTGAAACCGCCATAAAAGTAACAAAAAAACAAACTAACATATATCAAATACGGACTGCTATCTATATTGGTTTAGTGTCCAAGTAAAGTCATGTGCGAAAGTCTTGTTAGCTATAACTCAACACGCAATTAAGTCCCACATTGCAGGGACAGGACCAAGTCGTCTGATGCAATCGCGCCGAATCGATAAGAAAACCGTTATTAGATACAGCTTTCGACAGGTTGCGTGCGCGCATGATCGTGTTTAGCGTCGGAGTATTAAGAACGGTTTTATGGCGCAATGATACATAATATGGATATTAATAACTCATGCTGAATTTAATAAACTACACATTTTCAGTTGCATTTGAATTGAGCTCAAGTAATAAAGTAACTTTTAAAGTTTTTAATCGTAAGAGTAAAGTGTTTTACTACTATTTATATGTGTTAAACCAGTAATGTTGAGATAATATTTTTCAATACAGTTATTGAATAAAATAACGTTTAGATCACGATTATTTGAATCAGCCTTGGAGCGGTAAGCTTATTCCGGAATTGTATACAAACTCAATAGTATACAATTATCTAATATGTGCAAAGTTCAATCCAACATATCAAAATATGTGGAACATTTAATATACCATGCCAACCTTTAAAATATACGTGCTACGGATTTAACTCTAAAAGAAAGGTTGATGTTAAGACAGAGAAAAATGTTACTTAGGTAAAGGTGATTGTTGTCGCGAGCCAAAAATAACACAATATAACGTGTAATTTTAAAAATTAACTTTTAATTAAATTAGTTACATAATGGGTATAATAGAATTGTGTATATGAGAAACTCTTACGTAAAAATATATTAAATTCTGTGCAATAGAGAAATATAAATGCTGGTGGGCACTGGTCACAAGACGATCCTACTCCACAGTTATTATCAATAGAAGTCCCCCGTTGAGTTCGCCCGCTGAGTTCGATTCCCGGCTTATGAAGTACTACGTGGGTTTTTTAATTAAATCCACATTCATTTGTTTTCGCCTAGTTAATGGTAAATTCTCACCAGACAAATTCATGGAACCAAACACAAGCTGACCAAATATGATTTTCCTAACATACCTCTACTACTATGGAATAACGCAGACTGCGTGGAAGTAACCATTAACGCTCCTCAGTATTTTAAAAAGTTGTAAGTATAGATTTAGAATATTTTCTATATTAATACGTAATTAATACTACATCATATTTTAATACAAAAAAGGAAATTGCGCAAACTGATCAACATAAAATATTACAAAGTTGAAGTTAATTGTGAGCTATTTCTTGTATAGAAAGTGGACTAGAAATCCATTAAATTCATTAAAATAACCATTACATACACTACTAATTAAGTGTGTTAATCAAATGAATGACACATTGACTTAGTTAAGCGAAATAAACGTTTATTGTCTAACAAATGTCAAGCTAATGATGAAAGAGTATTTGCGCAATGTAACGAATTCTGCTCGAACTTCTAGCACCGGGCGACCAATAGCACATATATAAAAGGCATCTACTGATGGATTTATCAATTAATACAGAGTTCAAAATAGAGCGAGATTGTTCCTAAATCTGGCTCGTATATGGTTATTACGAATAAAATAATGGATTTTCAAAATCAACGTCCTAAGGGAATGAAAAGCGGCCCATAGTTTGTATCGTAAAACAAGTATAATAAAGTACATTAGTATGAATAAGTATTTACGTGTTTAAGGCTTTTTAAACAGCTGTTATAGCTTTTTGAAGGCTTTCTGGAGGCGTTCGGCCATTTTATGGATTAGATTTAAAATAGTCTAAAGCACGAAAGACATCAAGCTTCTGATTAAAGTAACTATAAAAAATGACCTAAGGTATTCTTAATGATGTAATGTTTCTTAGGAAAACCTAATTCAGTGCATAGTGGTTTTGACTTCGGCTACCTGTGAAGAACACTGTTCGTAAAAACTTAAACATAAGGGGTAAAAGCTATACATTTTGGTTTGGTTTTCCACCCGCGTATTTCCCGTTCCCAGTTCAAGTAACTCCTTATAACATCAGCTATTTGTCAGTGAAAATTCTGGTAATTGGTTCAAACTGTTTCAGAGTATTTTTTTTGTAAGTATTACATTCCTTTATCAAACTTTCATAGGCATTAAAAACCTATTAATTTGGATTAACAAACAGTCACTTAAATTTTATTTATATGTATGGATATCAACGCGTGCGCATCGTCATAGCGACGCGTGTAACACTTAAAATCAGGACACTGTTCTGATGCAACAAGTCATGTTTTTGCGTGGGAATGTCAATTTGCGATTTAAGTTAACTTATATGATGATAATGTTTTAAGACACTATTTGATAGATATAGACACTTAATTATTACGGTCAGTCTTTTATATAGGCAAAAGGTTAATTAACTATGTTGCCGTGAGGTACCGACAAAGTAGAATAGTAGCTACCACTGCACCAGGTGTCGACTAAGGTATTAGAACAAACAGCTGGCGGTATATCCCTCTGAAACAGTAAAACTCAGATTCACAGGGCGGGGGTGGCAGCAGCATCCCCGTCAGGGATGCTGCACTCTGCGATTGCCAATACAATTACCCAGCGCGGCAATTATGAGCAAAAAACCTCCTTTCTCGGAGAGGCCTATGCCAAGCAGTGGACTTCCATTGTCTGGTTTGATGAATTTACTAGATAATACGCGGTTGTACCGGCAAAGTAGAAAAGTGCCTCTCACTGAGCCAGGTGTCGTAAAACGCGTCTGACAAACCAGAAACGTCAGGTGGCAGTAGCGTTGGGAGTTACGCTATCCGACTGCCAACAAGCCTAGTGTAGCAATTATAAGCAAAAACCCCCATTCCCATAATGAGAAATATTTCCAGCAAGGTGTCCACACAATACTGATGTGATGGTGTATATTGTAAATAGTTGCATTAATAAAATTTCAGTATAACAAATATTTGCCGAGCATATACCATTTTATTTTAATTGTTCTGATAGGACTATTTCTTTATTAATATTCGCTAGTCTCTTTTATGTCGTATAAAAGAGACTAGCGACTAGAGACTAGAGACTAGAGACTAGACTATGGCGACAAACACGCACACGTTTCGCATGGGTGTGGTAAAGCCTATATACCATATGGGTGGTTTCAATTACATGACTAACATTTTTTTTAATTCTTAGGTTCGAGTACCTACACTTGGACAATAAAAATACAAATAAAGTATAACATTAACGTTAAAAAAATACATAAAAAAGTATTGAAGAGAAATAAATTGAAAAAATGTACGAATGTATTAAAGCAATACAAATCATCATATGGAACCGATGGCGCATTCGGTTGTGTTCTTATCTTATCCTTCTAAAGGTCGTTGGCTGTCAATCTGTTTCTGGGTCCTAAATATGTCCTTCTTTAAGCATTATATTTGTTATCCATCTATTGCCTGATTAACACAATTGAGCGACTTATCTCGGAGTCGTATCTATGCGATGTTGTGTAAAAAAACTTCAGACACTACAGAGTAATTAAACAAATATTTTATTAGGAAATATTACAATTAAAGCAAAACACTAATAATTACAAAATTTAATATCACCTTAAAACTTTTAAATAACTAAAAATCATGTAGATCGAAAATATCTTTATAGTAGGTACATATTGCTAAATAGATTTGCCACATGCAAATTTACCTGAAGCAAATCTAATTTAAATTTCTAAAACACGTGTCAAATTTTATCTTTATTCTCGCTACGTTATTTTTAGCTTATTTATGTTGACATAACTTATATCTTTAAGAAACGTACTGTTTACTGCTCGAATTAATAGTATTTAGCAGAAACTTAAGAGCATTCAGCAAAGACAGCTTTGTCCAATTAAAAGATAGAGGCGAGGTCTTCGAACTAGGTTTTATGCTTAATTACCTTAAATGTACGATGACTGACAAAAGGAGAATATAATTAGTTTGCCATTGTTCTCAGATTTAGTAACTATACGCCTACGTCTAAACTGTCTATATCTTAGTTAGTGCTGTTTTTCTCTTTCTTGACAGTATAATTTCTATAATGGCACGTCCTAAACCTCGAAGGTCGCAAGTTCAAATTTCAGCTCAAGATTAATGGCATACATTAATGATTATTAAGTGGAGTGAATAAGTTTAGGAAATTGGAAACACGGATATTTTTGTACAATTACTAAACAGTCATCCGATCCTTCTAGTATCTGGAACAAATGATATTGTTACCTATAAGGCATGAAAGCTCACATCGGATATTTAAGCAGGTATACCTTCTTGATCACTACCGATTTTGGTCTTGGTGGGGTCAGGTATAGCGTACCGCAGAGGTCACCGTAGGTACTCGTCTACTGTATTAGTATGTTGTGTAATAACCCGGGCAAACAATTGTTTTTGATATTTTGGTTATAAAATCCTTTTTTTGAGATAGTTCGGTTTACATTATAAGAAATATATGTTAATTTTATACGTTATATTTAAAAAATCACGGTTCCCTCAATTCACCAATACAAAGCTTTTAGTTCTGAGCGGCGACAATCTCGCGACACAGGTTGATTTCGTAACACCTAATAGACGATAAGGCATCGATTTTCACACAAAGAGATGTTAGTGGCGCAACAGCGGCCCTTTCAATAAAAATCACATTTTCTTTCACAAGTCTGTAGGTGCCTGGTAACATTCATGGTAGAGTTTAGTGACTTCCGAAGTAGCAGGTTATCAGACGAGCGGGGTGGGGTGGGTAGGCGGGGGGCGCGGAGGGGAAAAGCGAGATGTCGGTGGTGGCTCGCAGTTCGCCCCCGCACTCTAGTGTCGGGATCTGGCGCGCTCGCCCGCGCCGCTCGTTCTCGGTTCAACCCATTACCGTTCTATTCGCGTCAGCTTTTTATTTACTCGCGCGAATCTGTTTTCTGAAACCATTATTTGTGCTGGAGGTTTGTTGTGACTATAAGTGACAGTGTGTCAACCGGTTCCTTGCATCCGACGATAAAATAGCCAATTTATTTTTATTTTCAAAAATGAATGTTTTTATGTTGGTTTCACACTGACAAAAGCATCATCTTTGTACCGAAATTGACGCGAACATAATAATTTCCTTGCGTTCCTTGTTTCTAAACGTACACAATCAAATTTTATGGCGGTTATAATGTTTGGGCAAAATATCTTTGTTGTTACCCAAGTGTCGCTTGGTTCTGAAAATGTAACATTAAAATCATCACATCGTTTGCTTTTGTTTCATAAAAAATATTATGTAATTAATAATTTCAAAAATTTCACAAAAATGAACAGAAACTTAATCAAAATGGAATAAATTAGAAAAATTAAATACAATACATTTATTTAACATGAATGACTAAAGCCATTAGGCAATTGAAGCCAAAACTATTTCGTAGCATCACTTCGGTACAGTGAAGCTCGAATCTCTTAATCGATCTGTGTCTATTTATAAACGGGTTTATGCTATAACCATTTTTCTGTTATAACTCCGGTTTCAAACGTCTTTTCATAACGCACTTTCCAATATTTATTTAGTACTGTATTGAATAAATATTGGCGATTATTTAAGATGTATTTTAAGTGCTTTACACCGTCGTAAAAAATAAGTCTGTTTTTCTATAGATCTTTCTAGTGCATTTATGAAAGACAAAAGAAGTTGGTGCGTACATTTAATTTTAAAATAAACATATTTACAAAATAAGAAAACATGTTGAATTTATCTGATGTTGTGGGTATTTGTTACATATAGTTGCATATTATATATGTTTGTACTGGCTAATCTAAAATCGAACTAAGTAATCCCAATAAAATTATGAGAAAAACCGAAAGCCGCACTACAAGATACTGTCGGTCCACTCGCTACGAGCCCTAGATACCAGAAATGTGGCTCCGACGCAAAAACTATAAAACTGCGCTTTCCAGTCGGACCGGGCTAGTTTCTATACAATCATGCAGCAGTGATTGAGTACTTTCATGTGATAAATTGTTGACATAATTCGAAAAAAGAATCATTCTACCCTGTAACTCTATTGGTTAATTTCATTTCGGAGTACCGTGACATCACAACGTAGCGACGCGCGTAGTCAAATTGCATGAGTTTGTTTTAAACTGCGTCAAATAAGCCTGTATGTAACGAGATTCCTTTGTGCGCAAAATAAGATCAGAAAAGCATGTAACAAAGTTGCCTGAAATTCTATCAGCTTTTAATTAATGCTGAGAATGCAGAAGCTAACAAATGTGTCACTCTCCGATATAATTATATTAAGTTTTAAAGAATCTAAAGTTATATTGAGAACCTCTCTCTGCATATTTTGTTTAAAGGTTAATCAGTTACTTCGATAAATTTATAAAAATTCAAAGAGAAGATCTGAATAAACAGTAAATAATTTAACAAATCATATTCCTTTGAAAATTCACAAAGAAAACAATTGATTTCCCCAAGGACTCGTATTATGGAAATATTAAGTTAGAAGGCCTAACTTCAAAGCTACCGAAGATAATAGCGATTTCACTAAGATACCTTGAAACGTTTTTAGCTCAGCAGTTTTTGGTATAAACAGCTTAATATTTACAAATATATTGATTGATTCTTTATTTAACAAAACTTGTGTTTATTTGTTTCGAGAACGCTGCAATTATGCGGCATTTCATTGAATAATTTTCATCCAATCGATAATACACTCCGGTTATGTAAATCAATTTTGTAATTTTGTTTCTTTATTGTATTGCCAACTACTAGATTACATTTTTATACTCTAAGATCAAGTATACATACATGCTATTGTAATTTTACACTAAAATCCAATTAGTTATTTTAAAGCTTAGCACGCAAATATTGTATTATAACTAAATTATTCACAGTTTAGTTGGTGTTTGAATGACGCCTCGGATTTTTTTTGTAGTCAGACAAAGAAAAAAAAGTTTGTTTTTTTAAATTGTGACACAAATATCATGAGAAAATTTTAGTGACCCAAAGTGTATTTCAGTGATTTTTAGGATCACTTAATTAAGATATTTGCTGAATAAAATACCCACTTTCATTCCAATTGAAATGAGATTGCGATATTTGATTATATTTTATAATTTTTAAAATATTTGTAGAAATTTCGAGTATTGACGTATCAAGTAATTTATTATTCAAAATAACATGAAATTAAAATACCTTTTCAATAGTGTTTGCAGCTAGGTCCTTCAATTCGAATTTCAGGCGACTACAATGAATATTTTTTTATTTGTTATTCTCGAAAGCTCTCCAGACGCATATAATTTTTTACAAAAATAATTTCATTTTATAGCATTTCAGAATTGGGAACTTTAATTATTTTTGTTAATTTAAGTTTCAAGTTCTGAAATGCTTGTCACATTTTTTAAACAAATATATTAATATTAATAATTATCGGTGTGATAGTTTTTATGTAATTTCATCAAGAATAATAGTTATCCGCTTATAAAATAATACCTAAATAAAGTAATCTGAATAATAATAATATTTGTATAAATTATTCTAAAATATTTTGTTTACAATAAATTTTAATTTGCGGTGTCGAGTAATATCCGGAGTCAGTCTAGTTTTAGATGGGTGCATTTTCTAAACATGTCCAAACTTTGTCTCAAAGATAAGTTAATAGCGATCTCACTAAGGCACTTATAAACATTTCTAGCGTTACGAGCCTTAATATAAACACTGAATGTATTGTTCTAATAGAAAAGACATAATGTTTTTAGGTTCCGTGAATAACGCTTCTTTGTGTTGCTGTTGTATTTCATTTCTGTGACCAAACTTGGAATTACTAGGCCATCGGCAGGCAATGAGTATAAATGAAGCTTAAAAAGGTTGACTAAAATGTTTACATCTCCAATAGTATCTTATTAACGGGATAGAAACCTGGAAAGTTAAATCAGTTGTTTATTTCCGGAATGATTGACTAACAATTACGAATTGTTTAAATAGGCAAATCAAACGTATTAACTTTTGTATGCGGAATATTTTATATAGTAAATTATTAAAAATAATACAATTAATTGTGCCTAGCAACATGTTAACTATTGGGTTCAAAAATATTTTTGTTAGAATGTCAATCAACTCGACCGATCCGCGTTATAATAAACGTACAACATTAATTACCCAGTATTTTGTTTCTCTCTCTATCACCATTTTCAATTAACTCTAAAAATAAATTGGTCGGTGAAGATGCAACTTTTTAATTAAGTAAGAATTTTTAAAAAGAAGTTTTTCAGTTCAGTCGTAGCAAACAAACAAAACGTCAAAATCTTCCCTGTATAAAATATTAGTTTAGACGTCTCCAAAGTTCAAAACATTTTTGCCAAAGATAATGGTCCAAGTTAATCTTAAAATTTTGACGTGACAAGGATTGTAAAACCATTCAAATGACAAGATAAATTATTTCTTACTGAACTACTAACTGGTCTACATCAAAAGATTCTTGTGAAATTTAAGAAATCTACAAAGTTTTCTGTTTAATCTTGTAATTAGAGGCCCCACGTTATGCCGAAGAACAAATTTGAAATTGCGTAATGAGTTGTTACCCCGACTGTACCGATCTATCATATAAGGCTTTCCGTACTATGTGCAAGAAAAGTGCTTCGGTGAAGCACGTGGGACTAAGCTTTTCTCGCAACTTTCTTAATGCGTGAATTCCATAAGTCATGTCAGGTGTTCATATCTGTCTATATTGAATACATCTACTATTGATGGCGTGTCATTAATTTTACCTATATATACACGTTTCATTGACATCATAATCAATCATACCAGTTACTGGAAGTCCACTGCAGGATATAGGCCTATCCAAAACTGGAGGCTTTTTACCCATAATTGCCGCGCTGGGCAAGCGTGTTGGCAATCGGAGAGCGCAGGTTTCGCGACGGAGATGCTGCTGCCCATCCCCGCCCTGTGTATTGACATGCACTGTATCGGATGGATAAACCGCCATCATTTGATTCTGGTACTTTACACCTGGTGCAGTGGGAGTTACTATTCTACTCTGCCGGTACCTGAATTTTTCTTCTTTCTTTTCTATTTAATAAAATTGTTATGCCTATTTTATTAGTTGATGAGAGAATTTATTAGACGTAGGGCTTACAAAAGGATCGATACGGATCTTTTTTTTTTAATACGTCTTAAAACACACATACAAATAAATATAATATGTGTGAGTCATCATATTTATTTATTTGATAAAATTTTCAATATATTTTTTTCTCATATACTGTAACTAGATTTTGTCCGAGGCTCAAGTAGCATGAGTTTCGCTTTTCTTACAATGAACCGTGCATTTTCTAAGAGTTCAAACTTCTTCGTGTCAAATTGCATCAATATGATTTACGACTGAGAACGAGCCTTTCGCCTTTTCAAATATATTGGAAATAGATTAGGTTTCCTATTCAGTAACCATGTCTTCTTTTAAAACCTATTTATTTCATTAGAGTAATAAATGGCATTTTTTTAATTTATTCCTTTCGATAGAAGCTCTCTGATGGACTGCGGAGCCGGTTCTACTGATCTCACGCGTCGTTTCGTCAAACATGCTCTGTAGGATTGAGGTCGGGACTTCGAGCTGGCCAATCCAAACGACGAATGCCGACCTCTTGCACAAACGCTTCCACATCGCCAGACCGGTGGGCGCAAACGTTGTCGTCCAATAAAATTGAGTCTTCGCCTAAAGCGGCCAATGCGGGTTGTGCATGAGGAATTAGAACTTCCGTTATGAATCGATGTCGAAGAATAGTTCCTCCCCTGTACGTACTAGGTATCTTCAGAGGCGACTAAGGTACTAAAACCGACAGATGGTAGTATATTCATTGGAAACAGTGTAGTTCAAATTCACAGGGCGGGGATGGGCAGCAACATTCCTTCTGCGATTGCCTACATGCTTGCTTGTATGGCGATTACTGGCATAGTTCCCCCTTTCTTAAGGAGGCCTATGTCCAGCAGTGAACTTCCAATAGGTGAAATGATAATAATGATCAGCTATAATGTGTGATAGATATAATCACAATGACTATACAAACATTAAAATACAGTGACCCATTAACCGTTCCGTAACATTCGATAGGTGATCAAGCGGAGTTTCTTTTTTATTGTGAGGCAAACGTGGCCGCTCCCGCGAAATAGGAAAAGTTTTAATTTCCCTGTAACGGTTCGGAGTCTTGGTAAGGCAAGTTATATTGTAGTTCCAAAATTTAACTTCCCAAGACATTTTTTGTGAATGTGAGTGAGACTGACTGATTTTTATTCATTGTGAACTGTATCGTTAAATAACTAACTAGCACAATTTTCCTTAGTTAAGGTTTATTTTTGCCCGAAATATAATAAATTTTTACATGTATGATTTTCTAAAAGCTTAGGTAAGTTTAACGGTAATGTTTTTTACATCCTTAGCAACAGTCAAAATTAGACGAAAGTTGGATAAGAAATAAAGGTTAAATGACGTTAATTAACTGGCTATCTAATAAACCTGCGTCTATGACCATTTATTTTTTTTTTAACTCAAAGACCCGCAACTCTGTAGACGGTTCAGCTTCTACCTTTGCCTGCGTATTTCTGCCGCTAAAACAGTGTTGGCATTGCTATGTTCCGATTTGAAGGAAGTGAATCGCAGTGAAATTATTAGTTACCTAATATCATTTTCGGGCACTTGGTTATAGACGCTTTTCAATACTTATACGCGACGTCGCGGTGGTTTACAAGCTTTGCTAACGAATTGCCTTCACGGCGGCTGTATGCATATTTGTTAATTTCCTTCTTAGTACGAAAAAAGAATATATAAGAGTAACGGCAATGAATATACTGGATGTTTTAAAATATATTTGGATATCTACTAAGCTAAGCACAATTTTTTTCACAAATAGTAACAAGTAATTTATAATCCCGTTATCATCACGCTTTCGTTTTATAAATAAGTTTATTCGTTGCAAATTCCAGTACATATAGATAAGTCACCGAACGTGTTTTAAGTATAAATTTACTTGAGATTCCCAGCACGGCCCGCTAGAAAAGAACCTACAAGACCCATAAAACGTCTGAGTTTAAGAAAGTAGGTTTTATGCAATTTGCTTTATTTTTTTATTAACTATGTCGACAAACAAGCATACAGTCCGCGTGATAGTAAGCGTCAATGCAGCCTATAGACGCTTTTAATCTCACAAGAATATCACTAACACGTTGCCAGCCTTGTGGCTTGAAGATATTATGCCATATTACCTAGTAAATTAACTGCCTCTTTCTCTTCAGACCGGAACACAGCATTGTGAATACTGCTAATTGGCGGTAGAAATAGGTGGGAGTGAGGTACTAATGCAGACGACCTTTTGTATGAGTCCTACCTCATGTAAACAAAATAAGTTATCTCTATTTAAGTTGCTTGCACGTTTATATATGTAATGGAAACACGCCCGTGATATGCATGGTTGACGATTGATAACGAAGTAGCACTGAGATCGTCCTAGGCACGATTCCTCGCGGCTTCAGTTACCAACGCACAAAATTTAGATTCAAGCCCATGATGTCACCAGCATGGGCTAGTTTTGTTTATTAACTCAACTGATGACCCGACGATAAAACGTTAAACCAATTTCTACTTGTATAATTGACTACACAATTTGCATAGTGATCCGTTCAGTCCAAAATCCAATAAGTCCCGAACAAAAAACCGTAGTTAAAATAAAACGCAGATACAAATTCAATGGTAATAATATTGGATGTAAATGAATTCACGAAATGATTTACATACTATGAAGTTTGGTGTGCACGTTGACCTGAACAGTGGCCTATTAAGCTTATCTTTACGACTTATTCCAAGTTATTGGGTTACCAATGATAGTAATGAATGTTAGTAGGTCTAATACAAAACTACGCACTTCAAGATGGCTTATCTTTGAACTATTTTAGTTAAGAGCAAGTATTCTTAGATTTTGCAAATGTAATAATGTTATTATCATCATAGCAGCCGTGAAACGTCAATTGCTGGACAAAGGCCTCCCCAAGAAAAAGCAAATTTTGCGCGTAATTGTCGCGTTCGTAGAGCGTAACTTTGCAATGGTAATACTGCTGCCCACCCCCGCCCTGTCATATTTGAGCAACTCTCTTTCAAGTGGGTATACCGTCATCTATCGGTTCCGATATAGCCTCTTACGATATCTTGTAGAGTGGTAGAAGTACTTTGTCGGTGTCCCACGCCGAATCGTACTTTACTAGTAAGTGCCATCATCTAAGTACGTTTTCATAGTTTTGGCACAAGACATGAAATATTTTGTTTCATCGTAGATAAGTGACAAATACAGATATACACTTTATCAACAACGCCCCGCGATTTCACTCGCGTAGTTAATATACCTTAAGTTAAAAAAATAATCATAAACAATATGAGGTATTTCTCCACTAGCAAATAAATTCTTTAAAGCTGTTTAAAAGTATCGAGTGTATTATGTAGTTATTGTTTCCTGCCGTATCATAAAATTATTTTGTATTGTAAACGTATTATATTTATGACATATCTTTACCAGATAGAAGAGATATTAAACAAGCACCAGCTCAAAAGTATCAAGAATAAACGAGCGTGTATGAAGGGACTCAAGCGAGATAGGTATACCAAGATATGTTTGTATATTTACAAATGTAAAAATTTTAAAAAATATGAAAATTATGTGTACATTATAACATTTTAGGTAAGAATCTTAGTTATTTTTATCCACTACAAAGAAACGAATAATTTGTTATTTCCATTTTATAGTATTTATTTCTAATTTAGATATGTACAGAGCTCATATGTTAGTTACTTCAAAGCAATATCATAAGTAAAGACACGGTTATTTACCCGCATATAGTACACCACAATCAACAATCGTCAATAATCGGATACCTGACGAATTATCCACCACAATCAACCGCTTTTTGAAACACTAAAATGCTGGTAGAGACACCTTTTTGAAAAACGATTGTATTCTATCGTGTTCTCTATGTAGGCATGTGACATTTATAGTAATGAAAATATACTAGTTGTTTAGAATTCATTCCAATTCAAAATAATTAATTTATAAAACAAAATTTGGATTTCTCAGAAGGATCGTAATTTAAGCATTTGTGAACATTTTATTTGAATTTGTCGGCACGTGATCAAAATATAGGGCTATATACATTTTCACCATCTTTTTATTGAAAATTACAACCTATCTCAACAAATTACTCCCCTAACAACCATAAATGTTGATAAATAATTTTTTTTCTCGAAAATAATTTTGCGTTCAAATGATTTATGTAAATAAGTTTGATTTGACTACCAAAGCTGTAATTTTATCAATTACAATTAAGTTGTACTCATGTTTCACCGTCTGATGCGCGACAAAATCAAATTGATTTAATTAAATTACAAATAGAAGAGAATCAATGTTTTCGTCTGCTGGCCTTGAATGCGCATACAGAGTTGTTCGAAGGCTCGAGATTCAGTTCTCTGCCTTGGGAAATTATAAATAAATATCTTCAAATAAACTACTCGAAGGACGACTACAATGGAATGGTGCTGCGTTTTTTTTTTGGAATCGATTTTTTTCGACGACACTTTTGAACATGTTCAACGACAAAAAAAAGTAAGATTTTCGAAATTAACTGCTATCCTGATTTCAACGACAGTAAATAGTTTTATGACAATTTTATAAGATTATCCTGAATTCTTAAATAATCCTTTACACAGAAGCAATACCCAAATTGAACTGACAAGTATACCTTTTTTATTAAATAATATAATGTACAATGACCCGTACAATGATGATAACGTAAAATGATGAAGTTGTTGCGTGCTATTATATACGCTCTCCACATACAAGTTTCAAAGCACGATAGTACGCACACATGATACAAACAGTAAGCTGCTTAGAGGAATTTCCATGCGCGTTCCAGCTCTGCATAACTTTAGCTGTCTATTCGACCAATTTGCTAATATCTTAGCATTGAACGGACTTAGTATAATAACAAAAGACACAGAAAAGTTATCTATTAATTTAAGTCTTGTCGTGAGGTACCGGCCGTGTAGTACCTCCCTCTATATCAGGTGTAGTAAGGTACCTGAACCGACAGATCTATCCGAATCATTGTAGCTCAAATGCACAGGGCGGGGATGGGCAACAGCAGCCCACCGTAAAAGCTGCGCTCTACGATTGCCAACACGCTTGCCCAGCGCGGCAATTATAGGCAAAATACTCCCCTTCTTGGGGAGGCCTATGTCTAACAGTAGACTTCTAATCGATCATATGATATGATAATGTTGATATGTATGTAGGCGTACAAGCATGGCAAATTCTTAAAAAGATTGCATTTTATTCAATTCAAAAACAAAGAAAGTGTTATTGTGCATTAAAGATATTTAAGATATTTAAGATTAATTTATTTAAAACAACCTAAGTTCTAGTTATAATAAGGGAGGGTTACTTTAGATTGTTTATCCACCAATATTTCATTGAAGATGCTTCCGATTCCCTTAGTTTAGCTCTATTGAACCGAAAATTACTGGGAAGGAGGCGTGGCGGAGGGGAAAGTGATGGGTGTGAATTTGACAGAGGTTGTTAATTATATTCCTGCCCGTCTCGATCGCGATCCGTCTACTTGCGGTTCTGGGAAAATTGCGATTCAGGCCTCGTTTAACACACGCGCGCTTTAATGACGTCGTAAAAAGAAAATTTAAAGGTCGACAAGAATCTCTCTTTCCCTCGAAGACGATTTTATTGCGTACTCATGTTAGACTGACGTAGGAGCGGTAACGTTAGACCTATAAACGGGTGCCAAATAAAACGGGGGAATTGCTAACAAAATTTAAAATGAAAGAACTGTTTGACGTCAAAGTAGGCTGCTTTCAATGAGTGTTCAACTTTTTTATAGTAACGAATAATATTAAATCGATAAATAATCAGGGTCAATACTGTGCTGTAAAACAATAAATCAATGTTTTAGACGATTCAAGCGTGGAATCAGGAGATCACCCAGATAAATCACTGTAATTAGAGACGAGAGATTTATTGAACAAATTTGAATAGCTTATTGGTAAATCGGTGACATCAATAATCGGTGGGCCGGCATGAAATGTCAGGCTATCGGGAAAATGGCGTGGTGGAAGTGACAGCACAGAAGCTCCTTGTAATTAATACTCAAACATCTCGTCCATCGAAGTTTACGGGAACTCAGTTATGATTAAAGGACCCTCGTAACCGTGTCATGTCAATTAATATAGGTTGAATTTTTGCAAGTCTATTTATTCGTTAGGTACATTCAACATTATGTGCTTCAAGGCTATGTTATGGCATTAAAAAAATCGCTTGGTTTCTATTTTATCAAATGAAATGATTTTTTCGAGAAATCCATTATGAAATAAATAATATTTATTTTTCGATCATGAATATGCAGCAAATAGTTAAGAAAAATATTGTGCTGTAAATTCACTATATTTTATATGATTCTAGTATAAAGTCAATAAGCCTTGAATGTATCGATACATATTTTAGCTTATTATAAATTGTTATTTAAACCCTTTCATCCTCACGAGAAGTGAACCTAATTTATTTTATCCTTTTTGTTGAAACTCAATTAACCAAAAAATAACACCACGAAGTTTTCAATCGTTTGAGAAAGCATCGGCTTCGAATTACTGTCAACAAGCTACTTTATTAACTAAGAACAGTATCGCTTAGAAAGATGAATTGTATAAAATCCGTCTTTCTGCAAACGAAATTAAGCGACGCAAATGAATACTGCTACCCAATTAACACTTGAGGGTTGTTAAATTACACGAGATAAACAGCCCTTGTAGGTTCGCTCAGATATCTTAGACACTATCTGAATTTAATGAGCATTTGCGGTAGACTTGTCGTTGTTCTAATTTGGTGCCTTAAGTTGTCTAAGAATCAACTTAAACTTTTCGACTTACAACGCCTGTCCGCGGGGCTATACGAGTATTTACCGCATTTACTGTTGTTATTCTGAGAAGAATTCAATGTTATTCCCGGACTGCTAGATTACAAAAAGTCATGCAGATTCTAAAAAAATGTCAGATCTATTCCACGGAAACATGTTTTCTGGATAAAAGTGACCTACGTGCTATTTCATTTCAGCCATTCCAATGTAACAAACATACATACACACACACACACACATAGTTTCGCGTTTATAATATTTTAAATAATACAATAAATGTAATAACTAATTTAGTATTTGTTTAGTATTATTTCCTGTTGTTATACTTGTTGGATTCATGTAAGTCAATTATACTTAGTCATCAATTAACAATAATATATACGGTTTTATTGATAAATAAACAAATATAATTACCAACAATCACAATGCCCGGTCTCAGAATAACATTACTCAATCCATACCTAAACCTGAAGCTTTTTAGGCGATATGAGGAAAACATCTGAAACACTCAGAAATTATTTTATTAAACTCATACTAGGCAGGTACCAACGCCCCATTCGCGTCAAGGGCGTAGTGTCACGGCGTCGACGAGGCTATCATATCATTAGGTATGAATACTTTCAATGAGAGGCGAAGTCCTCTACTATACAATACAATTTTGTTTAGATCCTAATTGAATATTGCTATAATGAACATTCTAGAAAATGCCGAACCTTCCCATCGTATCAAAACATATTGAACTGGAAAGTAAACATATTAAAATTTTATAAAACGTTACTTACTTTATTCTAATAGTTTTCTCACTGAATAGAATTTTCAAACCACGTCGCTGCTTTAAAAATCTTGAGGTATCAAGAATAGTGTATGGAAATTATTAGACGCGTTAGCGTGGTTGGGTGAGATTGCAATAGATTTAGCTCCCATCTTGTGCAGGTTTCCTAGAATGGGCAACAAGAATCCCGTTGCGGTCGACTGCAGCTCTCGATTATATTGAGAACAAATTGTGTTTCTTGATAAATGTATTCGGATGGAAAATAAATTAGAGACAAAGTTTGCACTGCCGGTTGTGCAACTTAATAATATGAAAGTAGGCCGGTTATTGGAAATTAGCTTAAAAAGGCAAAAATATACGTAAGTTCTAAGAGTCTAGAGTCACTTTTCCGCACTTTTTAAAAACAGGTTTTAAAAAATAGGATCATCTTATCGATCAATAATATCAGAATAGACTTTGAAATTACATTTATTTTTTTTATACATATCATGCTACGATTGTTCGAAATGTTCACATTCTTTGAAGACCTGAATCGGATTTCAGAAATAATAACTATTTCATCGAAATTCTTGGTCTGGATTTGGTAATACATGTTAAGTGCCAGATACCATATGTTTACAGCAGTAGTTAAATTTCAAGCCTTATTGATTCTCCAAATACAGTAATAACATTTAGCAAATTACAAAAACCAAATATCAGCGGGATCGAAAGCAATGGCGGACTGATGAAATTCTCAACGCAAATATAAAAGCTCCATCGTAGCCCGTTTCATTAATTCCACGACACAAATAAGCAGACGACAAGCAAACTCATTTTCACGTTTACGAAATTAGTTCCAAGATTACTTTTTGCGAATCGCCTCCGTGCTACTCGCGAATTGTAAACAGGAATCTAATCTCGGTAATATTTTATGGCTATAAAACTTTTGGATCGCAACCTCCGTGGGAGACAAAAGGTCCGGGGGATTAGCCCGGGTAGTTACCTGCTTTTAATTCAGGTCGCTCCCTGTAGATTCATAATTTAACTTTGATTAATATACTAGTTGACTCATTACCCGTTTTTCGATCACGTAAATAACTCTATCGTTTGATGTTTTAGTTGATTCCATTGGGATACGATTTCAGGGAAGTTCTTCGATCTGTCAAATAGTATAAGTTAATGTTTGGCATGAGCATTGCCCGTATATACTATATGTTTATTCGATACTTAATTTGTAATTATAATTTGCGGTAAGGTACCGGTAGAGTAGATTAGTACCTCCCACTGCACCAGGTGTCGTAAGAGGCGATTGAGGTACTAAAACCGACAGATGGCAGTATATACATACAAAACAGTGCAGCTCAAATGTAAAGGGCGGGAATGGGCAGTAGAATCTTCGTCGCAAAAGCTGCGCTCTGCAATTGCCAACAACGCGGCAATTATAGGTAATCCTTCTCTCCCTCCCTTTTTTGGAGAGGCCTATGTCCAGCAGTGGACTTTCAATGGCTGATATGATGATGTAATGTAGATAAGATAATCAGTTTGTCGCGTATGGAAGGAACCGTTATGACACAACCTGAAAAATAACTGAGGAATAATTAAAGAAAAGTCGTCATCTAATAAAAAAAATTGCTTCCACAGTTTATTACTCGCTGATGTAATAAGTGCAAAGGAAAGGTCGTTTTTAATACGATCAGTGAAAAAAAACGCCAAAATGACAATGACTTCTCACATAGTTTGGTTTACGATATCCTTCGTAATGTTGACGGCGGTGGCATCAGTATATGACGACGATTATGACACTTACACCAAGTCCTACGACTACAAGACGGCAGGTAATTGTTTTTATTTTTCGCTTATCTCATAAGCTGGTAACATTTTTATATGATCTATTTAGCATCTAATCACCTTTTTCATGCAATCGAGCAGTCTTAAACAGATTTTCATTTAAAATCATTATACTTGCTATTATAACATACATAAATGTAACGTGTACCGAATTTAATGTGTGTATTACTAATTATTAATTGATTTGCCTTTGCATACAGTTGATTGATTGGCCCAACCAATCTCTTACATTATTAAAACTTACGTCTGCAAGACTATTCCAACTCAAGTCATGTATATTATGATCGTTGAAGCATCTGGTAGCTTGATAGCTGTTTTTATTGCTGTGTTGAGGCTGTATAAATGCTTCCCAGTAGTTGGCAACTCGGGCAAGTGGACAGCTGGGAGTTAAGGTCGGTACCGAACTCACTCATCGCCAACTTGAGTGCAGAACAGTAATACTATTTGCAGCTGCGACCTTGTGCACATTTGACTTAATGCTCATTTACGGCGAATTTATCATAGTTCACGAAATTTAGATCGCTTTGTTGTAAATAATTTTTTCCGTATTTTATCTCCGTAGATATTAAATTATCCTTATTATATACAAATACAAATTTGTGACTCGTTTGAAGTGAAAACGCGAATGCAAAAATACCTTTGCAAACGAGTCAGTATTTATGCATTAGGGAGGGAATTGGGAGTAATAAATTTAGGTTAAATTTAGTTAGAGTGTAGCAACACAAAAATAGGTTTGTGCAAGTCAAAGGATTGTACTGAAGTTTTAACGATATTTATTAACTTTAGGTATTCTGATAACTTTATATCAAATGTGTACTTCTACTAATGATTACTTTCAAGAACAGTATACGTAAATTTAGACATACCTATTGTGAAATCTTCTCTGTCGGTATGCTCTCCAGTAGATGGCAACTCAGGCAAGTAGAAAGCTTCGAGTTAGGTCGGTAACGAATGCACTCATCGCCGGCCTGAGTGCAGACCGGTAATACAATTTCCCGCTCTTCGCAGTACTACCATCTTGGGTACAATTTGGCCTAATGCTTGCATCCAGCGTTCGTAGTGCATTGTTTAAAATACATAGCGGCCTCTAGCTAGCTAGTGCCGGTTTAATGAAATGGAAAATTGGAATTAGTGTTGTTACACTCCGTGAAAACACAGTTAAGCTCGTTTAGGAAAAGATCGCGCATAGGGTTTTAACTATCAATGAACAAACGTAAAAAGTATTACAAACTGTATTTTAATTTTTTTTATGAAATGAAATAATGCTAATTTACAACAAATCTAGATTGCGGCGTAATTTGAAATTCGGATGAAAATTCAAAAGGCCGAAACAAATCGAATGAATAAATTTGAATGGGAACGACAACAGTTCACTTTTGAAATATGAAACTATTACTCTTGCGTCGTTATTTCTTTGAATAAAAAAGTATTTTGTAACCTAAGTGAGCAAAACTGACTTTGAAATCATATCGAATCCGGAGGGATTCAACAGACGAATACATAAGACCTATTATTTTGGTTGCTTTGATGGAATATTTATAACTTAGACACATCTACCAATACATGTTCTAGGTAAGTTATTTTTATATATACTTTTGGTACTTTTTGAGGTCACAAAGCAACGAATCAAATAAAAAATCTTTTATCACTAAATACTCTAAATAGGCAAACTCAGAGATTTGATAAAGTTCTTATTAAAAGAAAAACATAATTTCAACGTAGGTTTTGCGTGGTTATTGCGTAACTTCGGAGCCCATGCTAAGCCGTTGTGGATCTCGAGCGGTATAAAAGCGTCCTCTGTTTGCCCAGCCGCGCAATCAAGAGTTTATAAACACGCGCTCAATTTTGCCGTTTAGAATCAGCAACATCTATGCGACGTAGAGATTATTCGGCAGTGTACAGCTAATTAATCCCTCGGATACGCTGCCATTAGCCGAATGGGGTTCCGTCGTTCGAGTCGCGCCGCGGTCGGATGAACTGAATTACTAATCAGGTGGAACCAGAGATCAATCCTCGAGGCTAATGTCTGAAGTTGCTTAATCCAGTTTATCTTAATTTTTGTACCCAGACATTTGTATTGTATCCATTTGTATCAATTGCCACGTAAACAAAACAAATCGATGTGTCTGTTTCTAATTCTAAGTATATGAGAAACAATAATATTTTTAAAATTGCTGTGTGCTTATTTCGGATGTCCGGGTGATCTTTGCAATTTGTCACTAAATCACTTTTATTTACCAATAGTATAAAATAATATCTTACACTTATATTTATATATCGATAAAAGGTTTTTCTCAAGTACGATTTACATAAATATCAGAACACCCTTGTTAGTTATCTTAATTACAAAATTATTGTGTCAATCTATATTGTACGTACTTCGAAACGAATCAGATACTTTGCCTATTTTCGAAACTAATCTCGTTCTCGCAGATAAATAAATAATTGAATGAAAAGATATTAAATGTTTAGTGGGTAAAACAGAACAATATCTCGACATACTTAAACCTTAAAGAAAGTGAAATGGACTGTCAACGATATAAGGAAAATCTATCCCCGGTCTTATTGGTGATCCTCACACTCACATGAGTGGGCAAATCGAAGATACGATGCTGCCCAGATAAGCCCACTCGGCTGTCTGCGGTGAACAAAATCACTCTCTCGTGAAACGATGACAAAAATTGCCGTTCACGAAATTGCGTCTAAAGCTTTCTTTTCTACTCTCAGTGTTCGTTGGTGGGTGTCATATGACATCCAATCATACAGTTCTTTATTACGTAACGTTGATGTTCAATATTATTTTGGAATAAAGCTATTTAGTAGCTAGCGATTAATAAAACATTATTTTATACGTAATATGGCCATTGTATTTGTGTTGCTATGTGTGTATGTATAGCAACACAAATACTGTAGTCGTATAGTATAATTTCAATACATATATATATACTTTATATTGAAATGTAAAATTCTTTAAGCCTTTAAGATATATAATAAAATCAACATGAATTTATGTTCAATATGTGATAATTTACTCCATATTATGTTTTTTGTATAATATGAGCGTAATAATATACGCGTGAAAATATAAATTACGAAAAGATAGTTTCATACAAGTCCTTAATTTAGTCCAAGATATAATTGATGTTTACTGTTATAAGATAATAAATATCTAAATTCTACAATGTTTACCAGAGAAAGGGCATTTAATAACAATAATTATTTAAACTAAATAAAAAAAATAAAACTAATTGTCGTGTAATTCAACAATGATTACCTAAATACCACATTCAGCATGGTTTCAATAAAAAAAACTCTTTTTAAACCCTAAGGATATTTCGATATAGAAAATAGCCAAGTGGTGAACAAGTTGACAGTTAGCAACTACATAGGTACACCGAAGAAAATCTCACGTAAAACATTAATGAGAAAGTTAGCGAGATAATCGTCGGTTTCCAACAAGGATTGAAGCGGGATCCACGAGAAGAAGCTCGCATTAACATTCCAGGGTAGCGGAGGCAATAATGTGGGTGTTACACGGCGAGCGTTTCACTCGAGCAAATGGCTTCGCCCGTCTCTCCAAGGAATACCTTTTACACTATCCGCTGTTATTGTACCACCCTGTATTAGCTGGCAACCCAACTGCCCCGCAATCCCAAAGTAAACGAGGGTCGCCGAAAGGAAATTTTTAGAGGTTTTCACGGGCCTTGATATTCAATAACGTACAGTACATCATTTGTATTTGCATGCGAAAACCACTAATTCCATATTCCACAGCATAGAAATGGTCCTTGAACAAATGTTCTCTCTCCCTATCTAAGCCAATTATGAGCGACAAATAGGTAGAGACTACACGCAAATTTGTAAGGGGCCTTTCTTTTATTGAGCCACAGACTATCGAGTTACAGAGAGCAATCTCTGATGGTACCCTTGAATTTATCGCTACGCACTCGTTGAGTGTACGGCCACGTAGGCCGATATTATTCGGAGGGTGCGTTTTGTTTACAAATTGCTCGGTAGCGCGTGCCTGCCCCTTCGAACCACCTCAAGATAAAGCGGCTGGTACTCCTCGACGATAATTTTCTTCAAGCTTGTTTTATACGCACGTTGAACGGTGATTTGAAGCGTGAATTGGATCCAGTTTACGATTTTCCTCTGGTAATAAGGAGACGGAACGATATGTCATTGTTAATAGAAAGACCAGGGAATATTTGTTGGGAACAATTTGTTTTTTCTGTATCGCATTTTTTATTATAACTCCGACTAAAAATAATCCCTTTCTTGAGTTCATTCTTTTTAAACTTGTCATTTCAATTCAAATCAAACGGTAGAGCGGATTTTGTATGCAATCAGGTACTCAAAGTTATTATTATTAATTCATCCCTTATAATTAGACGAAAAAATGTCCTCTGCCACAGACTAATACATCAACATAGTAGGCGACATGTAATAATACTCTAGTCTGATATAAGTGAAGATTAAAGGCCCTAAAAGCGTCACCGCTTTCGCCATCACATCTTTCATATAAATTAAAAGAAGGAATGGGAGATCCTCCCCGGGCCACGATTACTGGAATTTCGCGTTTACCACAAAAACATTAAGAGCAAATTTTCTTTGATGCTTTCGCGTTACCGAAATATTTATCTGCGAAATTGTGGCTGCCCGGGAGAAATGAAAAATTTTCCTCAGCACGACCTGTATAACTAAACCTTTAACAACATTAGTGGATTCTTTTATTTTGTCATCATTTTGTCAACAATTTCTTGTTTATTTTCGTTACCATGCTTTCATTTCCATAAAACAATGTTTTAGTTCATTTTTTACTTTGCTGAATATAAATGAACCAAAAAATGTGCGCCTTTGATTCAATTATTGAAAATGTACTGCACAATTCGAACTTCAGTTAGTTAAGTTAATTTTAGTTAGTGTGTTTAAGAAGTTGATATATATAATGTAACTATAATAATAGATACTATTGCTTCTTTGTGAGAGAATTATTGTAAGATTGTGAAAACGAAATATTTAGGATACATAAAAAAAAAGCGAACGATCAATTATTCATTAAATAAATTTGGTACGCTATATAACATTACCTGTAAGTAGGGCTTTATTGGCACAATTATTAAAAGTTTTAATTTGTATGGAAATCCTCAAAGGCCTCTCTAAGGATTTCCATACAGATTAAAACAGATAATGTTATATAAGGTTAGAATTAATAATCGTTAATTTGATGAATATATAATATTATAAGAATGTTATACATATTTTTTAGTCTTTTAAAAAAACATGCTTCCATAATTAATATAGCCTCGGAAATTACTATATTCAAATTTACTTTCACGGAGGGTGCTTACTCTCATAGCATTTGGTGACAAATAAAGCGCGTGCATTACTGAATAGAAACATCTTAATTATATAACATGACATTTCACTCGTTAAAATGCTCAGAGAGGTCCCATGTCTTGAAACTTGAACGTACTAAAGTTTGCTCGTTTCTTTTCTTGCAGAAAGTCGAACATGCTCCTCATCAGAGTTCCGCTGCAAGACCGGGCGCTGTGTGCCCATGTCGTGGAGGTGCGACAACGAGAAGGACTGCTCGGATGGATCCGATGAAGACAGTACTTGCAGTAAGTAGCTGAACTGCCTACCTTCAGAATTGAAACATGATGTGTCGTATGGTGAACGATATAGAATATTATTTATTAATTATTTATGTATTATTCACATACGAGCTATCCCGATGACATGATTTATAGTTGTCACAATAATTTAATTATTCTATGAAGAACTTAATAAATATAAAATAAATTTGACGTTGTCAAAAATACGTCGAAATCCGGATGAGATAGATTGGTATAATTCATATTGTGATAAATTTAAAAGTTTCCTTAGTTGCTATTCAGGGGCTAGAATTCCAGAAATTGTACACTTTTTCTAATAATTATTATATGAAAACTATGACGGCAGTAAAGACGCAGATGTACATTTAATTTTTTTCTATTTGACTGCTCTCAATCGATGTCAAACCAATTTACCCACGCGAGTTGAGTTTACGTAGGCACAATGAATGACGAGAGAGCCGGGGCACCAACTTAGGATAATTTGTGTGACGAAAATAAGCAAACAGTGTTACTTCAGCAAATTTACTTTCGTCCCTTGCCCCTGCTTTGTGTTTATACACAGAACAATGAAAAAACAAGGTCGTCAAGTGACAAAGTCAGATTGGGGGCCATGAAAACCGGGCGATCCTCTAATCCCAAACGAGAGTTATCCCTGCGAGTACCCGAGGAGCACGCGCACATGCTCCCAAAAACAACGTACTTCTGACCTTTGATCCAAATCTATATATAAATTAAATAGAAACGTCTGTTTGTAATATTAGAATAACTGCTTGTTACTAAATGTATATGGATATATTCACGGTACACAATATACAGGTACGGTAAGAAAATAACATATTTTAAAATTTTTGTCTGTCTGTCTGTTTGTTTGATATAATATCTGAAACGGCTGGATCGATTTTGATAATACTTTTATTATCATATAGCTGAACAAAAAGTAACTTAGGCTATATATATAACATCATGCTACGACTAATAAGAGCGGAGCATCAATCAAAAATGTGGCAGAAACGTATACAAAAATATAAGTTTTGAGGAGAATATGCCGTCCTGTTACTATTCTACGCGGACGAGGTCGTGGGCTCAGCTAGTAAATAAAATTGCTATATAGCGCATTCGGTAGCGTCCGAATTGTGCGCCATGGGTTATGGGTTCGATCCCCCATCCAAGACAAACATGTATATGATGAAGGTTTGTTCAACATATGTATGATATTAAATAAGTATTTATTATATTAATTTTAAGGACCCGATAGCGCAGGTCGTGGGTTCAATCCCCGCCCGGACTAACATGTTTATGATGAATGTTTGGGTGTTAAAAATATGTATTTCAGTACTATATTTGTCATTCTTCTGTTGTCCGATATCCGTAACACAAGCGACTTACTTCGATGTCAGGTCAATGTATGATATGATATATGAATGATGAATAATAATACTTATAGTAAATATTTGTATGGGAAAAGCACAGTTATATCTAATAAACAATATTCGTACAGAATGAAAATACTTTTTATTAACTTGCAAACTTATAAGGTACATGGATACTCACTTTAATAAGCAATAAAAATATATGAAATATCCAAAGTTTTGTGCAGAAAACCGAGACGTGTCTGGCGAACGAGGCAAAAATACAATGTGAGTTAAGAAGCTGTCGACGGGCAAACAGAAGGGTAAACGCATAGTACAGATAATTTGGAGAGGAACCCTAAAAAACAATTATCTCACGATTTATGAGCAAAGTTGTGAGGTACATAGCACGCGTATTTTGGCCTCAACTCGGCTTCCAGTGTAGATTAAAATCTTAATTACGGACCAAACTTTTCGGGATTAATTTTATAATGTTTACCCTCTCTTTTACCTGTTTTCGTTTAGGATTGTGAATCAGAATTCCATTTAAATCCATTGATTATACACCCTGTGTAAATTGACGAGTCTTATTACTTAGCAGATGGGTAAAGTATTACAAAAGAGACCGATGTTGGTAATGAAGTTGGTGTTAGGAGGACCTTAGGAGCTTTGCAGCAAAGGAAAACAATGTATGTGAGAAATATTACAAATATTTGAAGCGATATTTTAATTTAATTATTAGAATTCATTAATAAATATATCAACTACGAATTATTCACTTTAATAGAATTCAATATTTTTAATATTCTATTTGTTACGTTAGTTTTTAATGTAAATGTTATTATATCTTTGATATAAATGTAAAACACGAATCACATATAGTGTACAAATGAGTTTTATGTATGAACCTTATACCCGGGCAATTCCAATGTATCAAAGTCGAAATTCCACCTTCTACCAAGTTCCGTCTACTGTCGAGGAATTTGAAACACTTGGGATTTGTCTTGGGGGTTAATTTATTTACTGTTCTCACTTGATACAAAACCTTAACGTGTTCAGTACCTAAGGGATGATAACACAATATTTGGGGTTGGTAAACCATTTATTCATTTGGATAAAGGTCGTAGATCTCTCCGAAACGTGTTTGTTTATAAAATTCAGTACAACATAATTAGAAAGTATCAACGACTTTGGTTCTACTAACTATAGTTAAACGTTTACTGAAGTTTTAGACTTTTTTTTATAAAACTAAGGTGACAAGCTTTGTATACCTTCTCCAAACAACAATAAATAGCATGTCTATATTACTATATAGATTGAAGTACATATATACAAATGTTAATTATATCTTAGATACCTCAGTATCTTTCTAAAATATAAGATTGAGAATTTGTCTAAATAAATATGCCTACGTGCTTCCAAACGAAATAGATTGCAATATCGTGAGGTTCTTTTTACATACGAAGAAAATACTTATTATAGCGAATATTTGATATTTGGCATTTGACAATAAAGGCTAACTTTAACCCCCAAAGAGCGTGGAAAGCCAAACGAAGTGCGTGTTGTATCCCGGTGCCCGTGTTGTATATTTCATAAAAGGGTCCGCAATAAATTGTGATTGTTATCGCGACCACTTTTCAATATAAGTGACCCGTGAAATTATAGGATGCTGCTATTTTTACGATTTTTTACGTGCTCATATCATGTAGGTCATATCATAAATCTTTTATTAGCAAATTATTTTTGAAATGACAAACAATATTGCGATATACCCTTATGTTGTCCTTGACGTGTCCAAAACCGTCCTCTTGATTACAAAATGTATTATCCCAAGAGAAAACAACATTAAAGTCGAATAAATAATTTGGCAAGTTCCTCTAAAATTAACTTTGTTAAAAAAAGTTCCAAAGAAGTTAGGTGGCTTGCCCTGAGCGCGTCAAGCGGAGTTTTAATTCCTTGTTTTTCTCAAACTGTAACAATGTGTATAAAAACTTGGGAGTAAGGCTTTATTCCAGGGGTGAGGAGAGGGGGGGGGGAGCTACGGCAACCGCGAGCTGCCAACTTCGTGCACTGAGAGGCACTGTAAGTGACCCCGCAGGATGGAAAAAACCTTTTATTTGGTGAAGACACGCAATGTTTTGCTAGCGTAAATTTGCGCGTTCTGTGTAAACGACTTAACAGTTTTTGTTTGCGTTTGCACACTGTTAAGGTGCCTTTTCGGTAACCATTAATCTTTCATGACTAGTTAATATACCTCTGTTTCATGTCCATGTCCTTTATAGGTTTACAGAACACAAAAACGCATTTCTGCCACATTACTTTTTACTCTG
Organism: Heortia vitessoides; assembly: GCA_020976665.1. Classification (NCBI taxonomy): domain Eukaryota; kingdom Metazoa; phylum Arthropoda; class Insecta; order Lepidoptera; family Crambidae; genus Heortia; species Heortia vitessoides. The sequence goes on from JACJUM010000202.1 coordinate 13,975,715, forward strand.
CGTGCAAGAGTCACTTATTGTATTTTAATATTAGATGACTCAATTACCTAAAGATTTTGATACTAATTACTTTTTCTCTGTAATATAACGAGTGAAACTTAACATTTACAAAGTTTAAAAATAAATATGTATTATTTCACCGAGAGAAACTGTTCCCAAACGAATATTTAAAATTGTACCTAAATAAGATTTGGCTACATTCTATCAGAGATTAATATCGCAATACTTTTCAAAGGTCATTGATTAATTTTAAATTTACTAAAAACCTTGATATTTCTGTTTATTACAGTCACCTTTAAGTTTATCTTGAAGAAATCATCGATCACCGGGCACGGTCAAAGAAGGAAATTACTTCACAAACTTACCCGTACTATTCTGTTCAGAAGTTTGCGAGTCGTGGTCCATAATTGGACTTTATTTAATTTATTACAACGACGCGAAACATTATTAGAGTCTAATAAGGGGTGTTTAGTATCATTAATTACGTCTTAGTAGCACCCGCGTTTAGCATTAGCATTTATTATTTTACACTCGTATTCACTGAGCATTCTAAATGAGTTTGCGTTGTCAGCCATCGCTGAGCTTCGAAACCGTCGCGTCGCTACTAAGTGTAGCTGTTTTAATCTGCTCTCGGACTTAATTAGATCCGTTAAATATTTAAAAAGTCATTACGGATACTATTGAATAAAATAAACATTGGAACAGAAACGTCAATATTTGGTTTAAATTATGGTTTTATTTGATTGAAGACGAATTGAACGATATTTGGCGTGCTATTTAAAATTTATCTATTTTTTTTTGACATTTAGGTATGACGTAATGAATTATCTTGACTTTAATAACAAAAATAGTTCTGACGTAATAAATATTTATTACGTCACGACTCTATCTATCGAATAAAAAATATAGATAGACTCTATCTGTTCTATCTATATTTTTTATAATTAACAAACTTTTAACGGATTTGAATCGCTGTTTATGAATTTACATTTGGGGTTCAACTTTTTGTCCTTACATTAACTGTCGTTTTATTGTAGGATGTTAAAATAACATTTTGGGATAAAATGTAAATAATCACTTGTAATATAAAGAAAACAAGCATACAAAACCAGTACCCGGTAACCAGAACGTCGAGCACAATAATTGATGTTTGTTTAGAACATAAAAGACTGCTTTTTATTTCATGTCAAAACAATTAAAAAGTAACTTAGTAAAATTTAGTTAAAATTATAGTACGAATCGATGACTTCACCTAAATACTATAATTGTATTAAAACATACAAGTAACATTATTTAAGTCAAAATTTTAAGTCATGCCACTTTACCGAATAAGTTTGATACCCGTAATGGGTTAGTCAAAATCGATACCAATGAAATTTTTATGCACAGCATCGCAGCGCAAGTGCCCTGAACACAAATTTGTCTGTACCACCGGTCACTGTATACCCGCCTCGTGGCATTGTGACTATGCGGCTGACTGTCCGGACGGCTCGGACGAGCACCAGTGTGGTAAGAGCCGGCCTAAAATAAGCATGGTGCGACAGCATGACCGAAATGACCTTGAATCATTGGGTGCACCTCGGAGCATGCAAGGAACAATCTGTACAAATTGCATCCAAATTTACCTCCCAGATATGATAACGTCTTTTGGTAATCATAAGGCTCGTCGACCGAATTCAATTAAAATATATTTAACAAAATAAAAGGACAAATAAATACCGTCTCTTTTGTCAAGAAAGCGAATTATTTTTGGTTAATTAGAGATGGTACTCTGGTTACGTAAATACGCCATCAAGGACGAATTATAATTGTTTATTATTACTGAAATTAAACATCGTTATGTATTCATTTTTATTTCACAGGATTTCTCTTCGATCTTAGCAACCAGTTACACTGTGTATGTTTGAAAAAGTTGGGGTGTAAATTCAGTATCTTGCATCGTACTTAGCATGAGCATGCATTGGGTTGACAGGGGTGGAGTCTTGCAGCGCTGAAGAATTCAAGTGCAGAGAGAAGCCCGGCGAATGTATACCCCTCACCTGGATATGTGACGACAACCCAGACTGTTCAGATGGAACCGATGAAATGCAATGCAGTAAGGGTTTTCAAATTTCACACTCCCATCGATAATACATCAATGGAGGATAAAGACCGTACCGCTACCATAACTGACGTCGATCCTTCATTGATGACCCTCGAATCCATCAGCTTTATATTTCCTGTGGGTTTACTGATGTATAATGCAGGGTGATTATTTAAATTTCCAACATTAATTCTGTTAGCTACCTACCAAAAATACAGAAGCAGAATTCAATAAATTGCCAAATAAATTGCGTATTTACATAATTGCCATGCGTCATATCTTCATCATTGAAATGGGTCAGCGATCGTGCTTTGTTCTGATGTTTTATCATTATCAACCGAGTGACCCACATTAAAGAGGAATGCATTCAAAATCGTCAGTTCATTGCCTTGTCATCGACATTTATCTAATTGCGCAATTGACTACTTGAACCGATGATATCTCTGGTAATTATGAGAACTGCATGTCGACCTATTTAGTTTATCGTTTGTTTTAGCTGTAATTGTATATTTGGCACAAAGAGCACAAGTTCATGTTCCAAAATAAATTTACCTATTGCGTGCTTCTCTTAGATAGGCGTTGAGACAGAAAGGTATCTTGTTAAATAATGTTTGCTTTCTTGGGTCTATTGGATGGAGTCGATGTTTAGCTATTCCTCTCTAGCGTCAGTGATATCAATCAATCATTGGGGTCCCTCCGGCCAAACACTCTGTATTCTATCAACGGGCGACTCATCCGTCTATAAATTCTTATCTGCCCGCACCGGTCCGACCCGCCCTCTAGCGTGACGTGGCGTCCTCACCACCCAGTCTTTTCTTACCGATCCACCTCGGTTATATCATCGCTTATCTCATTATCCGGTCATGTCAAACTTCTTGTGACACTGTGGTCATGTGGAAGGGCTCGTGGGCCTATCTGACGTAAATATCCCATTGTTTGCTAATATGCAACCCACCCTAATGTGCAAAGTTTCTACCGATTTATTTAGAAGGTTTTATTATACTGCTATACCCAAAGTAAAGTGATATTATTTCGATTTCATATTTTTACTTTAAAATAATATTTCTTATTTGACAAATAATATAGATATATTATCCAATTAATATTTTTATTCAACACAAATAATTAATTTGATAAAATTAATTTTTTCTACGTCAAAAGATTTTTCTACGAATTGGTAGATACTGTAGAAGAAAAAGTCGTTTCAAAGTTTTTAAGCAAATATAAAATCAACATAAAATTTACTTAGTGTTTTTCTTACTTATATTAATATTTTATTTTCAAGTTAAATTTACCATGTGCTCTCTGTGCTAAGTATATACCTACTTATATTAACAGAAACTTTCAGAGGTTGAAAATAGAGGTTGAAAACCGTTTTGATATTTTTAAATAAACTATTTATGTTCATATCTGATATTGTTTTTTAAATTATTTCTGGAGTAACGAATACGGTTCAAATGTTTATAAAGATTACGAAGGATTTTTAACAATAAATTTCATTGCGCAAAGGAGTGACGCGATGATAAAGATAAAAAAAAACTATTTAAAAAAAATGTCTATTCTTTTTTGATATTTTCGTCCAAAAATGAGCATCATTATTTAAAAATTGCATGGTTCGGCAAAAAGAGCAAACAAATTTAGTCTTTGTTAATGGCTTGTAGATTTGCTATTAGAGACAACCACTGATCAACAAAAAAACAACATTTAGAAAGGTGCCTAAGACATTGGTTTTTTTTCTAACATTAATATAGAAATAACAAATTCATATCTGCGAATCAGGTATACTTATTACATCTACTCTTTGTGTAAATCAAAGACAAAGTTGCAAAAATGTTTTAACATAGCGACTTATAATTTTCATTTTTAAATTATATTATATATAAGTATTCTAAATGGCCGATAATAATTGTTTCTTATTGGTGTATGGAAATTGTTAGCTAATTTTTTATTGCTAAAAATATAATTAATATTTTTTTTTAATAAAATGAAGAAAATACAGATTTATTAAATAATATAAAAAGAATAGTTTTACAAACACGCACATTTGTAATACCCAAAATTTTAGTAATTGTTTCTTATTAAGAAAGTATAAATTGTATAGAAAATATAATAATTGTAAAATGACAATCGAACAGTATACTACTACGATTTGCGGTTACTGTAATTGAATTTCACTGATCAGATGAGACGTGCCGATCCGACGAGTTTACATGTGGGAATGGGAAGTGTATCCAGCAGCGGTGGGTGTGCGATGGTGACGACGACTGTGGCGATGACAGCGATGAAGCCAAGTGCCCAGCGCCTACTTGCCAGCCCCACACACACTTCTCTTGTGCTGACGGACATTGCATCTCCGCTTGGTGGCGCTGTGACGGCGATATTGACTGCCCTGATGCCAGCGATGAAATTGTGAGTAGAACCTCTATCATCATTACAGCTAATGAAAACCTGGACTTAAGCCTCCCTAATAAAGGAGACATTGTGCCCATAATTGAGGCGCTGGGCAAGCGTGTTGGATTCGCAGAGCGCAGCTTTTGCGACGGGTATGCTGCTGCCCACCCGCATCCTTTGCATTTGAGCGACACTGTTTCGGGTGGGTTTACCGCCATCGGTCGGTTCTAGTACCTTAGTCGCCTCTTACAACACCTGGTGGAGAGTGAGGTACTATTCTACTCTGCCGGTATCTCTCGGCTTTGGCCCGATTTGTGATCTCAGAACGTGCAGATTTGGTACTAATTTAAAATATGTGTACCAACCTTAATAATAAACTTAAATATAATAATAATAAATATTATATGTACCTAAATTATAACCATAGTGTTCCTATTTTATGGACCAAAAGTCGTGGGTTCGATTCCCACTCAGGACAATTATTTATATGATATACTTCTGTTTCTTTTGTGTCTATATTAAATATGCGTTGGAGTATTATATTTGTGATTCCTTTGTCTAATGCCTAAACACAGGTGCTTTAATCGACTTAACGCGGATTCAGGTCGAAGGTGTGGTATTAATTATATATGTTAAATAAAAAGCATAGCATAGGGTTTATAGGTTATGTCCTGCACATTCATATTAGTAAAAACTATGCGAAAATCTTGCACTTTTACAGCGAATTTGGCATGGATATCGCTCAAGGGAAAGAAATTATTTATAATGTCGAAATCGGTCTAGCCAGCTGCGATACAACGTAACGAGGATACTAGCACGACTAGTATTTAAAAGAAAATAAAGCTAATAGCGAAACTACATGCAACTGCTTTGTTAAGAGATTTTGAGCGCATTTATTCCTGAATAAATTATATAGATAGTTTGGGTACGATACTTACATTACTATCTGACTGTTAGGCTCATTGGTAATTACCTAATTATGCTGGGGTCGACCATAATGGCATGAGGACGGAGCTTCGTTTACATTTCAGCTTTAATTTTAACCAATCACCTTGTGTACACTTGGTTTCTGTTAGATGAATTTTTTATACATCTAAACTAGACTGGAAAATGAGCATAGAACTAGTGTGATAGCTAGCGGACACTCATATAGGGACTTACTAGCTTTCCGCCTTCGACTTTATTTGTGAGGTTTTAACTTTAATTCTTAACCGTGAAGAACTCTTGTTATTCTGGAAAGAAATCTATGTCGCTCTGATATTTCAGGTAAAACAAAATTGTTCTGATTGTTTATTGCAAAATGAAAAGCCTGAACTATCCCACGAGGAAGTGGGACGTGTTTTTTGGTTATAAAATATAGTAGATATTATTTCAGAAGATCACTAATCAAATTAATTTATTTAGCTGTGCCAAACTAAAAAAAAAGAAACGGCCATATAGATACATTCATTCATAAGTTAGTAGGATTAAGTTCGTGGCTATCCTTGATGATTACATAAAGTGTTTGCTTCTTTAGTATTTAATTTTAAGACACTGTTTGCACGAGCAATATGAGAACAGCATGATAGCAAAAATTGGTAAAAGCAGATAATGTTTATATAAACGATTCCTGTCTATCTCTTCATTTTATTACAGCCATTAAAGTCCAATGCTGGACTACTGGTCCACCAAGAAAAAAGAAATTCTGCCCATAATTCTGCGCATATGTTGTTTTTGATCCCAGAAAAGTCTCCACAGAACGCGATTTAGAATATTGCCTATGTGTAAGGTATTACATAAAAAGCCAGTATTAAATCCAACATTTTTCGTTTACAGGGATGTGCCACAGCTCCCAAAGTGACGTCACCGTGCATATCTACAGAGTTTGAATGCAAAGACCGCATGACGTGCGTCCACAAGGCGTGGGTTTGTGACGGCGACAAGGACTGCCCAGATGGTGGTGATGAAGCTCCGGAAATCTGCCGGGGAAACGTGACCTGCCGACTCGACCAGTTTCAGTGCAAGGACCACAGTTGCATACCGGGAGCTCTGTACTGCAATGGTGATAAGGATTGTCCAGATGGCAGCGACGAATTTAATTGCAGTAAGTTAAAGTTATATGCATCAACTAAATTAATATTCACATAAAAGTCTTTTTCACCTAATCTGCAAAGAAGGCATGATCTATGCAAGCTTTAATATCGAATTGTCTTTAGAAACACTTTATATGCAATGCACAACATACCTACTCCAGATTATAGTAATGATTATTGGAGCCCTTCAAATTCATTCGATAAAGATAATATGTAGATCCAATTGAATCGATACTAATCTGCGTGGTATTAGTGCTGGTGATTGTACCAATCCGTTTATCAAGTAATCAATGTACCGCCACGCTGATTTAGCATCATTGATAGATTAAAGTATAAGCGTTGTTAAGCTTTATCGAATCGCTGGATTTTGTTAGCGTAAAGCGGAGTTTAGCTTGCAAATAACATACTACGCATGCATTGGCTAAAATTTTACTGGGTTTGGATTTGGTGGTTTTAAATCTATTCTATGTTATTAAGGAATGGTTGCAATTTAGAGAAAATAAGCCTAGTCCTTACGAATCTCAAATACTTGATTAAGGATAAAATGATAAATATAATGCCCATACATATAATTTATGCGTATAACAATACCTATCTTTTGTAAGAAGAACAACATTTGCTCTGATTTTCCCAGCACGGCCCAAGCCGGTCTGCGATAAGAAAACCGAGTTCGACTGCGGCGAGGGCATGTGCATTCCGCTCTCCAAAGTTTGCGACAAGACACCCGACTGTCCGAACTTTGAGGACGAGCCTCATGACAAATGCGGCGAGAACGAGTGCCAGAAAAACAATGGCGGATGCACACAGCGCTGCGTGGACACCCCAGTTGGATACTACTGTGACTGTGAGAAGGGCTACAATTTGGTCGATAACACTACTTGTGAAGGTAAGTTTGGAAAGCTCTTTTAAATATTAATAGCATATGAGCAAAGCCTATCTTGGTTAATCTTAGAAGTTTTTGAAAAAAATGCACCTTCTTTCTTATAATCGTACATTATGAATTAAATAAATTGGATTAGGTGTCGTATTTTATCTTCCTTGTCGATTCCTGCTACAAATGATATATATGGATTGCGTTGTGTTTCTAGTTTCTGAAAATAAGGGAAAATTTTTCAATGTGGGACTGAACCATCTACGTGATGTTGTCTCAGATAGCTCATATCTTGTTATTAACGCGTTTTTCTTGTAAGGCTAGGGTGTTTGGTTTGGTAATTAATCTAGGGCGAACATTTTACAGCGTAAATTTCGTTTTACTCCTACCTTCTTTCTAAGTTATCAAGTCTATTAACTATACATAATATTACTCAACCGTTCATCAGAAATTCACAAAATCACTTAATATTCACCGAGTAAAGAATAAAAAGAACGAAGCCTTCTTTCAGATTAATTTTGGGCTTTTTTTACGCAAAGTTCCGTGCAATATAATATTTAAATTCACGTGCCCTCACTTAGTAATCCGTTGGAGCGACGGCACTTTTGATCTTTTACTCAAATTTCCCTCAGGATTGTCCCAAGGTTCACACCGACGCGCCAAGTCTTGTAGAATCTCGTTTACTTTGTAAATCCCTGCTTTATCTATGTACATGAGTAATAATGGTAATAAATCAAAACTATTTTCCCTAGCTGGTTATCCAAATAAAATATGAAGGTCTTTATTACGTATATAAGTAGGACTTCTATTATAAAACACGTTATTGAGTCCGAAAAAAATGAGGTAGACCTCATACAGAAGGTCGTCTGCGCTGGTAGCTCTTACCGCAAAAGAGCAGTATTCGTATTGCTGTGTTTTGGTTTAAATAGTGAAAGGTAAAGAGGCAGTGAAAAAATTTGGTAATGTAACATATGTTCAAGTCACATACTCGGCAACGTGCTAGTGATATCCTAGTGATATTACGGGCATCATGTCTGTCGACTTGGTTTTAGTAAAAAAAACAATTTTCTTTGTTAATATTAAGAGTGCACTTGTTAAGGTTACCGTCGAAGGTAGTGTTTTTATTAAGATAATACTGAAATCATATTATAGGTTCAGCAATTCTTATGTTTTGGATATGTGCATTTTAAGTAGGGTCAGCCAATTAAAATATTTATTTTTCGCAACCCAAATATATAGAAGTATATAACTATATATAGTAACTAAAATATATGTATAGTAACTATAAATAGAATACCTATAGTACAAAATTTAAGCGATAGTTTGATTAACTAATAGTGATTATTATTTAATTACATTACTTGTGAATAATAACTCATTTTTGTGAGTAAAAAAATCAATTCGGTACCCCATTGGGTTTTATCCATACAAAAGCTCTGACTTACCATAGGGAAAAATAATACCATAATAAGAAAGATAACTTCGGATATATTGCTAAAACACATTTTATCTTACATCGTTTTCAGACGTCGACGAATGCACAGACCCTGGAGCATGTTCGCAAATGTGTATAAACGAGAAAGGTACCTTCAAGTGTGAGTGCCACGCCGGCTACGCGAGGGACCCCCGGGACCGCACGAGGTGCAAGGCTACGGAGGGACACCCATCGTTACTGTTTGCCAGGCGCTTCGATATCAGAAAGATTAGCCTTGACCATCACGAGATGGTGGCAATTGTGAATAATACCAAGTCTGCGACTGCATTAGACTACGTGTTCAGGACGGGCATGATCTTTTGGAGTGATGTCACTGATGAGAAGATTTATAAGTAAGTTTATGTTAATTTTAATAGCTTTGTCGACTTGATTGTTTTCAGTTTAACCCTAAACTCTTAACTACAACAAATACAGTAAGAATGTAGGCTTGTTATTGGATGTCATTTTAAATTTTCAAACAAAATGTGAATTATGTCAAGTCCCGGGTTATAAGGCAATAAATACAATATCAATAACAAATGTAATTCCGTACCACCGCAAAGAAGTATCTTTCTATGGTTTCAAGATGTTAGTTCTATTGTTTCTGGATATTAGAACAGAGGGAATATATATCAGAAAAGTGGAAATAGCAACCAGAACAATATTTTCTAGCTGTAGGGCAAAAAAAAAATCACCACCGCATACGTATAGTTAGATCACGCCTGTGTCCAATCGGGATAGGCAGAGACTATGGATCTTCACTTGCTACGATCTTGGCAAACCTCTCTTGCTTCCCTTATTCGCATTAGTCTATTCAAACATGCTCGTTTATTCTTGGTACTTCTTTAATACCTCTTCTACCTGGTTAAGATATATTCACCTCGGTGGTCCTATACCAACACTTCCATTTACTTCCGCTCTATATATTTGTGCAGTTATTCTATTTTTATCCATCCTTTCTACACATCCTACCTACCTTACCATACCTATCTCTCAAACTCACACTACACATACTTCGAAGTGCTCTGAATTCAACAGCATTTATTCTACTCGCGTGCTTTTTCTGCCATAATATTCACTACCATTTTTCAGTGTTAGAACCAACACACCTCTATGAACAGCGAGTCGTGCCCTTTTGGACACATTTTGGATCTCCAGAAATGCATGTAGGCTCTTAAGAATAGTTTTCCTATTACATGCCTCGTGTGAAGCGAAAGTGGTAGCAGGGCAACAATACTGTGCTTTTGCATCTCTATCTCTGTGTAGGCTATATGTAATTGGTAATCTATGTCTGTAAATAAAACGCTATGTCTGCGATAGCTCAACGTCGCAAAAAAATCCCTTGATGAATAATCTTTTGCGGAGGTCTATGTCCGACAGGAAACGTCTTAAAGATGATAAGATATTTAATATCTTCTGTTTCAAGGGCACCCATCGACGAAGGCACGCAGCGAACCGTGGTAATCGGCGACCAACTCATAACGTCAGACGGTTTGGCAGTGGACTGGATCTACAACCATCTGTACTGGACCGACACCGGCAAGAACCACATCGAACTATCTGACCTCCAGGGCAACATGAGGAAGATCCTCATCCGGGATAAACTGGAGGAGCCGAGAGCTATTGCGTTAAATCCACTTGACGGGTATGTGAAAACTAGATCGTGTCTTATTTAATGGGGGCTAAAATAAATTTTTCATTTGTAAATTTAAAATATTTTCGCGCGAAATACTGCATGTTCATTAAGTTAGGAGCGTAACGGCTCTAGACAGTTGACTAATTTCTATTGCAGTAAAATTTTAGTGTTGTTGTAAGTAGATTCTGATATCAAATATTTCAAAAACTATTTCTTTTCAGCCCAACATTTCAGGATATGTTATTCTGGGTTAGTTATAATGGAATTTATATATATATCCTTTTAAATAATAGAGTTTCCAGATGCGGTCGAGTTTCCTACTTCTCATTTTTATTAAAATCTATGGATATACTCGTAATAATAATAATCTAATATCTAATGTACCTATTACTGTGTTATCTGAATGATTTATTTTTCTCTATCTACCGTATCGTTTTTTAATTGCACAACGTCATTTGTTTTGCGTTACACAGGTGTGCTAGGAAATTCTCCAAGAAAAACATAGTAATAATAATATAATTAGCACACAATTGATTTTCTTATATAACATGAAATTTGGGTTACTATATTATGGAAATCATCTATTTTCTGGTCCTAACATGTCCTGTAAATGTACGATATTTTTTTTTATTTAAAAAAAAATAACACGTTTTAAGACAACATATATTGTGTTTAACTAAATAATAATTACCTGCGAGTCCAGATCTAAATCCCGAGTTTGTGTTGCTTTGCTAATTAAAAAGTATAAATACAGATTTTTTTTTTCGAAGAAAGATTGAACTGAGAACTTAACCTGTCATGAAATACAGTAAATGTATAATATTTGGCTGAATTCTAACCATGAAAAATAAGTATTACTTAACTATTGAACGAAGCTTAGCACGAATACAATTTTGGGTGTAACATATAACTTGGATTCAATATTAAACTTTGTAAGCGTCGTGATAACGTCCCGTCAATATTCTATATCACGATAAATTTTTAATGCAGGCCCTTTTTTGTTCAGATCGTATAATGAACATGCAGCAAAAAAGATTGGATACCTATCCCACATTTGTTTTTAATATACAAACCTGTTCATAATATCCTCTCCAAAATAAGAGATTTTGTGCCCATAATTGCAGCGCTGGGCAAGCGTGTTGGCAATCGCAGAGCGCAGTTTTCGCGACGAGGATGTTGCTGCCCATTCCCGCCTTGTACATTTGAGCTGTACTGTTTTGGATGGATATACCGCCATCTGTCGGGTCTGGTACCTCAGACTACTTTGTCGTTTATGAATACCTCACGACAATCAGCCGGTACCTTACGGCAAACCGATATATAACAGAAAATGCGATAAAAAAGCATTTTAAATAGTTATAATTAATTTGAGTGCTTTTTAGGTGGATGTACTGGACTGACTGGGGCCAAGTGCCGAAGATCGAGCGTGCTGGTATGGACGGTTCCCATCGGCAGACCATCGTCTCCTACGACGTCAAGTGGCCCAACGGACTGACCCTAGACCTTGTACGGAAGCGCGTTTACTGGGTAAGTCATGAAATCAATGAATATTCCATCTAAAATACTTTTGTTTGAAGTTTATTTCTTATTTACAGTTCGTATACAAAATAGATTTTGAACAAAGTATGTCATATAACATGACACATTTTTCACATGTAAAGATATAATAACATAACACTTTCCTCATGTAAAAATTGTAAATATGTATATATATATATAGTAAACTATACTAATATTATAAAGGTGAAGAGTTTATTCGTTTGATTGAACTCGCTATTCCGAGAAACCGCTGGTCCGATTTAAAGAATTCTTTCTGTGCTGGATAGTCCATTTATCAAGAATGGCTATTATACTCCAAATTACTATTCCACGCGGGCACTGCTATTAATAAATAAACTGAATATCTAAAAAAATGTGAACACAGTACAGTATAAATAATACCTTAATAGTTGAGATTTAAAAAAGGGTATGGATGGCCCCAATAATTTAGTGTTTATCCACAAATGTCAAGCACACAGCTCGCACTTACAGATAGAAGATACGTTATTATTGTATAAAGAGATTACAAACAGAAAATAACGGCTAGAATATTTGTTGTTGTAAATTCCCAACAAATATTCTCGGCGTTATTTCTAGTTTAGAGGATATGGAAATTGTTGATGTTTTTTTTACAAAAAACTAAGAATTTTCAGCTTAAATTTTATTAAAATCTATTCATATCACCTTTATTTGCGTACAGCGTAACAAATATCTATAAATCCTCACAAGCAAGTATTGACAATACGTATTAGTTTACTAAAATCCCGGTTATTTTTATTCTTATTTGACCACAATTCATGGTGTAGTGGAAAGCAATGTCTAAAGCTAATTTATTTTAGATATTTATTTATTGTTCTACCGAAGGTTTCACCATGCTAAGTCAAACTACACCGTGCGAAAAATACTTTCAAAAATATTAAAAGTGTATCACGTAGGTGTTAATCTTTTTCCGGCATTTATTTTAATTAAAAACTTCATTAAATTGAGATCAGCCATTAAGACGTGTAAAGATAACTAACATACACGAATCTGTTTTTCAATGTTACACCGCAATAATTCACATATGAACTTTTCGTTTCTGCACGCATTAAAATATTTATTATATTAACTTCACAACTTAATTATTTAATATATGCGTAAGTGTCTACTAACAAAACACTTCAGAAATCGACTTGTCTAGACAACTATGTTTAACAACCAAAAATACAAGGTTCATTATAAATTGAACCTGGTATTGACGTATGATTTCTGTTTGAATATATAAATAAAAAACAAAAGAAAAGGTATTGAATTTAAAACAGAAGCTGCAATATAAAGCCATAAGCGAAGCGGCAATTCCTAGTGATAGTGACCGAGGATGTAATTATTTTCTATTGCTATATAAATGGATTGTAAAAATAAATATTCTCACAGCTGATAGTTATGCTCTTATTTTTGATAAAATTATGCAAAGATGACATAACTTCATAAAATTCAGTCATAATACAAAAAATCACATATTTGTTGCAACAATTATAACTGGAAAACACGGTAATATTAGATTATCGAAATTTAGATAATACGGCGTGATTCTATATGGCCTAGGATTTCATACCAGCCACTCTCTTGACGTCGTCACTTGCACAAATTTGACGAACCATCTCCAGTAAGTCATTATATATTACGCAACAGCTCTGCATTAGGATCAGATAATTACCACAGCATCACAACTTAGGCCATAATGCACTGTATATACTCTCACTCTGACTGTTAAACTTCTCTTGACCTTGGTAGCACAAATTTTCTTCTGTTTTCCGCGCTTTTATAGTAGACACTACTTAAAACTTAGCATCCCTAGTATTCCCTTATATTTTATTACTAATTCAATTTACTGCGTGAATTTATTGCAAATCTGTTGCACTCAGGAGTCTGATGTCGTGGGAATGTGGCATAACCATTGGCGAATATAGAGGGGGCCGGATGGGCCTTTCCCATCCTAGGATGGTCTAGTGCCTACCCCAGGATGTTGGGCCGCCGACTCGAAAAGTTGTCGCATCGGCCATGGCATGCCAGGGGACAAGCCTTCCTTGAGAATTAACAAACAGCACAAATACAACGGGCCTGATACCACAAATGGTAGTAATCCTGTTGTGCGCCAAAGGCCATGGGTTCAAGTACAAACATATATAAGATGATATTTGTGTTTGTTCTGTGTCTGGGTGTTAAATATATGTATTTAAGTAGTATATTTCTTATATAGTATATAGTATATTTCTTAGTATATATCTTGAAGTCACACAAGGTTGGCAACGCTTTAGTAAACGAGTGTTTATAGGCTGCAGTGACCCTTACTATTACGCGAACTTAATGCTTGTTTGTCAACCTGGTATAACGAAAAAGTATATATATATATATATAAGAGAAGAATACAGACCTATAATAAAACAAATGATAATTTAATTAATAAAATCAAGGACAGGATGTCGCTAAATATTTTGATTATGACGGATGTTTTTTTTGTTATCTAAGGTTAAGCATATACAAGCTAATTAGTCCGAAAATAAGATTATCTCTCGTCGTACGATCAGATATTACTTTAACATTGATTGATAAAGCTTTATGATAAGAAAACCCTGACAATTAATTTTGATTAAAATCTTCCGAGCCTCTCTCAGGCCTCTCTAATCATCGGAATTTTAGATAAACTAACTGCGTATTAAATGTTTGAGGCTACGTCAATGTTGCTGATGGCAAATCCTGTTTTGATGATGAAGTAAAAATGATAAATTGACACTATTAGTACCTATAAATAATTTTTTACTCAATGAGTTTTTGACGACAACAAGGTTCTGGTTTCGCAGGTAGGTGACAAGCATTCAAAGCGTCGTAAACTTGATCATCTGCTTTATGACTAGTTTTGACCAAAGAACATGTTTTATTATTGTCAAATATATCGATATAAACAAAGAATGTTTGTTTTATCTTAGAAAATATTTTTTTTTTATTATTATTATTGGCTTGTTCATTCACCGACAAATATTATAATCAATTACGATTATAATCAATAGGGAGAGCGAAAAGTACGCGAACGAAATTGAGAGCTATGCCATTTTTCTATGCGTATATACATTCTTTTCTATATTAATAAATATGTGTCACGGTGTTAGTTCGGAAACTTCTAAACCACTGAACCAATCTTAATAATGTTTTGTTTTCTGTATACAGTTTGATGATATAGATAGGATAGTTTATATCCCAAGTTATAGTTTCAACGTGTCTCATCATAACAAACCAAAGTATATGGTTAAAATAGGACTAAGTCTTTCGGGTCAGCTAGTATTAATAAAGCTTCGTTAGCGGTTGTTAATCATTCAACGTTTATTCACAGGATTTAACCTGCTAATATTATAAACGCGAAAGTTTGTATAGATTAATGATTAGATGTATGGGAATTTGTTACCCTTTCAACAGTAATCATTGATATGCTCGAATAATAAATAGTATATACTTTTTATCCAGAATAAAAAGTTTACGTGGGTTAGTTAAGGGTTTTATTTTATATAGACTTCATCGGGGAACAATAAGAGTTCCTCAGGGCTGATTTCAAAAATAAATATCTTGCAGATAACGTCATTGATGGAAACCTAGTTATTAATATATTTAAGGATACTTCCTTAAATAAATTAATAACAAATGACGGGCCTGACGGCGCGGATTGTAGTGATGCTATCTTGTGCGCTAAAGATCGTGGGTTCGATCCCCGCCCAAAGCAAATATTTTAGTTTGATATTAGTATTTGCTCTACCCCTGGGTCTTATTTATATGTATCTAAGTACTTAGTATTATATTTGTAATTTCTATGTTGTCTAATATCCGTAACACAAGTGCTTTACTAATTATATCGGAGTCGGTTCAACGTCGTCGTGAATGTCGTCTGAATTCATTTATAATATTATTTATAATATATCTAAATAAAAAAGAATATAAAATGATGATAACGCTGCATGCATGCCGCGTGATCATGTCAAGTTTCTCAAGATCAAGTTTCTCAGAATTGACATAAGGATAGACTGAATCCTAGAGTAGGACATATATCCTGTGAATTTTCCCGCGCAACGCCGTAGTGTAAATCCCACGCGGGCGGAAAGTCGTCAAGTATATATTTTATTTACTTAGGTCTTCCGGTAACGTTTTATTTATTCAAAGAATGCTTGAATGAACAGGAAATTTTATATATACGTATACAAACGTATACGTATATATAAAACATGGTCAAGATTGCTTACTTTTTAAAAACATCATTCTAAAACCCGTTAAGGTTACAGTACAACAGAGTTCACTTTTGACAGACGTCATTTGTATAGTAGACTAACCGCCAACCCCGGCTTCGCAGGGGTAATTTACATTTTTACGTACACACACTACTTTTTGCATCAGGTTACTAATAAAAATAAAACTAAAGAACGTTATATTATTGTATCAATGATTTTTTAAAGATAAGATTATTTTCTAATTAAAAATGGGGAAGGATTTTTTTTATCTTCCGTAGAAACATTTAACCCCTATTTTGCACCTTTTGAAATTATGTGGTTTGAGTACCTGTTTCCCTATTTTTGATAGGTTTGTTTATGTTTTATATAAACTTCATCTTTATATTCCTGTGCGGGAACAAACTAAGTAAAATTTAAAATATATATGCGAAAACGTGCAAAGATACTATACTAAAACATTTCTATATATGTATATATTCTCTTCGTTTTCCTAATAAAATAAATAATGAAAACACCTAACAACAAGAAACATTTTTCAATTTTAATTGTATTTCGAAATTAGGTGGATGCGAAAATGAACACAATATCTTCGTGCAACTATGACGGCACCGGCCGCCGGGTGATCCTCTACTCGACTGATGTCCTTCGGCACCCGTTCTCCATCACCACCTTCGAAGACTGGGTTTACTGGACCGACTGGGACAAGACTGCGGTGTACCGAGCCAATAAATTCAACGGGAAGGAGGTTGAGGCTATCACTTCCACACACACCGTAAGTGTATATCGCTATTCCTGCTTGATTTTGAGAAAAATAATCAATATATGCGTGATTCTTACACAAATGAAGAATAAAGTTAGGTTTGGCGACATTGATGATACAAGAGTGTTTATTAGTATTATTGTAGGTTATTAGTAAGTTTGGAGCAAAAATGGCGCTGACATCTCTGCACAAAAAGAATACGAGTCCCGCCTGACATCTGAGACTAGTTGATTTTTTTCTACTAAATATCATCTTAAATAAAATTCAGTATTTTCTGTGGTTAAAAATATTTCAAAATAATTAAAGTTATAAAATGATTCTCAGAAAAACAATACTTTGTGTTTTAAAGTTCAAATGTCAATGAAAAATATAAATAAAATATTATTTTATGATAGTTTTGTTTTGTGGATACTTAAAAGTTTACTAATAAGTTCAAAAATGGTACATACTATAAAGATAGCAAAAAATAATGTTACAAATTTCAGGTAATTCACTCAGTTTTGTTGGATTCACAGTGCTGAAACTGATTGTGTCAAACATATTTAATAAATAAATTCATGCATCCTGACTCCGTAATCTCTCCCGACTCCGATGTAAGTCGCTTAAAGCACTTGTGTTTCGGATGTCAGACAACAGAGGAATCACAACTATAATAAGTAAATATATATACTTAACACCCAGACACGGAACCAACACAAATGTCATGATGTAAATATTTGTCCTGGGTGGGGATCGAACCCACGGCCTTTGTCTAATGTGTGTAACATTACTTAACATACTAACTATAAAGCTATTTGTTGAGATATGTTAGAATCGACTAATTTCGTAGACAGTTGGAAACGTGATTCGTTTTGTTTTTACCAGCTGATTGTCGCACGCGAGACATTGTTTACTGTCTTAAACGAGGATAAATTGATTTCGAATAATGTAAGACAATGGGACGGTTTATCAAAATGGGTGGGTGGGTCGTGTCATGCTATTGTAGTTAACATCTGACGATACTCGTCTACGTAAAGAACCTCATCAGTTAATATGAATAATAGAAACAGATGTTTTTCCACTAACCGTAGTATTATCATGGTATACGAGTATTTACGATATTATACTTAATCGGTTGTCACAAGGTTGTGCAAATCGCCAACTTCAAGGATAATCCCTTTTGATAAAGTAAAAATGGCAATACGTTATACAAAATCGATACTTTATCAACTTGTCCATTTTTAAGATAACATATAGCGTTAATAGCATTTCCGCATCGACCTTAACACCTAACACTGATGAATATTTAATGTACTTAGTAAGTAATTAAAAAAACAAAGTTGTTTTTAATTATTATTTATAATTTTACGGAACGGCGGAGTAGAATAGTACCTCTCTGTACCAGGTGTCGTAAGTGGCGACGGTATACCAATCCAAAACAGCGCAGCTTAATTTCTACAGGGCGAGGATGGGCAGCAGCATCCTCATCGCGAAATTGGGCTCTGCAATTGCCACCACGCCTGCCCGCTCCACAATTATTACCAAAAAATACCCCCCTATCTTGGGGACGTCTGTGTCCAGTAGTGGAGTTTAGGTGGCTAATGATGATTATTTATAAAGTTTTGATTGAATTGAAATCTAATCTTTTAATCTTAATAAATCCAATCGTGACATAAGAAGACATCATGGGACTTATTTTAAGCGTACTAGTGTAGTTTCCTGTAATTAAAATATTTTACGACTATACTATATAAAATGTCAGTCATAAACAGAACCAAAAATATCTGCGGCGTTTTATAACTAAGCATTTAAGCTATAATTTGTTATTGTTGATACAAGATAGAAATAACCATAGAACACAAAATAATATGAATGTGAAACTAGATATTTCCTTTCAGAAGTAGTAACTTATTGCACATCTTAGAAATAACACAAATGAGGAACCAACTGCATTATGCACTCGTCATGAAATATCTTCTTGTGAAAAGTGATCAATTCTCTAATATTTCCTTAACATCCATAGCTGCAAAACCCGATGGTGATACATGTATATCACCCGTATCGGCAACCGGACGGCACCAACCACTGCGCCGCGGTGAACGGACACTGCTCTCACTTGTGCCTGCCTGCGCCCAAGATTGGACCACACTCACCCCGTGTCTCCTGTGCCTGCCCCAACGGCCTCAGGTTGCTACCCGATAACCAGATGTGTGTCGAAGACAGTAAGTACATTTTCCTTTTTTTTCCTAATACAATTTCTCTTTAGGTTCTAAGTTTCGGTCTTCTATAAGCAGTTGAGAGCTGGCGCCATCTGCTCAGTAAATGTAACAGATAGTTTTCTTGTTCGCGTTCAAAATCTTCAATAAATTACGCGGATTTCTCGTTAAAAAGCATTCATAAAACATTCGGATACGCATTGAAAAAGTTGTAGGAAACTTCAACAGCGAACCAAGAATAACTTGTTGAACCAACAGACAGACGGGAAATACTGCGCAATGACATCAGAATTCACCATAGCATGGCATTACCCACTGTGAATTACTTATTGACGCTTCAAATGATAATAGAGGGTAATGAGAAGCATGATTGCATAACGTTTGCTAGGTTAAGGTTAGCAGTTATGGTATACCTACACTTCTACAATTTCAATGTCACGCGGAGTACAAAAGTTCGCATAAGTCAACAAACCGTATCCTTCCTTGTTCCTCGTCAACAACTATAATTTGATGTGTAATATATATATATAAGCGAAACCGCGGACGTAAAACTTACAGAATCACAAAAGTTTTTGTTTTTCTATTACTCGATCGATTTAGTACGTTTTGTTTACAATCTACACCATCGCAAAGAGCGCCATCTATAATTTCTAAACCGTGTATTGAAAAATATGAATAAAGATATACGAGTACAGACATACAAGAACTAATATATTTTAAGACAGATATCAGAAATCTCCAAATGTGATCTTACAGTTTTAAAAAAGTAGACTTAAATTGCGCCCTATAGAAATAAACTATTTCTCCCACCTATAAAGACAGCACATTCAACGTGTTTCAAATCATATATAGATAAGCATACACGATATTGATACTCAGCGATACGGTGGATTGTTCGATATCATGAATGTATCGTATGCATTCAATGGAATTTTTGCTGCAAAAGTTGTTGAAAAATAAATATGTACTATATATTTATTTGTGTTATTCATGTACCTAATCAAAAGCCATTGAGCTCATCATAAAAAAAAAACAAAACAACGACACAGAAAAAACGTTGATATTAAGGCAATATTAAACGTTATTCGTGAAGAAAATCACACATTTTTTAAAATAATTTCATATATATTAAGTACAAACACATCTCAAGAAACAATATATAATAGGGGGCTGAACTTATTGATAAATAATCTAATATATGTAATTCTCGTGTTAGTTGTTATTCCTCCGAAACGGCTTGACCAAATCTTATTAAAATTTATATACATATTCTTTATATACATAAAAATAATAAAATAAACACGACGTTACAAGTCAAAGGTAAAACTATACGTCAAAAATAACGATATACGCCAGCAAAATGACAGTTTTGTACTATTTTTCGAATTACATACCAGATTGGTTTGCATGTCTTATTGCATGACTGGGGACGGTTATGAGACTCGATTGTAATGCATATATACTAAAATGTGCTATATATCTTGGTTCACATGGACAAACTATGGACGTGCGTCATTGCGTACAATCAGTTGTTGATTGAAAACGCTGTTATGATCACGCCACTGAATGACTGCGGCTCTTGGAATTTTGGGAAGTGTCAAAATGTCCTAATGGAAAACATCCATTCGAACATTGTTATTGAGAACTAAAATAAATATTGTTCCTTTTATGATCGGAACAAAGGTAGCCCCGTGAGATTGCTGTAAAAATAGTTTTACATTTGTTTGTCATTCATGTTTAACGGACGAAAATAACCGCACCGACCCGAGCTTTTCATACCTACTTATAAATAAAAAACAACTACAAGCGGAAATTTTTGAACCTCAAATAAATATTTAAACATGAACATCGCGAGACAGAGTACCATAATAAGAAGTGCCCTCTTCAAAACCAGAAGTATCTTATTTAGCCAATACATGCTGATTGGAGGACAATTGATTGTGGTCAATAAAAAAGACGTTTATTGTCATCTCCGTAATGATTGATTGAACGTCGACCTTACCAATTGAAGCTTGGTTCGCTGGATCCCTTCCAGGTTGGACATGAAAAGGTTGGCTTGAAATTTTATTATTGTATACATTTATCACGTTTAATATAAGAAAATATATCATCGTTTCAATCATGTTTTTTCGTGTTTCTTTTTTAACGTTTCACTAGAATTTTGGCGTTATTAAGAAGCTTTTAAAGAATATTAAAGAAAATAAAACAATAACTGAGCCACAGTTAGTCACACTTAATGTAGATGTTTAAATGATAAGATTAATTCCCAATTGGTATAGATCTTAGTGCTTGTGATATATGGTTTACCCAGTACTTTCTAAAACTGACTACCTAGGACCTGTCATACTTAGCGGTTAGAAATCGGGGCAGAGCTGAGTAAGGCAATCGCTCCTTGCTTCTTTAGGAACCATGTTTGGAATTCCTAACCGGCTCTGCGATAGGCCATACCGCAATTTTTTTCCTTGACAATTCATAACGTGACTAAGTAGAAAAACAATAACACGTTGTTGTACTTCTCCATTTTATCTAGAATGTTGTTAGTCAGCAGAAATTTCAATAAAATATAAATATATAATATTTACAGTATTTATAATATTATTATTTACTTGTACATTAAAACCAAAGGGTAATTTTTAAAAAATCCTTACGCGATGTTGTAATAAATATTACATTTGAGTCATTGTCCACCTCAGTTAGGCCATTCGTAAAAATAAAAATATTTGAGGTGCTGTGTAACTGGCCACGTCACCCGATGACGCCAGTTATCGTACGATGTTTTTGTACGCGCGTGCGATTCCAACCTTGACGCATAGATTGGAATATACCACGCCTCCGCTTATCTCATTTACTCGCTCAAATTAATAGTAAAGTGAAATTACTCATTCATAATTGTTTTGTATTCCTTATCATCAGAATTGGATATAAGTGTCGTAGGTACAACATATATTTGTAAGCAAAGATATATTATTATCATACGCGTCTCGGCTGCTGTCTGACTGAATTAATCATACTTAACAGTAAATCGGTCAGGGACATATTTCGAATGCTTATATACTTTCTAATTTGTTGTTTATGTTAAAAAAATTAATTTGTGAATACACAAATGACGAAATATATTTCATGGGGTTTTGCACTAATAATTCGAGATAGGAATGAGTATCGAAATGTTTGAATACATGGCACGTCGGTTTGACAGTCCAACGCGGTGCAGCGCTTGGCGAATAAGGTGACGTGACGTCACAACATCACGCCACCTTTTGTTAGTCAATCCACGCGCGATCCGGCACGACGCTCTCGCATGTTAGATTTAAATGAATTCCTGAACAGCTGTTTT
Source organism: Heortia vitessoides (assembly GCA_020976665.1). NCBI lineage: Eukaryota > Metazoa > Arthropoda > Insecta > Lepidoptera > Crambidae > Heortia > Heortia vitessoides. Next base: position 13,998,320 of record JACJUM010000202.1, read on the forward strand.
AGCCACGTCGAATTTAGAATCGTTAAAATCGAATTGACAAATTTATTTATCTACCTTTTTCTTTTAGAGTCCGATTATTATTATTTATGTTTTTAAATATACATATACTGGTTGCTACTGAAAAAGTAACGTTATACAAAACGGTTATTATTGTATCTTACTACTTTTACTTTTACGTAAATTTTAAAATACGTTATATTCAAACACGATGTTTTAGAAGGAAAGTGAAGTAAAAACAACAATTTACATATTTGGTTATAACAATCACGTTTTAACATATACGCGCACAAACGATAATGATAAAATAAAGAAATAATGTTTACTAATACATGTAATAACTAAATAATGTACAACTTACTTTAAAATGTGTTAAATCGGTATGGAAACATACAGCGAAACCATACCGAGTGCCGGATCGCGACCAGTTAATTTGACGGGGCGAAGCCGTGGTGGGACGTCAGTGGCGCGCCAGCGGCTTTTCGGTTAGTAGTTTCGGCCTGGCTCGGTTTATTTCGTGTCGCGCCACTCGTGTGATCGCACGCGCCGTGTAATATTTACAATTATATCACGATATTACCTTATAATAACTTAAACTAGTCAAAGTAAAGTCTATATACAAACAAGATATGGGAAACACATTCTAAGGCAATTTTTATAATAAATCTACAGATACAAAACAAGATGTGGAAGTGCAAATACCGATTAATGGTACAAAAGAAACTAATATTGTAATTCAAGAAAAACCTGTAACCAGTGAGTATTATAAGTGACAAAGTGCTGTTCGTTTAAATCATTCTCCTTCCTAATTTACTAGGCCTTTGGATTGATTCGGCATTGCGGCGTTTAAGGTTAGACTTGGTTAATGAAAGTGAATGTGCTTGTTTAAGTTAATACTTTCGGATGACGATAGACATTGTGTAATTAAAAAATTACAATGATTTAAACGTTTTTGCAGACTCCTTTCTAAACGCTGCAATGCTGGACACACTGCTTTCTGGTTGTGGTTCTGTATCATCGCAATTGACATAAGGGATCAAACAATATTTGGGAAACCATTGCATCGATCATTACTAACCGCATTCTTCAAACTAACATCCCAGAACATGAATGTTGAAAGTATCTGTGTGTCTTCAATATGGGCTTCATTGACTGATTTACAGGGCATGCCAAACAAATTGCAATCGGGGGAATTAATTAATCATAAGCACACAGTCGTGGAAAAGTCTGGAATTATATATGGTGGATACACGAGGAGAGAGGCTTCTTAGCCTTATCGTAAAAGCTGGAGCAGCTCTTCTTAAAACCGAAAAAACAACAGAATCTACTGAAGCACCGAGGGCAGAAGCGCAAAGAGATTCTACAGAGGAACCAATGATGTTATATTGGGAGCAAGATAAGAAAGAATCAGCCATTCAGAACCAACCTTTTATAGATCTGTTCCAACAAGGCCTAGCTCTCGAACGTATACCAGACTCTGTCGAGGATACGACATTTAAGGAATCTCAATACAAATTTGCCGAAACTTTAGCCTACATACCAGATTTGGTGAATAACATTAACACGGGTAAAGTATTTACTTTTAAAATAATAACAAGTCAGTCTTTTAAGACTTCAGAAGACACACAGATTCATACTGAACTGGGTGCATGTTCGGCAACAATTTAATGGTGTATAATACTCGTAACATAACAACCATTTATAAAATAATGCATTGCGCCTATTTGTAAGTGTATCTAAAAATCAAACAAAATACGATATAATTTCTGCAATGGCGATGAATAGCCAGTTTGCAATGTACGTGTTATTTAACATACCTATCAATATTGATATCCTTCCTGCCTTTTATTGTAGGAGTTGGAATTTACCTGTTTTTTTACCCTTTGTTTTAAGGCTCTAATAAAGTAGGAAATACACATTTTTTTATACACTTATTACTCATCCCAATGAGTAATGTGAAATGTTATTGCATTTAATAAATAAGATACTAATCGATTTTTTATATAATATACGGGAATACCATTATGTGGAAGTAGGTTAAGATATTTTAGTTAATCAGTATTAGTTGGCACGTTTCATTGACTATCTGCAAATAGAACTAGTACAGTCAACGTTACAACGTCCACACGTATATTTGAAACTATGACATTTTTAACTAACTTATTATTGACACTTCGTCAATTAACATTGAGATAAAAATTCAATTAATGTTTTATATAAAAAATGTTAGATCAACTAGATTTAACTTATCGTATATATATATTTATAGGTCATTAACTCTCAATAATGTTTCGCAAATTGAGTGTGAATATTGTATTGTATTGTAACCTGTGTCTAACTCTCCTCCAATCCTCATACTTCGAGGTGTTGGTTTTTGTACTGTAACATCATTCGTGCAATCTCCTCGTTGTGCTAACATCAATATATTAACTGACAATGCTAAACGACTTTTCATTCAATTTAACAATGCATATAACTGTAATTCAATGCCAATGAACGAAACAATTAAAATCCGATTCAAATACGCACAAGGTATTTTTTATTACTAAAACCAGTTTATATTATGTTTTTTAAACTTTTCTGACAAACCTTGTGAATATTGAAAAAAAAGTCGTTTTGCTTTTCTTACACCCATATGATTTATATTAAATTGTGTCATTTATAATTACAGGTGTACCTGAAACACCCAAGACTGGCACCGGAATCTCAAGCAGTGGCCGCGATGCGGGTGTAGTTGCTGGCATCGTGGTGGCAGTTATCTCTGGGATTATAATATTGGTAGCATTAGTATGTATCATTCAAGACTAACTCGGAAAAATACCTTCAAACTATGCGTACAGATAAGAGCAAATAAGCACGTGCATTCATGAGCGACCAGCCTTTCTATTTTAGCTATCCGGAGAATGGTCACGTCATGTCATAACTGAAAAGATAAACGTTATGCAGCACTATTAAAAAATTGTGTAACTAAAGTATATCCTCAACAATTCAACAACAGTTACAATAAGATTAATCCTTACGATTAAAAAACATACTATTTTTTTTATTTATTAGAAACCATGCTAACTAGTCTTTTATTTGTTTTTAATACAACTGTCTCAACAATATATCGTGGTTCTTTATCAAGTATTCTTAAGAAACCAGATATCATTGTTGTCAGAATACAATTGCTTTCTAGAAGCAGGCGGGGTTTTTCATTCGAACACAAGCATTCGCCGATAACACACTCATTTGAAATTGTGTATGGTTTCTTTTTCACAAAACATGTTGAGAGTGATCAAATCATTTATAATTTTGTTGAAAGTTTTATAATTAAAAATCAATTCAAATAGAAGTCTAACTAGTCTGCGTTTGATGTTATTAGGGCTAACAATTTATTTGTATTAACATCGACTTCCACATTTCTTTGCGTCACAGCAGAAGTGGAATGTTCTCGTATCCGTCGATTCGTCTGATCATCGAATTGCCGTTGTCAATGGTTTAATTGTTCGATTTTATCACTACGCCTTTAATTGGCATCAATTGATAACGCACTGCTGTATCCGTAACTGCTGCGTCCTTATCTGAATTTGTTTGGTTTACTCGACAAACAACTGATTTTAGACCTATTGACTACACTATTTTTACCTGATACTACCTTATAAGAACCTTGCTAATTAAATCAAAAGGCGGTTGCATGTAAATCATACTTGTATTCATAACTCTTAGTATACACTTACGTCATAGCTTCAATGCGACATACTCCTTGGGTACATTGCGTACGATTATTTTTTATTGCTTTATAGACCTAGTTACCACGTTATTTCGTAAAAATAAGCTGCGTACACAATTAATAAATTATACCTCTTATAAACGCGTCCATTTTCTCATCTATTACTTAGTCTGCATTTTTAATAATACCATTTTCGTATTCCAGGTGGCGGTGTTAATATACAGGCATTACATGCACCGTAATGTTACATCGATGAACTTTGACAACCCTGTGTACCGCAAGACAACAGAGGACCAATTCGCCCTGGAGAAGAATGGCTATGCACCGGGAACCAAGCTGTACCCGAGCACGGTGGGAGAAGAGGTGAGAGCCCTAACTGCTATGGAGTGTACCCTAAACATACAAAATAGCCTTAGATAAGCCGCCCAAATCAAAAACTCCCCTCCTCCAAGGAGCCAATTAATATAAGTGGGTGTTTTAACGTCAACGACCCTAACGTAGATCTTAATTTTCATATATTTTTACTATAATCTATAAATGTTTATTTTCGAAACATCACTTCTATACTATACTTCTCGTGTACAATGAAACGTTATAAGACCCCAGAAATGGCCAAACATTGTAAATAGACAAGATTATACTTAGGGTTATTTTATTATAGTAAAATTAAGGTCTGCCTAAGACATTTTAAACTTGATGTACTTAGAGTTATATTTACTAGGCGTTACTTTAAGGGATTTATAGGAGTATTTTCTTTTAGAATGTAAGTATTTGGGCAATTTAAGCGTGCCAACATTTTTACCGCATCAGTATTAAAAAATAGTTGCCAAATTGTATTTATTGGTTATAAAATGTAGGAGTATAATGCTGTATATAGTCCCTTTGAAATAGCATTATTGTATGATTTTGTATCGCCTCCTGCTTACTATTCTAGATTGATAATATTTTACTGCCGAGACATTTGTTTTTCATGCATTAACATGCGAGGGCTATTAATCGGTAAGTGTAGTATAAGAGGTAGTATATAATTTTCGTCGTCACGTGTTGCTTCGCCAGCGTGTTAATTTTGTATGATGCTACATAGCTTTAAAGGTTATTGCGGCGCACCTTTAGCCACTTCCCCGTGTGCATTCCATAAATGGAAGGACTACTATTTTATTTTCATAATTATAGAACCGCATCCGACAAGATGTCCACGTTGCTGGAAGATGAAAATGAAATTGGCTATGTATTGAACCACGCATAAAAAAACAAAATACAGACATATATATATATATATTATTTTTATTATTGAAAAAGTAACTAGAAAATTTAAACAAGTTGATTTGATTATACAAGAGTTTAATACTCGGCTTGTCGCCTAGTTCCCTCATGAACATGTACTCGGATATGAATAATACTCTTAAGTACCATCCAATAAGCTTTTTATGAGAAAAATATTTGAATTTGACCTTTTTGTTTCACAGGCCCAAGAACCACTCAACTCCCCCGGTACAAATGAGTTTGTATAGTGTACAAGCCGGCAGCAAATACATTAGTGTGTCATTAAATGTGAAAAGGAAAAGAAGGACATGTGATACTTAAATAGTGTGAACCAGTGAATGGGACATAAGCTAACGTTTAGTAGAAAACTCTAAAATAGTTAGCATTAGTGCAATGAAGTGATGCTTGTTGGGTATGTTCGCTGAAGCTCGCGCTGTGGGTGGATCTCAAATCAAGATTATTTTTTCGCCTCCGGGCACACCAGCTGTTTTATGTACTTGAGATCATTGTAAACGCTTTTGTACTATTCGTATCACATTTAGAAAATAGGTGGAATATGTTTTCTGAATCAATTCTCTTGCTGTGAATATGAAAATTCGAATATTTTACAATTATGCCTGGTGCATTGTAATTATTTATGATAGAGTTTACATTTTTTATATTCCAATTATAGTTAAGGGTCGAATTGCTTTGCTGTAAGTTTGATATTAGTTCGATCAATATCTATTGTAGCACAAAATATCCATATCTGTAATGCAGCTCGTATTTTTTAACATGACTTATTCAGTCAATTTTAAACTCGTTTCCAGATTATAACTTTGTACCGAACTATACACGCGTTTTGATAAAACTAAAGACAGTCACTACCTTATTTTGATTGTTTATTCCTATAGATTAATAATGAATTTATTTATTTGTTACTTAAAAGACACACTAAAGAGAATAGGCAAAAGAAATGAAGTGCTACAAGTGCAAAACTTAGTGAAATTATCGCCAAACCGTTTACGATGTTTGTCGCGTTTTGTTAGTAATAAATGAACACTACTAAATTTGTTGCCATTTATTTATTTGGATTATATAAAATGTTACTACATTACTACAGTTTAATATTTATAATTATATTTTATAATTATATATATAACGGTTGTGTTTGCCACCCAATGTAATTACATATTTTTATTATTAGTAATGACTACCTTGTATTTGGAATGTGACTTTGTCGTGCCAAAATCCTGCCAAATCTCCTAAATAATATGAACTTATTTGTAATGTAATACAATTACATTAAAATAATTCTTGATGCACATTTCAGAAATGCCTAGCTCAATAAGTGTGGTCACTTATACAAATTATTGTGTAAATATTGTCAGTAAAATATATGTAAAATGTGTTATCCTGTTGTTTTTTTTACCACCTTCACAATAGGTACATTGGTACGGTTGGAATAAATAATATTATAAAAATATTAAAATAACAGAAAAAACTTACATTGTTATTACTAAGTTACTTGTCTAAAAATCAAAAAAAATCGAGATAAAGGATCTCACTATACAAACTACGAGCACATACCGGAGTAGTCACTTTGTCAACAAATTCTACCAGCCAGTCATATAAGTCTTATTTAAATTGGCCTATCATAGGCACTTTCACCTAATAAATCGTCAAAACAAAAAAAAAGGTTAAGTTAAATAAATTAATCTTGTGGTGTTTTCTTATTTAAGCAGATAGGTCATTAAATGTCCTACTTTAATACTAGTCTGCCAGCAGACCAGTATGAAAGTAGCTGAAATAAAGAACGAGAGTCGCAGAACAAGGTTTACTCGAGAGAATCATTATAATATATGAGGCAGTTTATCATCTAATTATACCCATGAATACTAGTTTTGACCAGTTCTAATCCCTCATTTTTAATTATATTTGTTTCATATAGGGTGGAACAAATTGTCAGTGACATTTTGTCTTTCTTTCATTTAAAAGTAGATTATTTACGTTAAACCATGTTACATTAGCATTATAATATTACCAGATAGCATTGTTTACATCTAGTTGCAACTTTGTATTCAAAAGATTTTTCGTCATTAGTCAAAAGAACTAAGAACAAATTGTAATGAATAGTCCAATATTAATTATTCAACCAAAATTTTTCTATCAACGAACTAGAATACATACCTTTAAAAAGGAGTTAATAAGGTATATGAGTAACAGTTCATGAAAGATTCTTTCTTTAAATATTAAGAAACTATAATAGCCTAGCTAGAAAATAACAGCCGAGTACTTTTAACAATATTTTCATTTAGCGACAGCCACAACAAACCCAGAAACGTTATATATTCGTCGACTTAGGGTCGTTAAAACTTATATGCGTGGTTGTAACAACACTATTGTATTATTTTTTGTAAATACAAGCGTTTATTGTTGACATACATAAGAAAACACCTGTCATTTTAAGATACAATGTCAAATAATGTAAACATTGCAACACACATAGTCTACAAATACATTAGTGCTAATTCATTGGAAAATAAAACTGCTATTTATAGACAAGTTTAAAGTAACCGTGTGACGTAATTAAGACAGTTGTTGGCGCCTTCTTCATTTATTCATGAATAACATATCTGGCGCATTTCCTGATTGAACTACTAGGTCAGTATTATAATGCCGGCATTTACATAGCGTACGATCAGGCGTACGATTACCTACTGTATACAAACACATGGCAACGCAAAACATACTTATATATTATAAACATACTATAACAAAATACTAAGAAGCATAAAAACTGCCATGATAGCTAAACTAGTCATCGTATCAGTTTAGGTTGACTATTGCTCCCCCATATACCCCTTCACCCCTAGGTAAGTGTATACTTACACGTGTTGATTTCGATACTTCAGTAAATAAGTAAAAAACCTATTTTTAACAGATGAACCTAATGCAGTGCTACTTAGACATAAATTCCAGCGCCACTTCCTTTCAGGCCTTTCACGCCTTTCAGGCCAAACTTCGGCTCGAGTGACAGTCATTGGAATCATTTAAATCGTCAATCCGAAAGAGATCTGAGTAAGTTCGGCCGCACTATTGAGATCGGTATCAGAGATAGGGACTGCACGTAGTAAGGGGGCGACTGTTTTGCAAGTCCGCTCCGATCTCGCGAGTTTTTAGCGCGGTCGCGGCCGCGGGGCACTCAGGATGAATACAGGCATCGGACCTCTCATCTATGAGAGGCCCCGCACTCTTTTTCGGTGGCGCTGGAATTGACACCTGAGTAGTCCAGCAATAGGTTCGTCCAAAAAAACAATAAAAGAGAGCAAGTATAGCATTGATGCTATCGGGCAAAGCATATTGTACAGAGGGAGTAAGTACTCTTCTCTGATAAAGCCTATCATCTAAAATACGTTTCGATTAATATACAAGTGCTTGTACAGGAATTGAAGTCCGACGTATGGTCCAGCATTTGGATTTGTCCACAGAAAAAGGAAAGCTAGGTCAAAATTGGGAAACTAAATGTATATGTATATAATCTGCAGCGCATATAAAGTGCGGGTGACTTTCGTAGATAATTTGTTGTATATAAGAATTGATAAAATGTTTATAAGAAAGTTTCACTTTTATAAATCAATAATATAAAAAAAATGTGTTGAGTTCCAATTAAAAATAAGTAATTGTGTATATCAAGTTTATTAAATATATAAGATACAACATTCTGCTGATTTTGTGTTATTAGTTATGTAATATATACATATCTTGTTGTATATATATATATATATTTTAACGGAGAATGACAAATCTTTTTTTACGTTTATACACTCAACGTCATAGAACATGAACCAATCATAAGATAACCGATACAATCCCATTTGAAAATACTTCGTTAAACCAATTTTTTAATAAAATGTTCATCTTATGTGACAAAAAAGGGCATTTTGGATGTAATATCTCATAAATTATAAATAAATACAAGATCCTTTTATTCAATAGTTTTTTCGTGTTTTTATTATTCATTTTAACGCCTGTTGCAGAAACTGAAGGTGCCAAAACGAACTCAGAGGAAGTTGGCAGTAACATTAAATGTCTAATGACCTCGAATGTATATCGAGTTTACTAGTTACTAGAAAATGTTAATAACCGGTTCCATAAATTTAACTTATTGTGTTTAATTACAACTACCATTATCAGTAAATGAATAATCCGTGAATATAGCTCAAAAATGATATATATTATGTCATTACAGATGTACATTACACAAAAAAATAACTAAACCATACTTACAACTATTAAAACAAATATGCGAGGTGACCATAATCACAATTCTAACTTTAAACTTATTTTAAATTCTACTTTAACTTAAGGTAATTCCAATCCTTAGTACATTAAAGATAAATCTATAAATAACGTACAATGCTCATCACTTAACGGTTAGCTAACAATTCTCAGATCATACAATACAATGTTGGCGAGTGCCCAAAACAACGCGTGATCAAATCTTGACAGATCTGTCCAGTAGCGACATTATTTTTAACGCCCTGAGAAAGCACGTGAAAACCATGCGTCGAATATAAACGAAAATAAATAAGAAATACAAATTATATAGATTTCTTTTTTTCAGTCGGAACTCTATGTACTATTATTTGTAAGTTGTTAAAAAACTTAAGAAATATATATCTCATACATAGACATGATTCTGGGGCAGGTAGCCTAAAACACTTATGTTATGGAGTTGGATGGATGTTATTAGACAACAGGAATCATAAATAATTTAATACATATATTCAACACCCACATACAGAACAAGCACAAATGGTGTGAACCACTACATACATGTTTGTCTTGGGTTGGGATCGAACCCATGACCGTTGGCGCACAAGATAGGAAAACTACCGAATGAGCCATAGGGCCCGTCAAAAAATATTTTTGATAACACACTTATTGTACAATTAATGTGTATCATATACATATTTCTCTAATATAATTTGTAAGACTGCTACTGCATACTGTTAATGCATACTGTTTTAACTTGGACCTGCTTGAATAAGATTTATTAGTTTTAGTTTGGAAAGGAGTTTTACTTATCGAATTTTCTTACGTCTAACTATTTTTAATTATGTGAACTTATTTAAAAAAATATCTTTAAAAGCTAACTTAAGTTAACTAAAAAAATTAATGCATAGCTATCGCAGATGAGTAATTTTGGCGCCGATCAATAAGTTAAAATGTAGTTATTTGGTTAGATATATTTTGGATATTAATTAAGGCGTACTGTGTCGTACTTTTGCTCTTATATTTCGCAAAAATTAAAAATTTTCGGAACATTTCTAATTAGCAATACATTCTCAGTATACCATAAATCACAGGAATTTTGAGTCAAAATTAAAATAATCAAATACAAGCCAAATTACATTTAACAATGAAACTAATTAGTAGCTCATCGTTTTTGTAACAACTAATTTAAAGCTATTGTTTTATTACAAAGAAAATAATAACAAACGAAATAAATGAAAATAACATTGATAGAATTAAACTAACTAGCATAAAGCATGTTGTTATCTTACCAACTTTTATTACTTAAGACATATAAATGCATATGGATTATTAATTATTTATAATGGTTATTCCCTCGGACTTTTTCGAATATGTACATATCTATCGAATACAAATATTAATATATATATATATATATATAGTTTCATGAATGTTTCACTATTATTATAGCGGAAATATTTGAAGGTCTGTATGAAATTAACAAACTCAAAACTGCAAGACCAATTCCAAAAATCTTTCAATATTAGATAGATACAATATGTACAAGTAGCATAGGCTCCATTATTTTATTTTATTTAAATAGTTCTCTACATAAATGGAAACAATGTAAGCAAGGTCTGTTAATTTGTATGTTAGCACAGGCGAATTTCAAAAACTCTTTCACTATTGAAAAGTTATATAGTTATATAGCATAATAATAATAATAACATAATAAAATATATCCCTAGTTCCCTACATTCTCACAGAACAAACTGAACGGAAACGGAAGAAAGGGAACTACAGGATGGAACCATTGAGCTCTGCTGTATAAATATAATTCAAACTACCTCAATTAACTACATTAGCTACACTCTGTTGGATACTGTTACTCACACACATCTTCTTTTTTAATTGTCCGAGTTCTTCTGATGCATCCACCAATTTGATTTTTGCTTCATTGTGCCGTTTAGATGCTTCATACTGTTTGATGATGTGCTTTTTATAAACGCCGTAGTTGTTAGAGGCGATATGATGTCGAGCGTGGACAAACATTTGGTTGAAATGGTGGAGGTTGTGTCTGCAAATAATAATAATAAAGATTTATTAACATTCAAACGGGCGCGCGTAATCGAATCGATCGAACGATCGGGACCGCGCTTAGAATTTTCGCGCATTTTCGTTCATATTATTACCCATTTATTTGTCGCTTCTAGTAGCCCGTCGTTATGTCATTGGGAGTAAAACAAAAATAAACCGTCGCTCGGGGCGCTCCCCCCCCCCACTCCACTGATTTCAATTGTTTTGGTCGCATTGCAGTCGTCGGAAATACTACACGCGCCTATCGTCGAAAAGGTTACGCACGTCTCTCGATGCTACATACACATTACACTCATTACTCTCGTTCACACTCATAGTAGTTCTTCAGCCATACCTATTTCAGTTATGTCAATTAGTTTATTGTTTAATTTTCATAATTTCGATAAATTAGACATTAAAGACAATGATAATATATCTGAGTACAAATAAATAAATCATTATTGAATAATTAGTCACTTATTTTTTTTATTCATCCCATACTTTCCGGTTACGTGCGCCCGGCTGATAATTCACCTAATGATAGTCTGGAATTCAATATTTGATTCCAAATTCAATGACACGTAACACAAATGCTTTAATCTACTTATCTTCGAGTCAAGTCAATATATGAGATGTAGTGCGAATTTATTTAATTAAAAAAAGGTTGAATCATCATTAATTGGCTTAAAAAATAAATATGTAATATTTAAGTATGACTCTATTAACCAAACTCAGCCAAATTTAAATAGACCAGTCATTTATTAATGATATTGAACTCACATTTCATTTAGGTAAATGTTAGAGATACAGTGTGAATTTATATTACAAAATGTCAATTTTTTTATACACATTACCACCCTCAAAAAAAATAAAAAGTAAGGTATTTGCAGAGTAGAATAGTACCTCCGCCTACTTTGTAAGAGGCGAATAAGGAAACAAAACCATGCGGGGATGGGCAGCAGCATTCCTGTCACGAAAGCGGCGATCTGCGATTACCCAGCACGACAATTATGGGCAAAACTTTTCTTGGGGAGGCATGGGTCCAGCAATGGACTTTCAGTGGCTGACGTTGATTATGATACTTTTTCTATACTAACGAATCTAACTGGTGCCTTGAGCGCCAACAATCCTTTGACGAATTGGACGAGCTATGTCACATGTACTAAACATACATTGTTAGACAGTAGAAAAAAAAACAATGAACTTACATGCTTAGCAACACTTTTGACAACATTTCTCGAGTGTTCAAAAGGTGTTGAACATACGCTCGTGTGTGTTTCTTGCAGGCAAGACATTCGCAACCAACCAGAATCGGTTGGAAGTCATCCTTATATCTGTAATCAAATATAATGACACTTAGATTGATCGTACAGTCAAAACCGGATGTAACGACCAATGGGTTATAACGACAATACAGTTACTACAAACGAATGGCAAAGTCCAGGCCGAATCAAAACTATATAAACTATTGCGTAAAATTACGCTCATAAAAACGTCTGTTATGGCGACATATCGCTTATAACGACAAAAGTATAGATTTTCATCGGTTGAAACGACCAACGATTTACTTTTTCCAGATTAACAACTCCGAAGAAATATTTAGACTTATTATTCGGTACGCATTATTATTATTACCCGCACCTCGTCCGCTCTAATACCTAGTGTACTGATGATACCTTAATAACAATGAATCGTAAAATGCATAACATATTTGAAACCATATTCATATGAGTAACCAATACATTGCTTATAACGACTATCGGATATAACGCCCAAAAGTCCCTTCGATGTCACTAATACATCCAATTTGACTGAATATATTAGATTATGAATTAAAAAAAGAAACATATCAGTGTAGCATCAGTGATCACTACTACTATAATACATTGTTGTAAAGCTTTCCTTCTACCTAAGTCATGAGTAAGGTTAATCAATTGATAAATATTATGCTAACATAAATTGAGTCATAATACCTATTGTATGAATAGGGAAGTATAATATTTTTCAGACTAATTGAAACAATCTTAGAAAAAGTCTTTATTTACAAAACACTAGTAGTTTTGACTAATAAAACTGATATCAATATTTTAATTTTAAACTATTGACCTGCCATGCTTTGCTTGCGCTAAAGCTCCCATTTAATGTGATAATAATTTTTACAGATTATTTAGACAATCATTTCAATTTACACAAAATAATATGTAACTTTACTTTAAAATATAATGCATCTTTTACTTACATGGCATCATTAAGATCTATAATACAAAGATCTTTAACTTCCTTAGTGACATCAAAATTTAAAACTAACGCGTGACCTGCGTTTGTCAGACTTGCTGGGTAGGTTCCATCAAAGACGTCCCATCCGTGTTGAATTGCAGTCAATATTACTTCAGGGTTCCAGCATCCTTCTACAAAACGGACTAAGTCCTTTGGAATGGATTCCTGGAAAATGAAAAGAGAAATATTTGTAGTAAAATAAATAAACTATCATTTGTTAATATGAGTACATATAGTAATTGAATTGAAATTGTATTTAATTAGTAATTGATAGATTGCAGAAATCAATTTAACACCGAGACACAGAACAAACACAAGTAACATTATATAAATATTTGCTCTGGGTTGGAATCGAACCCACAACCCTTAACACAAAAGATATGATCACAACCATCTGTTACCATCAGGCCTGTCTAAATTAAATAAAAGTGTATTTATGACTGCACTTAATAATTCAAGAATCTAAGGATAAGAAACAAAATATTCAAAAAAACTTACACCAATTCTTTTAAATATGTCTTCTAAGTTTTCTAAAGGAACATTCAAAGAATCTTCTGTACCGTCAGTGATGCCAGCTAGTGCTACTCCACTTAAATCTTCCTTATATTTCAGTATATGTTGAACACAACTCTCACATTTAGTAGTATTACCAGTGCCAGCTATCACACCTATAATAAACACAGCAATTAATAAATTAGTTACATCAATCCAAAAAACACACCAATTATTATTTCAGATCTAAGTTATTTTAATATGTATAAGAGCAAAACAAGAAGTAGTGATATTACTGGAAGGCATTACAATTCTTTCCGCAACATCCAGAGTATATAAAAAGAATATCAATACACGAATCTTACATTCATAAGTATATAGAATCCTTCCTTGTAACTTCAGCATAGAAAAACAATGAAACATGTTTATTATAGTATTAACATTGTTTACAGTTAAGCCGATTATTGATTGTAAATCATACCTCACATGACAAGTATAAAGGATAGTGATCATGATTTTTTGAACTTGCATATTTCACTACTTATTTAGTGTGTTAATTGACACATGAAACATAAAAACATTTATGATACACAGTACAAAAAGAAGCAGGCTAAAATTTAAATTCTATTTTATAAGCTATATTGTAGCATGCACTGTAATGTTTTTATATAATAGCCTTTTGTTTTCAGATATTTCATATGCATAACACATACCCCATACTAAACACACACAAGGTGACAATTAATATGAAGAGTTGTGTATACTGCTTATAATGAGTATAGAATACATAGGATTTATAAAAATATAAATTATACAAACCTATAAGTGAACTATCTTCCAACTGCTTTGAAGCCTTATATCGATTTATACATGTGTCTAATAGTTTGCATGTTCTATCTACAGCTTTTATATTTCGCTTCATACCATCAGCCAGTGTTGTGCGACCATCTGCAATGGCCAAAATAATGTCTGGTTTGAACACTTCCATCAAATCCATATATCTGAAATGTTTAACTTTCCTCTAAATTTGTAAAATTAAATCATAGAAACCTATTATAAACCATTACTTTGCTTTTATAATCTCATTACATTATACACTTTCATACTAGATACTTCATATCAATTACTAATTGCCTTAAATAATTACAATGGCAATCACAATATAGGATGTACACCCAGGTAGATAGATTGTCTGATAAAAACAATGGTTGGACATAGGCTGCATGCAACCCTTGTTGAATAGCTCTATATCCTATAGAGAGGCCTATATCCGTAGTAAATATCTTATGGCTAATATCATCATTACCAGATGATGATAAGAATTACATTTAATCCACACATTACCAAACATGTCAGTCATGTAAACAGAAAACTTATTTGACTTTTTACACTTTTTGTAAGACTGCGGCAACCATTCTAAAGATTACTAAAAATTGTTTGAAGCCATTAAAACAGTAGTTTTATTATGAGCAGTAAACACATAATATAAAAAAACATTTGACATCATCATTAAACTAGTTTTTACATACCGGTCTCCTGTTATCATTTTCTTCCCATTCTTAGTCCATAATGGTACCAAGTCTCCTTCAAAGTGCCCCAAAGGCGTTAGTTCATTTAAATTATGTAATGTAGCACAAGACACATGTCCCTGTAGTCCTGCAAACTTTGTAATGCCTTCGCCCTGTGCCTTTGCACCTACTTCCAACTGTACTGAGTTTGACAAGGGCATCCATAATAACTGAGGGCTTGTGAACACTTTTTGTAATACTTCAGCTGTAACATGAACTACACTGCCACCCTGGAAATTGGAATTATATCCATTTTGTAAGGTATTTAACCTACTAAATTATATATAATAAACTTGCAAGATATTTCATGTTTTAAATTCTGTTTAAAGAAGTTTCATTTAAATAAACTAAAATATTTGACTCCAGTTTAAAACGAAGTAATATAAATGTTATTTTTTTTTTGTTGTTATAAAGTATAAATGTTCATTCAGTTCAAATTATAATTGATTCGTAATTTTAAAATAACCTGTGTAAGAAGGGCTGCAGTAGGAGTTTCTATTACAGTATTAGAAGCTCTCACGAACCCTGTAAGATGGCCAACACGTTCGCTTCCATATCCAGCATGTTTAATTACAAAACGCATTTTGATTTATATAGATAATTAGCTTTATATTAAATTGCTAAATGTTTTGATAAACCGCCTAGAGTCCGTGTGTACAAATTTCTAACCTAAGATTTATATGGTTTTTGACGTATTATGTTCAGAAAGATAAAGCATTTGATTTTATACAGCAAACATTTCTTAATATACTACTACTATAAATTAGATATAATTTTAGGAGGATTAAAGTGTATGTGATATTTTGGGTTGTATTTAGTAGAACGACCAATCGTGTAAAAATATTTTAAGACGTATTTTCAAAAAGCCTCATCCAAATCAATGTTATTTTGTCCACTAGCTGTTGTGAATGTCCGCTATTCTCATACTTAGGGATGGGCTTAATGTCTCTTTCTTTTAGTAACTAAAATCGATCTTTGATCTACTATTTAGCCCGAAATTAGTTTTTTTGGGCATACAATGTTTACATTTTCGGTCTAGCAATAATCTAATCATGCCAATCTTGAGGTACCGGCAGAGTAGAATAGTATCTCCCACTGCACCAGGTTCGTAAGAGGCGATTAAGGCACAAGAAACGACAGATGGCGGTATATCCATCCGAAACAGTGCAACTCAAATGCGCAAGGCAGGGATGGGCAGCAGCATCCCTGTCGTAAAAGCTACGCTCTGATTGCCAACACGTTTTCCCAGCGCGGCAATTATGGGCAAAAAACCTCATTTCTTTATAGAGGCCTATGTCCAGCAGTGGACCTTCAATGGCTGGTATGATAATTATTCTTACGCTGGACTAGACAGACGTCTATTCCAACGCTATCCCTCATTATTAGGTGACCCTACAGGCCTCCCCCGTAAGGTTCGTGGGACCTGAGCGGGGCCGATGGCAATCACCGGAGAGCGCCTCTGATTGTCGACCTCAGAGGGACATTTAAGTTTTTTATATAAGAACATGACTGAGTGAGACCAGTTCGCCGGTGAACACTTTGACAGTACTACGAAAATAATGTGTGTGAAGTGTTTATGATTCTAGAGTGCCAGTAAGGGGCGACGGAAAGAGGCATTTATAGAAGTTATACTATCAAGTGGAATATCGGAACCAACGCTGTTATTATGAGCGAAAATATTTCAAAATATTATAGTATATAGCAAATATTACGCTCCAAGCATTGTTTTTTTTCACACTTTGATGCTACTTTTCTTTTTTTCGTTTTTACATGAGGTAGACCTCATATAAGGTTGTCTCAACATCACCAATTCAAATAGCAGTGTTCGTATTACTGTGTTCCGGTTTGAAGGGTGAGATAGGTAATGAAATTACTGGGTAATGTAATATATTTTTAATTCACAAGGTTGGCTACGCGCTAGTAATATATTTGTGATAATAAGAGCGTCTTTTGGCTGCAGTGACACGGACAGTTTGCTTGTTTGACGACCTGGTCTAATAAAATAAAAAACAATTCTCTTATTCTAAGTGCAAGTCCATGTACAACTAGTTTCATAAGTAGGAACTACAATTTCTTTGATATGTACCGAACGGCAAATAAGTTGCGTCCGCCAATTGTATGCATCCTAAAATAATATATTTGTTTACTATAAGCGATATAATGTTAAACATATAAAGAACATCTTGGTAATTTTCGCTCGCACAGCGTCTTTTACTCGCTCTGTTAGCTATAAATAGTTATAGTTACATATCCTTACTTTGACTTGTCTCCGAACATCCCTTATTCTTGGAACGAGGGAGGTGTAGCTTTTCTTTAAGTTCATCGCACCCATTCAGCCGAACTCAAAGAGGATGCCTAAATATAGTTACACTTTAAGTTCTACACGGTAATAAGGTTTTGGTTGTAGCTCTATTACTACAGACACGATTCATGAAAGTACTCAAACTTATTACCTTTTTAGATTTCTGTTTAATTAAACACGCCAATGACTAGTTAGATGTAAAGTAACTATGTATTACATCTGTTATATATGTGCGAAGTTGTAGTACAGCTTGTGCATCAGATTATGAATTTATAGATACGCTTATTTCAACACTGCCGGGGGTGAGAGTCCCCCTATATTTTATTGTTTCCACGAATATACCTAACCCTACTTAATGAAGATATTAATTAACTTTACTTATTTACGTCTAAACGGAGTGGCACTTAGAGACGTTAATTACCCGACTAGGTCTTTTGAATACAGAAACAGTTTTACTTTTCAATATGGCGTACAGGCGTTTTGTATTCAAGTACTCAGGGTATTTCCATTAATTATTAATTTTCATAACATTATAGTCCGGTGCGTTTAAGAAGGGATCACTTTTATGGCCTTAGGATAAAGAAATTAGTTATTCAGAGGGGAACATTTCTGGTGCCTACGTAGTATAGGTTGGAAGGAGGGTTCTAGTCATAATTGGGTATAAATATTTTATTTTTTCCGACAACCGGTCCCGATGCTGAACTTTGCAAAACTTTGGCCACAATGAATCCAAGACGATTTTTATTCGATTTCACAATCGACTAAGAAATAAAAATAGTAAAAAAGAATAATCTTCAATTTAGATTATAAATTGTCTAAAAACGATTTATTTAAACGTTGTTGACATTGATGTAAATTTCTCTGGATTGCTGCAATATCATGGATTTTTTATTTACATACATAAAAATATCAAGAAAATCCCTTAATACTTGGGGCAGAATGTTCTGTGTACCGTAAGTGTGTGTAAGTGGCGACCGCGTAACACAACACGACGTGGAAATGCCGATATAAATGAACAAAAATGTGATGTAACTAAAAGAGCTTCTTAAGTATTATTAAATCCATAAGATTATTTGTGATTGATTATTGCATAAAGTATTATATGTATTGTATTTTCTTACATACACTTATAGGTCGGTATTATAATTTTTCTGCTGTATTTGTATTATTGCGATCGCTTCCTTTGGTATATAATCAATTATTTCACTAAACTCTTATATTTCTATTATTTTGTCCCGACATTGATCATTAAAAATCTTTAATTTAATTTAATCAAAAAAAAAATTATCTCTTTACCATATCCTTTCTTGAAAAGTGTATAGCTTTCTGTACGTCTATTTCTATTACGATCTTAATTTTTTATAGTTTATGTACAATAAAACTTTCAGGTAGCTATAGCCATTAATTAACGGAACGATTTGCATAAGTACAAACAGTTTCATGAATAAGTTTTCCACTGAAACAAGTTGGTGAAGAAAGAAAAGAGTGAAACATTTGTAATTACGAAATGCAAATCAGTGAAACGTTCGCAAGGCGTATTCCTATTTCAGAACCTCATTAAGCTTTGCAAATCTTTTGCCAAATGATAATAATTATTTATATTTCTGTAGATCTAAGGATCTGCAACATTCTGTATCTTTGGCCATAGAGAGTAAATGTAGAAATATTTACTGTATTAATACCATTTCTAACTTCGTGATAAATATACCAAATATTGCTGATACGTTATATATTTTTAAATTTACGAGATATACGGAATAAAAGCTCTATTTTGAAATTGATATAAACCCTAACAAATCTTTATCTTTATATTTATAAGACCTAAAGTTGAATCTAATTTTGATTTTCTGAAAATTTCCATACAAAGAGGTTCTAAACAAATTTCATCAACATTCTGGACACTATCCCACATAAGCTCGGAGGATTTCAAGTGGCGCCCAACTTGTAGCGACTCGACGTCTTAAAAACCTTTACATAAATTCTTGGAATAAGGCATGATCATGCGCCCTAGCGCGGTGGCGCATTAATGCCATGTAACTTAATGCAGGCTTGCATACGGACCACGAGTGAACTTAACGAGCCTTTCCAAAGATGAGGCCTCAACAGACAAGAAAGATACACATTGCTATGATATTACAAGTTTGTAGTGAGTTGTTGTGTATTAGTTTATAAGAATTTTGTGTATTTAACACATGAAACATTACATCTTACATGCAAGTCAATAGTAGAAATTTAGTTCAAAATTTACAAAAAACCTTATTGACTTATTTGTATGGCACTGAACTAGTAAAATAAATATGTTTCAACAATTTTTCCCTCAATGAGATTGTTCGCTTTCACACTTACGTTATTCAATAAATCACATACAGTAACATTTGGTACGCGCAATGTCAAATGTCTGGAGTACAAAAACGACATTTGTATATATATAGAGAAAATAAACTTTCCCTCAAAGGCTCGAACAATACGAATAAAACCATGAAAACAAGTATACAAAAATTTTAAACTACAAAATTTAGTTTACGGAGGATTATCACATTAGCTTTATCTTCTTCAAATATATAAAATTCTCGTGTTACAATGTGAGTTAATGTACTCTTCCAAAACAGCTTGACCGATTCTTATATAATTTTAGATACATATTCTGTAGCTCTGACGAGCGCCTATTATCTATTTTTCATACCTCTAAGTGATAGCGGTTATACAACCCTAACATTTTTTTAAATTTTTTAAATTGGTCAATAAACATACATACAACCTTAAATTTTCACCATTCTACCACCAACCCCTTATTTTTTTATAGTCATTTTAGTAATTTTGTATATTTTAATTGGCAGAACCACGTTTGCCGGGACAGCTAGTAATAAATTATTATAACTACTACTTTTAGTACTTTTTGAGCAAAATCATGACTGTAACATATTTCACTATTAAAGAAAAAATTGTGTTGTTAGAACATTTCGCTTCTGCGAGTAAATTTACTGTTCTCTGATAATGTCTAACTGGATACATAAACACCTTCTTTAATTAATTAATTATTATGATTTTGCAACTGTCAACCCAAAATTGTTTATATGGGTTCCTTCATGTATCGTCGGTATCTGTAAGATACATGAACAATAATTTTGCCCTACTTTGAGAGGGCAATATTACTTCAGACGTGCGAACTGCGAACTGCCTGTAAATGTAAAACCATTCACAATTGTTGATGATGCAAAGCCCTATAATATTTAGTCATAGATTAATGATTTATGTTATTATAAAACCTTTGATATTAGTATGATAATGGATTTTTGTATTCTATTTCGTTTGCGACACTGAACCAAAAGGTATGATAATCATGTAATATGTCGTCTTATTTACAAATGTAATTTCCAACGTTTCCCACGGGCGGTCCCAGACTCCGTATTTAAATTACTTCTCTCAAAGCAAGATTACGTTTAACCGAGGTTAAGAGGCAAATTTCACTTAATACTCGCACATCTCTTGTAATTTCTTTGGCTGCGTCAACAAGTCGAGTTTGCACGGCGTTAACATGTTATTTGAATACATAATTACTTCTGACAGAACATACATACTTTCTTTGAAATTCAATTTGGCAGTGGAATTGTTGATAAGTTAAACTTTTGTTTGATTATTTTAGCCAATGTTTAGCCAAGGTTGAGATATACTATATTGAGATTTAAATACGGATCGAAGTTACTCATAATAAGCCATGAGTGTTATTTTTTTTGCAGCGCATCGTAATTTTTTGGCTACAAGCCTAACCATTTCAATAAAATTCAACAAATCTATACATTTTTGCCTAAATTCGTGTAAATCTAAAAAGAAAAATAAATAATAGTAATTTTTCTTGTTAATATGGTAGAATTTAAAAACCCTCTGAATGTTGCAGTAAACCCTGCAAATAAACGTTAATCTCGTTCTATCGGGATCATTACCGTCACCTGGTTACGATCCTCGGCCCAATACCGAATTGAGTAAATGCAAATGAAACTGCCTCCGATACCAAATGAGAGCAATCCCAGTTAAAAATTGGGCCCAACCGAGTTTCCGCATATTTAGTTCAAACTGAGCTGCCTCAAATCCATCCATTTTTTATTATCGGTTCACGTTTCAAATATTGAGCTTTGGATATCAATGGAAAATAGAAATTTATTATTTCTGACTAGGCTATTTATTTGATTTTATAAAGCAGATAACCCAGTTAGAATAAGAAATAAAATAATAAAATAATAAATCATGTTTTATTTGAAGATAGATTTAAAGTTCTTAAAAAGTAAGGAAATATACAGAGAACTGTTTTTCTAAAAAGATTTTTTCTAAGTTAATCGAAGTTTTTGCAAGCTACAGATGATTTAAGATTGAAATGGCGCTCAGGCATATATACACACGGCATCTTTCAGACCAAACTGTTCTATTCTAATATAATATTGTGACCAATTTGTATTTGTGATAGGCAACGAGGCATTTTTGACGAAGTATAAGTGCGATAGATGGCGTTAGTAAAATATCGTTACCAGCGCCATCTATTACTTATAAATCATAACAGTGTTCGATCAATTCGCACAACACAAAAGAACTTCTTGCAGTATGAAATAATAACTTGGCTAAGCAGTGTAATAGACATTAAATACATAATTAGTTGCCATTATCTCTGTCCAAGGATATAGAAGATTGCTAGAATTACTCCAGTGCATAAGCGAGGCTCAAAACAAAATGTGACTAATTTTCGACCAATCTCAATCTTGCCTACGTTAGAAAAGGTTTTAGAAGGACTTGTTCACAGCAATTCTATCCACAAGAACATACTTCCACAATAACGGATTTTTTGACAACATGGCTTCTAAGAAGCTTAATTTCTTAATACCAATGGGTAGTTAAAGAAGTTAGTATTAGAATTTTGAATATGTGAATACATTATAAGAAATTTATCATTTATAAGAAATTTGTGATTTAACATAGATTGTAAAACAGATACAACAGACCAAATACAGAAAACAGACCAATACAGAAACAGACCAAAATAAAAAATATCTGTTATGAGTATGCATGCATCTTTTAATATAACTGAATGATAGTTGTAAAAATATACTTACGTATTACTTATCTAATCAATCACAAAATATTTACCAGTTGAAAATACGAAATGAAAACTTGAAAACACTAAAAGAAAATAACCGGACGGAATACATGGAAGCTAAAAGCCTGTTAATTATGATTTTTAGACATGCCTTTACGGTTCTAGGACGAAAGCACATAACCTGTTTTTCTCATTTACTACCGTAAAATACGGTCTCGTAAAGTTGATGTTTCCAGTTTAGAGTCCATAATTAAAGTAACGTTGAGTAATACCGCGGAACTTAGTACCTCAATTACCTACCTACCTATGTAATCATGTCGCCCATTAAAAGTCCACTGGTGTTTTTGTGCCTCTTCAAGGTAGGGGAAACTTTGTCAAACGCTGGGCAAGCGTATTGGCAATTGCAGACCGCAACTTTTGCAACGGGGAAGCTACTGCCCATTCCCGCCCTGTGAATTTGAGTTATACTGTTTCGGATGGATATACAGCTATCTGTCAGTTCTGGTACCAAAGTCGCCTTTTACCTTATTCGGTAGAGGGGGAGGTACTATTCTATTCTGCCGGTACCCCACGGTCGTATCTTTTAAGTACATTATTTGCATCGCGTTAGCATATTT
Organism: Heortia vitessoides; assembly: GCA_020976665.1. Lineage (NCBI taxonomy): Eukaryota > Metazoa > Arthropoda > Insecta > Lepidoptera > Crambidae > Heortia > Heortia vitessoides. The sequence goes on from JACJUM010000202.1 coordinate 14,021,946, forward strand.
TACAATACACAGTCTACAATTCCGGAAATATATAATCAAAATTTTGACTTTAGACACCAAGTTTATAATAATATATGTCTTATAAGTTTATAATCAAATCAGCAGCAAGCTTATATATAATAAGTAATATTAGTTTCGCATACCACAGTAATAAACTATAAATTAAATACTAGTATTGTTTAGTGTGTGTAGAAGAAATTTATGAGCAGCTGCAAAATATTAAAATCAGCACGTATCATTATTTATATATTAAATATCGCCATCGGTAATCAAAACGTACTGTTCGTATAAATATACCTCAAAGAACAGGAACGCTGACCAAAATGAAACTTCTTCAAAAATATATAGCAGTATACACTTAATTGATGAATACGGAGGAAGAAAAGATAGTATGTGAATCCGAAATATGTGTCGTGAGTCAAATACCAGGGTATTAAGCGATATTTAGTATCCAGTCGTATTCAGCGTATATTTTATTCTAGGCGGTATATACAATTGCAACTGCGTAGATCAAATTCAACATAGCTAGGTTGGACAGCAGCATTCCTGCTGCAAAACTATGTTCTACGCCGGCTGAGCGCGGCTCAATTTTCACTTTTTTAAGCAAGCCTGTCCAGCAGTGAATGTTCTTCGGCCGTTATGATGATAAAGATGACGATGAGGCGTCTGTTAAAGTTGGTATTAGTAAAACCTTGATCACTTGTCATATTGGTTTAGTCAAGTCTCTAAAAAAGGGCAAAAAGTGAGTATTAAAATAAACTAAAAACTGTTGTAGATAACTTAAAGCCATACTTATATCGGTGTACGAAATGTGCACTTACCGTATGATCGAGCTAAGTGCACTATGCATTAGCGTAGCGCCGCCGGCGGATATCCTGCATGCGTCGGCCGCGACACCCGCTACTAAGTAAACATTCGTCTGTAATGTGCCTAGAAGAGCCTTCTAAGGTTCTTCGTTTTGCATTAGCGTGTTTGCATGCCTTGGCTGAATGTATGTATCTTTGGGAGATCTCAGTTGGGAATGTCAGAGCTGTTTGAAACGGTTACAATCGTTTTGAAAGTGTAATCATGTTTATAGTTGATAGGTATACCAAATCAGTTTTGCAGTGACCTTATAGTGTGGTTGTAGTTCTTAAAATCCATTGTAATTTGTAAAATTACTATTATGAAACTAAAAATCATGAAAAACAAGAGATACGCAGTTGAAAATTGGCAAAGTATTTTTGTTAGTTAAGTTCGACAATAAAAAACTAATGCTTAGCAATCACTACTGACGAAAAATGGTCTTTGAAATTTTTTCTCAATTTTCATTTCTTTGAACGAGTTAAAGTAATTAATATATCGTTTATGGGGTATAATAATATGCATCTATTTTACATTGTACCAATGGAGTTAAGATTGCAAGATTTGCTAAAATAATATGTTTCTTTAAAAAAGCCTCTTGAAAGCTAATATCTCAGATTTCCAATTAACATTCAGCAAACCGAACATCTTGCAATATCGGAGAGGTTCCAAGGAATATGAATGAAAAAGTTAATATGGCGGGTCACGCGCGTGCGGTCCAGAAAAAAAAGATGGATGTCTGTGAATAATGTTCGGTCGCGAACTGTGGTAATGGACAGCACTAAATATTGCACCAAGGGAAAATAAATTACTCCACTTTTTCAGACGCACAAAAAGCTCTCTTCGTTTTCTCTTTGAAGGATGAAGGTTTGATGTGTTGCGTTGAAATGATTGTGACGGTGTCCGAGGTCCTAGATGAGCGGACATTTTTCTAAAAGGTATCATGTCTATTTTTTAGGATTCCTTAAATTAAAATTGGTGAGGTCATATCTTTATTATTTGATTGAGGTCTGGCAATCGGCTGTTAAAATAATACGAAATAATACGAAATAAGGTTAAGACATTATTTCATAAATATTTCCTAACACACTTACAATAGTACTTTACAAGAATACAAACATTTTTAAAATCTCGAAATACCATATAAATATAACACATGCATTTTAATAATTAATATAATATCAAAACCATACACACAAATACTACTATTACAAAAAAAAACATACAATCATTAGTAAAGGAATAGGAATAATTAACAATTTTGTCTCCCAAGAACTGTACACTTCAGTAAAAAGAATATAACAGACAAAATTAAACAGTTAAATTTTACAACGCTTTGCCGGAACACAATAAATCTTCAATAACCTAAAAAGCTGTACCTAAATGAAAACTTAAGGTACAAACACTGAAAAAAACTCTTCAAATTTAATAAAACAATAATTCAAAATATAATTTAAAAATTAACAATAATATCTATACAAAAATATAAAAAGCTTTAAAAAAAATAATGTTATTTAAATGTATTTATGAGTATATATGTATGTCTTTACACACACACACACACACACACATCAATATATATGTGTGTAAAGAACACTTCTTTGATTTACGATCATTTTTCTTAAGTTTGTCTTTGTCGTTTTATTAACAGGGCCACTAGATGTTTCGACTGACGGTTGTTATTTGTCCTGATCGACTCGAACATATGGTGAAGCGGTTGTGTTGCCGACAAACTAACTAATATGTATTATACAAATTTGTTAAATTGTCATTTTAAGTGACCATAATATATGTATTCTTTAAATATGCAAGTTCTTATGAATATCTGTTTTTTTGTTATAAAAAAATGTCTTTAAACCTAAATATAAATCTCCCTGAGATTAAATATTATTAATAAGGTTTGTTTCTTTTGTATAACTATTGAATTAATAATGAAACAATAAACCAAAAAAAATATAAATGCTCATAGAACATAAGAGGTGTAAAACAATTATTATATTATATATAATAAATATTATATGTTACAATACAGAAAAGTTATAATGCTTCTAGTTTAAATTTGCTTTAACTATTATCTAACTATCTTTTGGTGAAACACGAAGTGCTAGATGTCTTATCTAAATATGTCAGTATTGTGAACAAAAACTCATATCATTCTTAGAAATATGATCAACTTTTACAATACAAATGTCAGTATTTCTAAACAGCTCACTAATTATTTTCGTTTGTTATTTGTTTGAAATTTTTTGTTTGAAAACAAACAAAAATCACGTTAAGATTGCCACTTCCAACCGCACCATAATTGTTTTAACAATAAAATTTAAAGTAGATGTCAATTTGCGTAGTGTTCCACCCTGAAAATTTACTTATTTATAATTAAATTTACCCGTATTAGTTACAAGTTCTATTAAATCTGATATTTTTGAAAGAACTCTGAGTGTCACGCAATGATTTAAGTCTACTTCATATTGATATGTATAGATAGCAATCTTAATCTTACTGGAGCAAACTAGCGCTAAAAATCCATTATCCATCTTAAAATACACGAGGCATTCTTAAAGTTTATTTCCAATTTAAAATCCATCTATTAGCTCGTAAGTATAAGCAGCTAGTATTTATTGAAAATGTTTATTGCACATTTTGTTTTATGAAGATCCTTTGAGAGCACGCGAATAATAGACGAAGGAGAAAATGTTTTTCCGAGAAAATAACAGGGTGGATTTGAATTATATATCTATATGTAATATGTGGTCTCAAATCAGGGTATTCTCACAATGAACATAGATATCTTTCACATGTATTATATATAAAATGTAAAGTTCTTACAATAAAATAAATAAAGGTAGTTTTTATTGGAGTATCTCATAATTAAATAAAAACTGTTAATCATAAAAAGCCAATAGCTAATACCTTTAACTTATAAGTCGTTAACAAAATACATGCACTGTTAAAGTATAATTTTAAACTAAGCCGCTTGCAACTAACACAATTACGAGACTTGCCGGGCGCTCGCTTGATAAAGAATTTAGCATGTGTCAGACGGACAACCCCATCGGCTTCAGACGTGGACAGACACTTAATCTCTTTTATTTACAAACAAAAAGACAATCAACGCTGCGATATAAACAAACACTGTAATAACATTACAATCTGCATGCAAGTGAGAAGTTTAAATTGGCGCAGGTACAGCGGCGGCAGTCGGCGGGAATCAGCGGCCCCTTCAGCACTAAATGGATTTATTACCGCCCGGTTCAGGTGGCCGCTTCTAATTACTCTTATTCCTACTGGATTGCTTATTGTTCTTCGCTGAAATATTGCTATTGTTTATTAGTTCACTGAGTTCTATCTACTAGACTTTGCCACTGCAAGGCAAAATTATTTGCCATTTTTTTTGTTAAGAGGTGTTGGAAATAGAAGTTTGAAGAAATGTCAACGTAAAAAAATTGAGCGTGGCAACTTTTGAAAGCAACTATACTGATTTGATCTTGTTGCTTGTTGACCATTCATTAGTTGCTGTGGTTCGATTCACATTAGGATTCGCATCTCATGTGGCATTGGGCAGCGTAGAGGCTGTGCATGACATGTGAGTATATAACCAACCATATTAGTTTGAACAGATTAAGATCTTCTGAGTACGATCACATACAGGAATTAAATTCAACAAAACACGATTTTTACGTTGAATACGATTATAAATCACTCACGTATAAAAAAATGTTTTGAAGTGTATGAAGTGCTGATTAGGGTACGAACGTGAACATTAAAATTAAAATAAATACTTTGGTTAAGGTTGAGTTTATATTTTTGAATACCTACATACAATGTTATGGGTGGTTTTAGTTATTTTCAAATTGACTAAGGAATAAACTGCATCATCAGTTCGCTTTCCTTGGCCGATCAAGTAAGAATTACAACTCAACGTTTTTATAGATGTCTGCTTGCTCTTCACGCCAGAACGGATTTAGATCAGAAACATTGGGACAGAGAAAGATTACAAACTAGAATAGAACATATTCTTTTTATTACTGAAAAATGTGTGTGTAAGGTTCCTTTAGGATAAAATTGTTTTTTTTTTACATAGGGATCGACATGATTTTTGGCAAAGTGATAATTTTGCGGTAAGAGGACAATATTGGCTACTTTAGTTCCCGAGAATACTTGGGGTATTACAAAATTAAGTAAAGTCGCGTTGAAAAGCTAGTTAGCCATAAATAATCTAAGTATATGTCGACCTATTTTACTAATAACTGATAGAGACATGACATATCTTTATCTTCATAAGTATCTTCTTTAGTCTTTATCGACATAGCAGCCACAGAACGTTCACCGCAGGATATTCGTCTCCAAAAAAAGGAAGACTTTTCTAGTAACTGCCGTGTTGGACTGGCGTTTTGGCAATCAAAGATTATAGCTGCGTGACGAGGTTGCTGGTTCCCATCCTCGTGATCCCCTGTTACATATATGTAACAGTATAGGTCCTGTTTCAGATGGATATACCGCCACCTGGGCGATTCGAAGACTAGAAATACGTGTGAATGAGTTCCTTGTATGATGTCCTCTATTAATATATTTTCACATTAGTATTTGAACGACGGCGATGAGTTAAATTAAAACAAAATGTAAACTACCAAAGAGCAGTTAACTGTGGTCAGTAAGTGTTATAATTGAATTTTCTTGCGGCGTCACAGGTGAAATTGTTGCTGTGGTCATTTAAATATCCTAATCCCGGTTGTAGTGGGGGCAGTAATCAGTTGCCGGCGGAGCGGTCCCGGGGGATTTAGTTTCAATCACGCCGCTGGCTGGTCGTTGATTAATGCATACTAAACAGGAGCATACGTTGCTGTGGTTACCTAAAAAGATGATAAAGCCTTCAATCAAGATACAAAATACAATTTTAATAAGGAAAAATCACTCAATGTTTTATGGCACTTTGATGAATACGTCTCTATATTAACATAGTTTGTTTAACATGTCATTTTGCCTAAACAACCAAGTTTCAGTTGAACTTAATAATATTTATACTTAAAATTTCATTCTAGTTTTTTCGTTTGTTTGTTTGTAACGTTCAATCATATGATTTGTCATCACTATAATGTTTTGATACTTTATCTAGTTAAATATTTTACCATTACAAATCTGTAGAAATTTCTTATTTGATAGAGGACTTACATGTTGTAAATTGACTTTCAAAATATCATCTGTATTAAAATTATCGTCATTCTCTATAGTCATTTTTATTCTACAAAATCGGATACAATTCTGGGGCTTATTCCACGCGTGGTTATAAACTAAAGACTTATACGACATTGTGTTTTACATAGTATAAATGTTATTTAAATATTGTACGAATCTTACGGCCCAAGTAAGCGACAAAGCAAAGTGACTAATAATTAATTTTAACGAAAGTAATCGTGTACTAGAAATTTTATTAAAACTACATACTACAATATAACAAACGTACCAAGTGTGAAAATAAGTGGTAAAGGCCTATTATAAATGTAAATATGTGAACAGCGTTTACAAAAGCCGTTGTTAATAATATCACAGGAAACAAAAAATGGGAGCAACGCGAAGTGGGTTCACAGTCGTTTCCTCTACAAACAAAATAGAAGCAGATCGAGTTGAAAAAGGAAAAACTCGCAACATAATGAGTTTCTTCAACGCAATATCGCTTAAGGCTTGCTTCTCCCCGCCATACGCTCATAGATTCAGTAAGATTGAATATTTCTTCGTCAAAATAATTTAGTTTAAGGTTTTATTTTTTTTTATGTGCATCGTATATTATTTTTAAAAGAAAACGTTGGTTTGACTCGCCTGTTTTTATTGGTATTGCAAATAAAATGAAATCGCAAGGTATACAACCACTTTATTGATATGTTGTACTCAGATTTTATAATTATATACTTTATTATTTATATAACTTCGCTATGCAATTGTTTTTACGAGAATATTTGTGACTTATTTATTATTATTTATTACCTTGACATTAAGCCTAGTGCCACACTAGAGTAATGTTAATATAGCTAGGTCGCTCATTAATCATCATCACATCAGCCATTGGAAGTCTACTGCTAGACACAGGCCTCCCCAAGGAAGCAGGAATTTTGCCGATAATTGCCGCGCTGGGCAAGCGTGTTGGCAATCGCAGATCGCAGCTTTCGCGACAAAGATGCTATATAATATTTTCATATAATTGATGTAATTATTGGAGATCGAAGCCACGACCCTTGGTGCATAAGATAAGATCACTACTACTCGTATCTGCACCATCGACCCCGTCAAGCATAGGGGAATAAAGTTCAGCATCCACCTAGTTCCAATAAAGTTAGAAAATCAAATATAGATATTTGATTTTGTAACTTTATTTGCAGTTGCTACTCACACGGTATTGCACTTTCTCTGACAATATGCATTTCAAGCGTCTAATAATGTTCAAATTGTACTTGTAAGGTTGAAACTCAAATAAAAGTTATGTTACGAAAGTCACTCAAACTGCGATTGCCAACACGCTTGCCCAGCGCGGCAATTATGGGCAAAAATCCTCCTTTCTTGGGGAAATCTTTGTAATAATAATGATGATGAAAAAACAATATGTATTTAAAAGAAAAATAAATGACAAAGCGTCGAGTGCTATATTACAAACGTTGACGTCTACGCGATGTTATTATCATTACTGGCTACAGAATATTAAACATATTTTTTTTGCTGAATACAGAAATGAAATAGTAGCCAATCGGAAATTTTATAATAATTCAGCCTTAAACAGGGTTCTTTTTATTTAGAGATTTGTCTTATAAACACAAGTGGGCAAATAAAGCGTTGTTGATGACAAGTGACTGACTGGCGGGCAATTAGCTGGCGGGTCTGAAACAAAAGGGCCTCTTAGTTTCACTTAATTAAAAAAGAGGAAGCCGAAGCAGCAGGCAGAGAAAAATTGCCGTGAAATATAACAGGCTGAGGCGCCTCTCTTGAGAAAGCGCTGCATCGAATTTCTTTAACGAAAATCTCTTGTTTTAGTACGTATTTTCTATTGCAATAAATCAAAATTTGATAATCATACATCTAAATTATACGAATTGTTTGGTTTGAAATAAGCAAACAATTCGTATGCAAATATTTAAAAGGACTAAAATAAAACTACGTTAAATAAATGGTAATTTAAATTGTGAAATATTTTGCCTGGATGACTATAATGAAATTAGTTTTTTTTTTAAATCATGTGCAAAATACAGATGTGAATATCTTTCATCGATGATATTATGTAAGTAAACGAGGCTATATATTATGAGAGTAAAACACATTTAAATTAACTCATATTAAAGTTTATTAATAGATATATCTTCAATAAGCCTGCAAAACATTTTTTATCATCATCACCAAGAACGGGGCTATATTGCATTTGAGCTAGGTATACTCGTATTTATTCGGTTGAATATACCGCCTTATGTCAGTTTCTCAGTTGCCCGTTACGACAGTTGGTTTAAAGGGATGTGCTATAATGCTTGACCGGGACCCCTGCGCATGTCTCGTTACATGATAACTTAAATTAACTGTTCTTAAGAAATTTAAGTTTCGAAAGTAGTTCTTCAGACCTTGTTTTATTCTATGTTGTGATAATTACAATTAGTCCAGGGTGGCCGTTTTTTATCTCATAGATTGTCTGGAAGAGATTGATCCTAGCGATAACACACACCACAGGGTCAGATCTAGTCCAGCGTAGAGATTAAAATATAGACAGCTACTATGTTTCTTTCTTAATAGAGCGTACCCAATTACTAGAAGATAGTAGCTATTTTGAAAAGACGTTATTTGATGTTATGTTCTTAAGGTAAACTTTTCACAATGCTTTTTGCATGAGTGATTTTCTCTTATCTTTTTATATAGATTCTGTTGTGTGTTGTGTTTTTGTGTTCTAGTTTGGGTTACTAGGTGCCAGTAACAAGGTAGGCGATGCGTTAATGGTAGATCTATATACGCTTATTCGTCGCTCTAGCTGGGTACAAAACAAGCAATTCTCTCTCCGCAATTATTTTAGTCAGCCTTCCTGAATATATACGTTCTAAATAATGAAACCTGCTAGAAGTAAGCATCGTGAAGTGAGTATTTAGTAGTGCGGAATGAAACGGGCCTAACTGCATTCACACATTGCATTAAATTGGCAGTGGAAGCATGAAAGACGGCGTACCTTAATGATGGCTGCAGGCCATTCCTCATTGTGTGATGCGTCGCCGGAAAATTATAACTAAACTTGGAAAAGCCCGCGACGAGCGACCGGCTTAATTTCTCACGCTGCTATTGTATGAGTCGGGCCTTGTTAAAAATTTTAAACCACTTTTCTAAGATGCAAGATTGTGAAGAAATGTGGAGCAACTTATAATTTTACGAGTGCTCGGCAGTTTTGACAGAATATTCTTAGAAGAAAATTTACTTAGCTTACAAATACAATTGTAATAAAAATGATTGAATTGGACATATAGATATAAACTAAACCTTTAAGAACTGCTATAAATTGAACATATTTTATAACCTGCTTTTGATTTTTGTTTAAGATCGAATAATAGGCATTCCATTTTCCTATACACCAGATAGATAAAATATCTGATTTAGATCGCAGGATCGCACAGGTTGCAGACAACTGATTCTACTCGTATTACAATTCTCTTAGGTTTATTACGTCATAGTAGACGTCTTACAGCTGATATGCTGATCATTCTGCAACAAACATTACATAAATACTACAAATTTATTTTAGATAGTTTAGAAATTTGTTCAATACGCCATGTGAATTTTACGCCATATTCATTTTATCATTATTTATAAATACGAGTACATAGTACACAAAACCTTATATAGGTATTGTTCCAATATTTATTATTATATTTTGGTACGTAGAAAACTAATTGTATGCTCTGTCCACTTATGTTGTTTTTATAAACTTCTGCATTTCTATAGCTTTTATTTTTTTTTATAAAATTTCTTGCTGGCTTTGAAAATATAACTAAGGCAAAGTTGATAGTAATAATAAAGCACATAAACTTATGCTGCTATATTAAAATATAAATAAGCACCAACGCAATTTCAAGTTGCATACATACTTTTTAATATATATTATGAAGTCAAACAAGTATACGGTCCGCTTAATGATGTGCATGACCGCAGCCCATAGACGATCGTGTCAACACAAAAATATCACTAGCGTGTCGCCAGCCCTGTGAACTGATGATACTATATTATATTTACCCCGTAATTTCTATGCCGCTCTCACCCTTTAAACCGGAACACACAAATGCGGACATTACTATTAGGCGGTAGAAATTGGTGAGAGTGAGGTACCAACGCAGACGACTTCAGTAAGAGGTCTATCTTTAGTAAACTTACCTCTTGATATTTTTCTCGTAGTGAGTTTTTGGAGTTTTCTGTCAATTATCATTAAGAGACGTTCCATCTTCCTCCCTGAAGGTAATTTAAAGAATTTTGATGTTATCTTAATGCATTCTATCACTGTCATAGCCTATCAAGTAAAAGTACCCACTTACATTATACAAGGGAATGATTTTGTGGGGAGCGGTACCACCCTTAATTAGGAAAAGCGGAAAATCTGCCTGGAGCGATGTGTTTTTATTTCAACTCACTTGCTTTGTTTTAGTGTTATTGCTGTCGGAATAATAGAAATAATGTGGGCAGAAATATTGAAACCTCTCCCAAAGTTTACTACTATTTTTTTGGTCTAAGATCCGAATTTACTGGTTCATTTCTGTTTATTAAGTAATAGTACTTTAAAACATTATACAAATAACGATTTTCACTTATTTGATAGTCCTCTATATAAAACACATAGTATATTATAGATTTAAAAATTCTAGATATATATATAGATTTGTATGTTTTGATCTTGTACTATAAAGTTATCTTTTTTAATATATTAAACGGGGAAGTTCGTAGTTTAGATGTGTGGATGTATGTTTGCTACTCTTTGACACTGGAATGATAATTACAGAGATTACCGATAGTCTGAAAGAGGTTTTTACCTTCTATTACTATGATCAGCTCAACTTTTTCTATTCAGGGAACGACAAAAAGATTTTTTGCAACTAGAAGAGTTCCACAGGCATACCCTCAAGTACTCCCAGACAAAGTCACGAGCGAAAAGCTAAAATATAAATATGTGAGTAGATAAAGGTGAATTAGTTAATGTTGCCATTTAAAATATCCACTAACATTATTAAATTATATTCTAAAATTTGAATTTTAAAAATCAATTTAAAAATGTTATGTTGCTATTTAAAATTAAAATTTGATTAAACAATTTTATCTGACAATATTTTCGATATATTTGAATAATAATTGCATAAAACTATATTTCATTCATCGATAACCAGTTAATTTTGGGATACTGAATAATTAAATAAAAAATATAGCAAATATATAGCGACCCGAGGTTTCACTTGCGGAACGCAAGTTGTTTGTTGTGGAGAAAAATGTTTCCTGTGGCGAAAAAATATACCTGATGTACGTTGTTGATAATGTTACTTTATTTATTTGTTACAAACGTACATGTAATATGTACGTGTACGGTTACCTTTTTAATAAAAGCTTCTCTTTAAATAAATCTCTATGTAAATAGGCCTATCATAGACACTTTTTATCGTCAAAAAAAACTCTATGAATACAGATTTGCTAGTTACAATTTTGCAGACATGTCTTATAACTATAGCAAGTTCAATACGCGAGCTACCAAAAAAGCTGCAATAAAACTGATGGTGATATGGGTACCAATAACACCTAATGGTAGGTATGATTGGATCCCACACAGGCATTGGCGCTAACAAATTGTTGTCTGGCATGAGGTCTCTGTTATCTGGCATTCGCAATACAAGTGCTTTAAGTGACATACCATAGAATCAGGTCAATGTATGAGATGTTGTCGTTTCAAACCATTTCAAACAGTTTCATCTTTAATATAATCTTTGAAGCAGTAATAAAGCTTAGCAATAAGTTTACTCTTTACGCAATTTTTGTATTGATTTGAAGACATATTTGAAATTCTACTTGGGATTTTATTATATAATCTTACACCATTGCCTCTGAACGAAAGAATTCTGCTGGGTCATTTTATAAATAACATTTTCCTGCTGAACGAAAACAGCATTTACTTCAGTTAGCATTACGTCAGAGTAGAATACAATATGACATAACGTTGTAAAAGTAGCTGAAATATACTAGCTGCGCGGTTTCTATGTCTTAATCGCAAAAGACGTAGAACTAAGACTACTCGAGAGAATCGTTATATGAATTCTTCCACACAGTTTATCATTTAAAGTTATATCTAAGAATACATTAGTTTTGACCAGTTCTAATTCCTTATTGTTAATAATAATATCCCAGACATCAGCATGAGCGAGATTAGAATGGTCCTGAATCAGCTTACGAACAACAAGGCGCCGGGTGATGACGGAATCACATATGAACTTCTGAAGGCGGGTAGAACACCGGTACTTAAAGTTATTTAGAAGCTCTTTAACACCGTCGTCCTCGAGGGTACAACACCAGAGGCATGGAACAGAAGCGTGGTAGTGCTGTTATTTAAAAAAGGTGATAACACTTTGTTAAAGAATACCGTCCCAACTCGCTTCTAAGCCATGTTTAGTGAGCATGGTATTCGGTAAGCAGAACCAATGGCCAATGGGGTCATAAGGTTCTAAAGTGGAGACCACAAACCGGCAAGCGTAGCGTAGGGCGTCCACCTGCAAGATGGACAGACGATCTGACTAAAACCGCAGGATCACACACAACCCGCATACAATTGGTTCTACTAGAGATTACTTGGGGAGGCCTATGTCCAGCAGTGGACGTCTTATGGCTGATATGATAATGAATAATTAATCATATTTGTTTTTATTAGTTTTATTTATGGGAATACATTTTGCTTCTTTTATATAAAAGTAGATAATTTTGTTAAACCATTTTACTATGTCTGAGATAGTATTGTTGTCATCTTCAAAAATTCCTTATTATCTTTTAATTTTAAATAAGAGTGATGTATTATCTGCAAACATCTATATATTTATGGTAAATCATTTAAGTAGACGAGGAACAGGAATGGTCACAGGATAGAGCTCAAACCAGCTTCGATTGTTGAGCGACCCCTTGTGAAACCATATTGATAAGTGTGCATGAGATAATTATTATAATAATGTTCCAACAATAGTAATATATATTTTTTTAATATTACTAAAAGTAGATAGTACTGATGTTGGTCTAGAATTCGATGGGTCAGTAGTATTAGCACATTTAAATAGTAGAGATTGATAAATAGTAGAGATAGATAGAGATTTTTTTTATATTTCATTAGATAAGGAAAAATGTCGTATTCTACACAATTATCAAATATTCCTGTTAGATCCGGGGCGATTAGCTATTTTTGGGGTTTAAGTACATAAACGTAAATCATAAACCCCCATAAATCATCAGTTTTTTTATATTTAATTATTTGAAAGTCACTCATGTGAAATCGCCGTTCCTCATACAGTTCATGCAATAATTGTCTGCGTTTATGTAACTACAGTAGCCCATTCGAAAGATGTGATGCATCTGAAATTACAACCGATTTTGCAGTGAATTGAATTATAAAAAGTAAGAGTCTCTAATAATTTACACATAACTATAGCATAGGTATTTTTTTTTGTAAATTTGATATAGCCTAGGGATTGTATTTGTAAATAAAATATAGCCTATGATATTTATTAATTTGCAAAAAGAATGTTGTTTTCTATTAGTGAAAGTATTACTAAAATCGAATCAGTAGTTTTTGGGCCTATATTTCATAAACGAAACTAGAAGTCTTTTATCTTTAAAATAATTGTACAGATTTAAATAATGTACATTACTCTCTTACCTATTGACCAGGAGAAAAAGATTACCTTCATTTATTTGTTACTTTTATTCCTGCTGTAATGTTAACTAACTTATTTTTTTGGCTACTGCGCTGCGATGGTAGACCACACCAGACTTTATCTTCGTAACTAAGTGATAAAATACATAATAATACTTATTTATATTAATAAATACACTATATGTAATATAATAACATAACAATGATCGAAAGTAACGGACAAATAATATCTGACTGTTACAACTCGTTAATTGCTTTGAAATCTATAATTCATATAATGGAATTCGGCAATGAAGTGAATTTTAGTGAAGTATCAATTACAACAGAAATATTTAATTTTAAATTTACTAGTTAAACTTGTTTTATTTAATAATGAAATAGTTACTGATAATAAAGTTTTACATTAAAACCATAAACAAACTCCACTTTCAGCGTCTTCCATACATCAAGAATTTAATACCTACCGAACAGATTTTAAAACGGTCTTTATTAATACGCTTTGCTAATTTCTAGTCTTAAAAATAATATTTATTTATGTGTATTTTTATATAGCCGTGAGGTACCAGCAGAGTAGAATAGTATCTCCCACTGCACCAGGTGTCATAAGAGACGACAAAGGTACCAGAACCAACAAATAGCACATCCATTCGAAATAGTGCAGCTCAAGTATACAGGGGATGGGCAGCAGCGTCCCCGTCACGAAGGCTGCTCTCTGCAATTGCCAACACGCTTGCCAGCGTGGCAATTATGGCTAAAAACCTCCTTTCTTGGTGAGTCCTATGTCCAGCAGTGGACTTTTAATGGCTGGTATGATGACACTGGTAATATTTTCATAACATAATAAATATTACTTATTTGAACTTAAAACAGGCAAAAAGTTTACAACTAGTTGCAGATATTACAGTAAATAAAAAAAAACATTTTCTTATTTCAATTTATATCATCTGGTCTCAGTATATCTAAAATAACCAAAACAAATGACTCGCAAACCCCATTTATTAAAATCTTAAGTTTTAACCCAACAAAATGAAATTGTTAATATCAGTATGCATTAAATGAGGCGAGTGTGGCATCCAAAGCCTCCAAGAATTAAAGGCTAGAGATTCGTGACGCTCCTGCTCCGCAGGACCCCTGCAATTATAACGCACCCGAAGGGTTGCACCGCTTTCGACATTGCAAACACGTCCATTGTTTTAATCTACTCCCCGAATATAGGATATAATACTAAAATGAAAACCACCAGTGCTGCAAGAGCTCCGACGCGCGAAGAATATTTCGTAGAACAGCTAAAGATATGGTTCCTTTTAAGGTTGGACGCCTTACTCCGGATTCTGCCGACGTTACCTGATTTAAATATTAATTTCCAGTTTCCTCACTCATGCTAACAGTGAGTTGTTAATTTTTAAAGTGATAATTAAGCGGTAAATAAATTAGAATATAGTTAGTAGAAGGTATTATTTCTCTAATTCGAGTGACTACATCCAATTATTACAGTTTAAGAACTTTATACCTAATATTGTAATCCCATTAGCCATATAATTATTTAGACTCATTAGAGGAGATCATAAAATTCAATTAAAACCTTTTTGAAATTACTATGAATGTATAGTATAATTATATACTTAATCTTTGGAAGTAATTATTTTACATGTAATTTAACACCTTTTGTGGAAGAAGCTTTCGTGTCATTTGAACATCAACCATGGATCCGAATCGTTATTCCAAGTGTTTTGACAAGAATTTATTTTTCTGGAAAATTTTCGGGTCCTGGTCGGGATTCAAACCCAATAAGTATTATAAATACTACTCATTTATTTATCTCAATCTTTCCTTATTTGTGTACAATATTCTTTTGACTATCAACCTGATATATACGCCGCGAAAAGTCGAATTATTGATCCGTGAAGTGATATTCTACTTTACTTTGCTAGTTGTGGCCTTTAAAGTTATGATGATTTTAAAAAAAAGAACGCAAATAATTGAGGCACTGGCATTATTTGACTGTAAAGAGTTTCGAGGTCGCGACGAAGTCGGCAGAGAAATGATAAACAGAAACATAAAATATTACAATAGATACTGGAGAGTTATTAACGTGATATCGTACACTTCTTATTACTTCCAAATTTTGGCACCTGTAATTATACACTTTATTTGGAATACCAATTTAGAGCTGCCTATTAGTCAATATTATTTTTTAAGTGACGATGCCCGAGATAAATTCTTCAGTATCTGCTTCATTTATCAATCTACATGTATCTATGAGCATATGATGTATAATGTAACTTTTGACACCTTCATTGCTGGAATAATGACGATGGCCATAACTCAAATGAAGATATTAAATCATGACTTTTCTGCGTTGAAGTTGGAGAAAACCACGAGAAACACTTACAATGAATCAAGGGAATTCAAAAATAAGCTGATACTTTTGATAAATCACCATAATTTGATTTTGAGGTGATTGTTAAAAATTCATATATATATATATATATATATATGTATATATATAAAATATTTTATAGCTGTATATGTTTTATAGCTTTGTCTAACCAATTGCGCCATTGTCTTTGCGGCTTACAGTCTTTTTAACTTTATATCGGTAGTTTTGTTGTACATAATAAATATGAACTACACCTACGAAGTAATATAACAATAAAATGTATTTTATTGTTACATTCTCTTACTAAGAAATTATAATTTATGTGTATTCAAGTATTTTATACGATTCTATGATGTCGATATAATATTACTAAAGAGTTGTTCTTTACAATAGGGATTTGTTATTAAATATTTAGCTAAGTAAATAATCACCTATGTTTCTTTCAGATATTGTGATACTATCCAAGAACTATTTAGTTTTACAATGTTTGCAATGTTTTGTTTGGCTTCATGCATCATATGCGTAGTTATGTGTGGTTTCATGATGGTAAGTTTACTAATTTATAAGTAATTACCTAAGATTGCATATGCATGTGTACTTGAGAATTGAATGACTATCAGCAATACATTTTTATTCGATAGGACTGATTTAGACCGTTAGGAACATAATACCTTTGGTATAGTAGGTGTTCATAGTTTAAAGAAACCGATGTGGATTTGGCACATGAATCGGCGTGAACTTTGATGAAATAACTATTTTCTGTTTATTTTTGTACATATCTAAATAATATCAATTCATAACATCATCCTACAGCAAAATGTTGGCGAATCCGACACATTATAACTCTACTCGTAGTTCTAAATTGGTCGCCATCTTAGAATGATTTCATCATAGTGCATATATATAGAGCATAGCTTCAAAGGGAAATGCTGCTGCCTATAACCACCCTGTTGCATTTTTGCTATTCAGTTCTGGATGGATATACCGCCATATATAGGTTGCTTTCAAGTTCTTCAGTCGACACCAGGTGCAAGGAGCGGTACTATTCTACTATGTCAATACCACACGATTAATTTTCTAAATAGAATTTTCTAAATCGCGCTATTATATTCGTGCTAGTAAGATGGGTGGGCATATTTAATATATCTCAATCGCTACGAACATTTTTATCGTTATCTGAACAAAATCATCTAGTCCAAAAGAAACTACTTTTTTAACGGCTTCAAAACACGCTTTGTTCCACTTTGCCGGTATCAAACGGCTATGCCAGTACCACACGGCTGGACTGGTTTATCATTTTGGAATTAATTTAAACAACTTAATTTTTTTATAGGTTTCATCGTCGGAGAGTCTGGTGTTTTTGGTGACATATATGTTTGTAATGATAATGCAAATATTTGTACCGGCTTGGTTGGGCACGCAACTCACACATGAGGTAAACAAATATCTGGGTGGCCCTAATATATACTAGGATTACTAGGTACATGTATACATATATATATGTGTGTATTTTAATAATTGTTCTGTAAGAAACTAAAAAATAGTTAATTATTGCCGATTTATAGCCGAACACAGGGCACCCCGGAGTACGCTGGTTTCAAATCAAGTCATATAAATATTTCTAAATAATTAAATTGGAGTGTCGATTTGTAACATATAAATTAATTCCTAAATACTATTATATTCGTACTAGTAAGATGGGTGGGCATGATATGATATCTTCTCAATCCCTACCAACAATTGTTATCGTGTTCTAAACAAAATCATCTAGTCGAAAAAACTACTTTTTTAATGGCTTCAAAACACGTTTTATTTAACTTTTTTATATCTTTTTGGGGTTTCGGTTACCTAGCGAAAACTAAGGTAGGTAAGGTAGACTTCACACAAAGGTCGTCTGCATTGGTACCTCAATCTCATCTATTTCCACTGCGAAATAGCAGTGTTTGCATTGCTTTATTTCAGTTTGAAGGGTGGAAAAAGCAGTGAAATTGCTAAGTATTATAGACAAAATATCTTAAGATCACAAGATTGGCAACGCGTAGTTAATACATTTACTATTACTCGGACTGTATCATTGATTGTCGTTCTGGTCTCATAAAAGAAAAAAAAAGGACAACTTGTTTATTTTCTTAAGATGACTGTTAACAATGTATTTATATTATTAGTAGTGAACGCGTAAATTTTAGAAGACTATAAAATAGTCTATCTTATACTTTAATACCTGTTTTGCAGAGTCAGAAGTTAGCGTTTGCAGCTTACAGCACTGATTGGATCCCACAAACTGAATCCTACAAGCGGAACCTTCGACTTTTTGTGGAGCGATTACAAAAACCTGTAGTGATTACGGGTTTCAAGATATTTCCACTGTCATTAGGGACATTTATATCCGTAAGTAATGATTAGTTTAAAATAATATCAATCATGATCATAAAGTTATCAGCAACATAAGGTTATGCACGGCCCGATTCAGTCTTTCAGTGAGGTTACTGGAAGACTGAATTTGTCGGTGCCTTAATAACCTATTTTTTAATCAAAAAGTAAGTTATAAAACTTTATATGCGCAAGGTACATACCTACAAAGTTTCGATCCCATCACAGGACAAATATTCAGTTAGTAAACCCTTGGGTTTTTGGTTTGTGCACAACATATATATAATACTTAAATACACATTTAACACCTAGGTGTCAAATATGTATTTAAGAATTATATTTGTGATTCCCCTGTTGACTATGTATGAGTTGTTGTACGAAATTAATAAATAATATGCATAAAAAACTTACATCCTTCGTTCCACATTATGTAATGAAATAAAAAACCTGACCTGACCTGACCTGATCATATAACGGGAAGGCAAGTATGAGGAATTCCAGAAAAATAAGACCGTCTATTTTTTAAATTGAACCACAAAATCCCGGCCGGAATAATGTATGAGCCGAGTTGAATCATCTTTTGTAGACCCACAAAAATCTAGATTGTGATAAGTCTTAAAGTATCTATCTGTCAGTCGTCGTAAGATTTATCTATTGTTTTGGCTTTGTGGCATTCTTTCAAGTAGTGCTAAATATAATAAATCTTTCTTCTTTATTATTAAGTCGAATGTCGGCCAGAAAAAATACACAAAGCTTTGTATTCGCTTCAGATTTTACACAATCATTTATTTAAAATGAATGCTTATGTACATACTAATGTTCGCTGAATTATTATTCACTAGTATTAAAATATAAATTTTGGAATTTCTCATTACATGTTTGTAAATGTTGATCAGTTTTAATCAAAAAGAAAACGTTCTCATATCAGATTTCGATATAATAATAATGTTAAAAATAAACTTACCAACAAATCTATAATCTAAGTTAATTTACAGTTAAATCATGAAAATATTATAGAATAAAAAACATATATTTTATGTCGTATTTACAGAAGAAGTGAGCTTTTGAGTACCATGATATAGCAACATGATACGCATAGGTTCGTGTAAATTTGGTGGTATATATTTGTGTGATGTAGGTACATTGCATATTAAATATCCTATTAACCAGTTAGATACTGATCTACTGCTTTTCATGTTCAAAATGAACTCTTTGTAATTGCGATGACATTCTCTATTACTATATGGATAGAATGTACTAACTGAACGTGAAAAAATATACATTGTTAACACGCGATTACTAATTTTTACTCATAATGAAACTACTTTTTAACGGCTTTCAAACGCAGTTTATTTATTTTTGGTTTACGTTTTAGCTACCTTGCGGTAACCATTTTCTAGATTGATAAATGAGAACGTCTGCGGCGAGGTTTAATGCCAAACGAAAAGAAAATTAAAAAGTTAAATGAACGCGTAAATATTACAAAATATCGCTTTATGTCTCAGTATATGAATAAGTCGTGTGTTAACATCAAGTACACTATGATTACTACAATATAAAATGTTTCAAAAAAACATAGTATTATAAGTGACATAATGTAATTTTATCTTTATTTCAGATTGCCAAAATGGCTTACTCGTTC
Organism: Heortia vitessoides; assembly: GCA_020976665.1. NCBI lineage: Eukaryota > Metazoa > Arthropoda > Insecta > Lepidoptera > Crambidae > Heortia > Heortia vitessoides. The sequence goes on from JACJUM010000202.1 coordinate 14,042,073, forward strand.
TTCACACTTGTAAGAAAAGTACAAGACCACGAACATTTAAATCATCAAAGACAATAAAAATATTTAGTTGCCATCATGCCTTCCTTTAAAATATACATTGGTATAACAAACGTCATTACATAAGGTAGAACTCATAGAGAGGTTGTCTGCATTGGTATCCCTCTCTCAACTATCTTTACCGCCAAATAGCAGTGTCCATATTGCTGCGAATTTACTGGGTAAGCACTTCCGGTTTTAAGGGGGAAGAAACCATTTAATAACTGGGTAATTTGATATAATATCTTCAAGCCACATGATTGCCAACACGCTAGTGATGCGGTGACGCTATCACGCGAAACTTATGATAGTTTGTTGACTTAGTCATAAAAAAAAAACTAAAAGGCATTACATGTATAAATTTCCCACCAAGGTTAACAAACACTTTTGATATATCCATATGCCTCAAATTCAGACTTACTTTCCTTGCTTCCTCAACCTTCATTTCATTGATTCACTTCACACATGCACAAAACTCTCTGACATTCCTTTATCATTTTTAGTAATGATATGACATATTTGTTTTATCACACTTAATTTTAACTGGTCAATTAGGATTAGTTCTCATTTCATATGAGGACGCAGATCCTAATTCTATAATTTACATGTCTTACTTTTAATTAAATATTAAAGTTTTATATAGAACATTGTTCTTTCTTATTTGTAAATATTTAAAGCAAATAATTGTCCAATTCATATTTAGATTTTAAAATTAATTTAACGTGTCGATGAACCACGTTTCTTTTGTTCATAAATGTTTTTTTAATTGAACAGTGTTCCGGATAAATACCGTTTTACTAAAAAAAGTTTTTATTGAAATTCCCGATAGTATTACAGGTAAGCTAACCCACTTGTTAGACTTGAGCAATAGCTATTGCTTATTGATCAATCAAATTTACCTGAGGCGCAGTTCAAAGTCTAAGTCAAATATATCTTTATTTAAGTAGGCCTATCATAGATACTTAAATCGTCCATTTTCGATTTAATTGATCACGTCTTTGTCTAAGATATTTGCCTAATTCGAAATAAATCTAGCATATTAAGACAAGATAAATATCAGGATAGAACTGGTACTTTTTATCCAAATTTAAAGTCCAAAAACGAAACGTCTTTTAACTATGAACCTTCAAAATAAACAGAAGACGACCCTAGAGCTAGATAAAAGTTGTTTTTGCACAGCACCCGGGATCGTGCTAATGAGCGCGGTCATTACCGGCCGTGCGTGTCCACAGAACAAGTGTCATAAAACACTGCAGTATGAATACTTAGGTATTGTCTCATGGAACATAACACAATAGGTACTTGTATTCTGCTCTTGGCATTCATTTAAGATCTGGCTGTGCCTGATAATAAACGCTAATTTGAAATAGAAAGAGGTAACTTGACGCATGTGTGTGTTCTAAACAAAAAGTATAGGGATTTTTTTTAGATTTCAAACAACCTCTTCAACTTAAGCACAGGAACGAAGACTTGATAACTCATGTTGCAAGAATAAGCATTATTCATTGACTATTCTTTGGGAGTGTCAGTTTTCAATACTTAAAGTACAAATCGGGCATTATTTAATTCAACTTTTGTACATTATATTTTAACGGCTTCAGTTTTAAGAACGCAAGAATCTGATTTCACTTAATAAAAAAGCAGAATAAACCGTTTACCTGTGTATATTTTAGATAAAAGATATTTGAACAAATTAAATTTTTTACATATTTTCTCAATAACTATGTGGTTCTTACTTTGTAAATTTTGATGTACTTTTGGAAAACTCCTGGTGATAATATATAAATTATAATTGAAAAGGGCATATACAATAAAAAACATATCGACTAACGAAATCTTTAAAATGTTTGTATTTGAAACTTGTTACGGCGGTACCTATTTTGCATTTTAGCCTTTGGTTTTTCGACAAAAACGCAAACTTCCTTGAGATCCTTAAGGAACTGCTGTTTAGTTTTCATAATAGCCTGAACGTATAATAACTAGCCTTAACGGAACATTTGCCAAAGTGATTTTAATTACTTGTCATAGGGTGTACACTAGATTACCTAGTTAGATTACATTATTTGAAAATAGATCTGACAATGTTTATTTTATCTTTTTTTTAACACAAAGTTAAAGTTTGAGGGAACAAAAAAAAATGTATACTAGCTTTTACCCGTGGCTTCGCGTGCAAAAATTACCAGTAGAAACAGTAGTATTTTAAAGATGATAGGTACTATCATATATATCGTGAAAAGAAAATAAATAAACTTATTACAACTACACTCAATTACACATAACATGTATCATATAACTTTATTTATTATTAACAAGTTTTAATTGGATTGGGATATCTGATAAGATTAGCTTTTAATATCGTTCAGCGCCTTCTATTGATTTTTTGTAGTACTAAATCTGAGTTTTTTGGGATGAAACGTTACGTCCAACTCTGTACTTCTATCTGTATATGATGCAATATGCAAATTTTTAAGAAGACTGGTTGAGTGGATAAAATTAACAAACAAATATATCAACAAACTTTCTTTTACATAAAATTTACAATATAAATGGGGATAATATTAACTGTTAACAACACTTTTAATAGGAAAACGAAAACACAAATGTGTGAAGTAAGGCAGCAGGTATGGCTTAAAAGTACTAGTATGCTTTCCGATTTCATTTCAATTTGAAAGCTGCTGAAGGCATATTTATTACTTGGGATCCATTTGTTACTTTCGTACGTATTACGCAAAATAAATTATTCACTATACACTTATTTTATAACGGTAAAAAATTACAGCGAAACGATCCGGTTACTTTTTATGCCTATTAGATATTACTTTTTTATTGGAAGCAGTGTCATTATACTCAATTAAATACAAATTATTTTGCTTCAATAAGCTATTAAATTTTATTAACACACTTCAAGGGTTATCTTACCGTTTATTACGTATAAAATTATCACTTAGTAGGCTTATTACAAATGAAATAGCAAATTACATACCGTATATTATTCAATTAGAATAGTTTCGTCCGCTAAAGCATTTTTTTTATTTCAATTGAATTTTCAAAATGACGTTGCCTGGACAGTCCAGAGTGTTCAAGCCAAATATATTTTTTTGGAAAATATTTGGAATGTGGCCAGAGGAGACATCTAGCAAATATTACTATTATTACTGTGTTGTATTTGTGACGATAACTTCAGCTATTTACTGGTTCCTGTTCACATTAAGTTTATTGTTTACGCCGATTGATCTAGAGATAATAATAGCCCAGGCGATGTTTTACTTTACTGAAATTGCGGGCCTATCTAAGATCGGCATGATTATTTTTAAACAAAACGAGATATTAAAGCTTTTCGAACTTTTGGACAGTGAAGAGTTCCAAGGAGACGAAGAAATGCCGATGAAAATAGTCAACGACAATAAAGTTTACTATCTCAAGTATTGGAAAGCGTGTGCCATATTTTATTATACTGGATCATTTTTTCTGTTGTTCCTGCCTGTGTTTGAGCATTTCTTCGGAAACGTTGATTTGATATTTCCTCTATGTCAGTATTATTTTCTGAGTGATAATATTCGTGACAGCTATTTTACTATTATTTTTCTGTACCAGTTCTTCGGTTTGTTTGTTCTTATAACGTGTAATGTTAATATAGACACATTTATTTGTGGACTATTATTGATGGCAATAACGCAATATAAAGTGCTAAATTGGAAATTATCTAATTTATGCTTAAAACCAACTGAACTTTCGCTGAATCGAGAAGAGCAAGATAAGATTCTTATGAACAGATTGAATAAATATTTGAAACACTATGACCAAGTGTTGAGGTAAGTACCTAGTATTTTAATAATATGAACTTAGTTTATTCTTGGCTAGCGTCAATATTATCTGTTTGTAATCCCTTTATGTCGGCAACAGGGACGTAAGTCACAAGTGTGAATAGTTTGTGCAACGTGCCCTCATTATCATTATGTCTGCGTGAAAGGCTTACTTTGACACGGAAGGGTAAATTCCTGACTCCCTTGGACCAGAGGAACTTGTTCAGCCGGGTGTCGACTCTGATACCTATTTGTTTCTCGGTATACTTGTGGATTTCTTAGACAGCTCGTGGAGGGCGATTCTTAAAACTAACTTATACATAAAGTGTTTTGTGCAAATTGACCGTATAAGTCAAGGATCACCACATCATTGATCGCCAACTTACCTTTCCCTTTGGTTTGGCCATTGTGATCGTCGACTTCATTTTCCAAAATAGAGTCAAATATTTATATTTTTAAATAAAATTCACACTTTTCAAAATTAGATGTTTTTCACACATTAAATATATCTTGTAGAAAGTCAAATGCTTATCAACAACTGATATTAAAGGAGGACAAGCATTTATTAGTAAATATGTTTAGATTTTTAATCCAAAATTCAATTACATTTCGCTATGTAATATCGACAAATGTTCTCTGTGTTATGTCTCTCTGTAAGTGAAATTAATATGTGATTAAATATGTTAGTGAAAGTTTACAGATAAAAATGTATACTTTATTTTAAAAATAATTACATACTATTTTCCAGGTACTGTAGAGATATGCAAAAAATAATGGGCTTCTCAATATTTGCACAGTTTGGTACTGGTGCCGCTACAATTTGTGTTTCAATGTGTACATTTCTGAGGGTAAATATTTTGTTTTTATAAGCTTTGGGATCCATTTATTTACTTAATTTCGTATTTTTTTTATTGATAAAGAATATTTTTTTCATGTTTCGTTAGCCAATGACAAACGAAGACTGGATGTTCATGGGATGTTACATAGGTGCAATGACGTTGGAAATTTTCTTACCAGGATTACTAGGAGCACAACTAACACAAGAGGTATAATATTAAATATGACAATAAAAGCAACGCCATAGCAACTATTGAACTTTTTCGGTGGCGCTGGAGTTGACGTCTGAGTAGTCCAGCAATAGATTCGTCCGAAAAAAAAAAATAAAGAACGTCCTCTGTTAGACATAGGTCTTCTGAAGAAAATGAGGTTTCTCATTATTACCACACTGAATTGGCGTGATGGCAGTTGTAGAACTCAGAAACATATTCGAGTTACTCTATTTTGTATGAATATACCGCCATCTGGCAGTTTCAGTATATCAGTTACCTTTTACGACCACTTGTGGTTTATTTTCTGACATTTACCCATTCACTACACATAAAAATATAACTGTTTTTTATTATTCTAGTAGCAATTCGGTAGGAAGTAAAAGTATTCATGTTAGCGATCCCTTTATAGTATTAAGTGCTCAACTGATTTTAAAACCCTGTTTCTCGTCGAAATTGTGGTAGTAGGTATTTCTTGTCCGCTAGAAGATGGCCTTCAAATATAATTTGCTTAGTATGCATTCATTTTTATTGGTTAAACTGAGGGCTAGTTAATCAGATCACAAGGAACATTTGGTCCTTCTTGAAGGGTACGCGGCCATTTTAAATTAAAGTCTAATTAGAAAGGCTTGCAATTATAAGTTTGAAAATTCTGTCATAATATCTTTTTCACTAAAGGTAATATTGATTAGAAAAAACACAATTTGTCTCTGGCTTAAGGTGGGACTCGAACTAAGTTGAAGAAGAAGAAGTTGTACTTAATGTACATATTAAAGTAAAAGGTGACCAGAACGTCAAACATAGATTATATTAAATAAATCGCGTCTAAAAGCTGTCGTTTTATCGCAATAATCATTTAAGATTTGCCCTTTTTTAATTACCTTGTTCCCTAATTCTTTTTTTTACAGAGTGCTGATTTAGCTTATGCTGTGTATTGTAGCGATTGGATTTCTCAGCCAGAAAAATTCAAAAGAAATCTTCGCCTGATGGTAGAGAGTGCAAATAAGCCCATCGTAGTGACCGGTCTTCAAATGTTCTCGTTGTCTCTAGAAACATTTGCATCGGTAATTTCTATTACCACGATTCATATAAATCAGAGATCATATTCTATTATACCGCTCAATATAGGTACAAAGTCATGTATACATTAATTTTATTTTTCAGATCATAAAGATGGCATATTCGTTCTTTACGCTCTTGAAAAATGTTCAAGCGGATTAAAAAAAATATGGAGTCAGTTTTTTAATTAAATATTCAAGGCACTTTTACACACTAGTGATTTACTAAAAATACTATTATTGGAATAGTATTTCAGTTGTTTAGCTTCAACATACTTAAAAAATATATTCCTAATGCTATAACCTGTTATTTCAATGCAACAAAATCACAAATATTGTTCTATTGTTTTATGAATGAACGTGCTTTCCCGACAAATATCAAAGCACGTTTACGAATGAAATAGTTGTGAATTACCTAGCGAACGGATATTTGAACAAAACTAACACTCGAAAATCGATTTGCTTCAGCACCACGCGTTCTCGCTGGCAGGTGGCGCCACCTGCACCCTCATTAGCAAGCTGAAATCCTCAATTAATGCGGGGGGAAGGGGAATGCTCTCATATCGAAGGCACGTGGGCTCGTGCCTTGATAATTGCTGTGACTTATACAAATTATGGTAATTCCATTCAGATATGTAATGGAGCCATAAATCATTATCGTGATTAAATTTAACTGCTGTGTTTATAATTAATAATTTGTATTAATAACATGCCCATTTTGGCGTATGTGATAGGTTTAATCTAGGCTAGATATAAATATCTGAATTAATACCCAGGTGATGGACTCACTTAATCATGTAATTATAATACAATTTTAGTATATATACATGAATAAATAAATAAGTCGACAAACAAGAATACGGTCCGCATGACAGTAAGCCTCATCGCAGCCCATAATCACTTGTATTATCACAATGACATCAATAGCGCGTTACCAATCTGTTGTGTCTGGGACATTGTCACATTACCCAGTAATTTCCCTACCTCTCTCATCCTACAAACAGAGGTGGCAATGAAAACTACTTTTGTATGAGTGCTACCTCTAGCATTAACGTCAAAATAATATTTATTCTTATAATATTTGCTTCATTGCTTTGATGCCTAACAATAAACGGGCAAATATTATTCACCAGAGACAAAAGAATTATTACATTCATCATAGACTATGGAACGTAACCCCTGTACCAGGTGTCGTAAGAGGTGCTAAGGTGCCAGAACCGACAGATGGCGGTATATCCATCTGAAACAGTGCAGCTCAAACGCTTAGGGCGAGTATGGTCAGTAGCATCCTCGTCGCAAAGGCTGCGCTCTGCAATTATGGGCGAAATTCCTCCTTTCTCCGGGACGCCTAGGTTGAGGCAGTGGACTTATATGGCTGGTATAATGATGATGTTTATATAGGTTTGATTAAATTTCATTACATTGAAACCGTTGTTCAATAAAAATGTATTAGGCTCAGTCACTCCGCTGCTTAGAGTGCTTTGTGTACTTTAAAATATTAACAGGTGACTTTACTTCGGATCTCTTTAGACGCCGATATAACAACGCAACCTCTCTTGGTATAGTAAGGTAATGAAAAAGCTCGTTATTTGATTTTTGTCGTTTAATGTTGCAAGGCTTAGAGTTGGATTTTAAGCAAGCACTAAGTTTATCTTGTCGACCTCAGTAACGAAGCATACAGCTGGCTGAAAAGAAGAAGATTCTTCACTAGATTCCTGTTTGAGGTGTTTTGACAAGTAAAATAAAATCTAACCTACATATTAGAATAGAATGAAACAGAATAGAATAGAAAAGTATTAAAATAATTAACATATAAGGAGCCGTGAGGTACCAGCAGAAAAAAGAACCTCCCACTGCACCAGGTGTCGTAAGATGCGGCTATGGTACCAGAACTGACAGATTGTATATCCATCAGAAACAGTGCAGCTCAAATGCACAGGGCGGGGATGGGTAGTAGCATCGCCGTCACGATAGATGCACTCTGCGATTGCCAAAACGCTTGCCCAGCGCGGTAATTATGGGCAAAAAACCTACTTTCTTGGAGACGTTTATGTCCAGCAGTGGACATCCAATGGCTGGTGAAAAGAAACATATAAGAATAGTTGAGACTAGTCAGCGTTTGTCGGGTTACATAGTAATATATATAATTTTAAGTCGGGACTTTGTAATTTACTTACTTTTCGTATTAACTTATTCTAGTCGGCATCATCCAATACACTGCAACATGCTTTAACTGCCATTCAAATGTTACCATTACTTTAAATAACTCCAACAAAACAACTCAAAATGAAAGCTCCAAAATAAGAAGTTGAATTGCGGTTCTATAATTCAGATTGGTTATTATGGGGGAGTCCTGTGGGCTGTGTAGATTAATAACCGGTGCCTGCTGTTTAAAAATTCAAATTATCTATACTGGCTCGGCTACTTTAGCGATTACAGACGGAAAACGGGAATAAATATTTAAAATTGCGCCGCTTAAACTGGGCTCGGGTTTGCTCTCAGTTGGAGCTAGTAGCCCACGTAGATTCTTATTAAGAGTTTGTGCTTGAATGTCATAAAATCTTTCTCTTTGTGTAGGTTTAGAAACAAACACTTGCAGGACTTGTAAAATGAAGTATGCGATCGGTAAAAAAAATAAAAAGGTACGCGATTTATTTTTTTGTAGAGGCAGTATTAAAAATGGTAGCTGAAAGATTTAAAGCAACTTGTGAAATTCGATAAATATTGGTCATAGATCTAATAAAATTCTTAATTGCTGTGTTGAAGTGATAGAGTAGAGTAGTACCTTTCATAAGAGTCGTAAAAAAAGACTATATACCGTAAAATCTCCACCGTGAAACTATGGTCTGCAATTTTCGGGACGCGTATAGCAAGTCTATGTCCAACAATGGGTGTCCCTCGGCCGATATGCGCGTCAGTTGAATTTGATACCCCAAAAGCGAATTACAAATCTAATCGCAGGCTGGATATAACTGATTCATTAAGAAGTCTCTTGCCTCAGCCTCTGCTCATCATTACAGCCATTGGAAGTCCACTGTTGGATATAGGCCTCCCCAAAAAGGGGGAATTTCGCCCATTATTGCCGCACTGGGTAAGCGTGTTGACAATTGCAGAGCGCAGCCTACGCGACGAAGATACTGCAGCCCATTCCCACCCTATGCATTTGAGCTACACTGTTTCGAATGGATGTACCACCATCTGTCTGTTCTGGTACCTTAGTTGCCTCTTACGACACCTAGTACAGAGGAAGGCACTATATTGCTGTGAGACCTACTTCTACGCCGTGAGGTACTCACAGCGTTCCATAGCCTTTTTAAACGTAATAATTCTTTAGTCTCTCGTTCGTTCGTGAATAATTTTAACTGTTTTCGCATTACTGAGTTCCTGTTTGAAGGGTGAGAGAGGCAGTGAAATTACTGGGTTATGGGACATAATGTCCCAGACACGAGATTGGTTGCGCGCTATTGATATCATTGTGATAATACAAGCGACTATGGGTTGTATGTGTTGACCGTATGCTTGTTTGTCGATTTAATTATTAAATATATATATATTATTAGTTCCAGATTCGCCTGGACCAGGAGGTCGGGAAATTTTAGTAAAAAATCTTGTATAGCTGTAAAATGACTTAAAATAAAAGATTTATTTAGTAAAAACCGGAAAAATATATTTATACATACATACCTGTATCATCATCATCATTATCGTTACAGCAATCGTAGAAAGTTTACACTTGCACATAAGCCTTCCTAAGAAAGAAGGAATTTTAATAATAATGGCTGCGCTGCGCGGCTGGTATGGCGGCAACCCCTAAATGAATATCCGCGACGGGAAAGCTGTCGATCTCCGCCCTGTTTCATTTAAGTTTCACTTTTTTGGCTTTTACGCCATGTCCCGATTGCGATACCTCAATCCCCTTTTACAAGACCTGGTACGGGGGAAGTTGTATTCTTGTACTCTATCGATATTTCACGGCGATGTATAATATATTATATTACAATATCTTCATAGTAAGTATTAAAATCTAGGAAAGTAATATACATTGTATTAAAGTTGGAATAAATCCTTCAAATGTCGCCCTACTCCCAAGTTGGACGTCAGCTTTATGTTGTAATAGAACAATATAAGGTAAGGTGCTCCATCGAGCAGCGAGGGATGATCCGCGCCGTAACGAAGCCCCCGGGCGCGCTTCACGCCCTGAATAAAGTGCCTCGCACGGTCCTATATTGCACAAATACAGTGACGTATTCCGACAACACACATTTTATTAAGTGAAGCATGTCTGTCTAGCAGGCAATCAAAAAAGCACGTGTGGAAAACAAAGGCCAGCATCATTGAAAACTGACTCATCATGTCCATATATACAGCCACAAGCCATAAGACGTCCACTGCTGGACATAGGCCTCCCCAAGTAATCTCCAATAGACCCGTTGTATGCAGCCTGTGTCCAGCGTGTTTCTGTGGTTTTAGTCAGATCGTCTCTCGCGGGCGGCCCTACGCTGCGCTTTAAAACTTTCGACTTGAAACAGGTATGTCAGACGAGGTTGTTTCGCATTTTCCGAACGCTGCCCAGCCGAGATGGATTCGATTCGGGGATTGACCTCTACCTTGAAGGTGGCATTAATTTAATTACACATTAAAAGTATAAGTCGTGTAAAAATTTATTTATATTATATTTGACGAATTTAATAAGCAATTAGCAATGTTCCGATCTTATGCGCCTAGGGTTGTGGGTTTGATCCCCGCCCAGGCTAATTTTACTTGATGTAATGTTTGTTCTGTATCTTTAAGGAGTTTTATACTTAGAAAATGCTAAATTATATTTGAGATAATATTTACTTGAAAAAAATAAACTTCAGGTCCCGCCTGACTTCTGAGACAAGTCGTTTTCTGTATTTGGTGGTTAAATATGTATTATATTTGTAATTATTTTGTTTAGTTCAAGTTAATGTATGAGGTTTGTTTGAATTTAATATTATTATTTAAAAACTATATTTTTGACTGTATATTATGTAGGGGCAGTTTTAATATTGCAGATAATGTAATTCTCTATTTATGAAATAAATTTTGTATTTAGTTCCGTTACTTTTGTCTTTATTTATTACAAAAGTACAAAAATATTAATACTATTTACTTTGTGCTACTTAATATCGGTCTCTTCTTTTTTCGAAAATATAACATAGACAATGTGGTACTTAAAAAAGAAATAGATCCCTAATGGTACTTTTTTATAATTAGGTCTAGTGTTTTTTAATTAAACCATAATAAACAAAAAAGCAATAAAATATTTCCTTTGTTTAGTATTAAAATAGTTTAACAACTCGTTTAAAAATAAAGGTTGAATATGTTATCACAGAAAGTTAAGATTGCATTATAATACAAACTACAACTAAATATTTGTGACGTCGACAAAAATACCTATACATACATAATTTTGTGCATATATTCCCGGATTTGTCGGTATTATCTGTAATATACACACATATGTATACGAACATTAGCCGTGGGGAAACGGCAGAGTAGAATTGTACCTTATCTTGTACCAGGTGTCGTAAGAGGCGATTAAGTTACCGGAACCGGTAATTCGGTATATCCATGCAAAAGTCAGCTCAAAAGGTCGGGGATGAGCAGCAGCTTTTCCGTCGCCAAAGCTGCCCTCTGCCAACACGCTCGTCCAGCGCGGCAATTGCGGGTAACATACCCCCTTTCTTGGGAAGGCCTATGTCCTACAGTGGACATTTTATAGCTGGTATGATGTTTGATGATGCATACGAACAGACTCTTTACATTATTAAATAACGTGTATTACCTAAATTGGTTTACATAACAATTTCTTGACAGTTAAAAACAACCTTTGAGTTAGTTGCGATTGTAGCAGTCTTTTTGAGATTAACATGAATACAATAATATCTACAAAAAGGTAAAAGCCACATTCAAAAGCGTAAACTCGCACACTGAACGCGTCGAGTTTATGAAGTGAATATAATGTAACAATCATCGTTTGGTCTCAAACTTACCTGTTGAGGAAAACTTTGTTGTGTTAGGGAAAACAACAATATAAACTCGGTATATCGCGAACTTAGTTTGAGTTTCTACAGCGTCTTTGAAAGAGTCTACAATATTCTCAGAAACGTTACTAAAAGATGGATTTAATAACTATAGTAGAAAAAAATTTGACTGTAAAACATCGACGAGTTTACCGGGATTTTTTGAAATAAATAGACTCACAGATACAATATATATAAAACTATTCAGTCTTTCTTCTACTATCTAGAGACAATCCATATTATTATTATATATATGAACGAACTGTCGAGATCATTAATACTCCCGCCAGCGGGTCATCAGTAAGAAGCTATTTAAGTGAAAAACGACTTTTATTTAATAAACTAACATATCCTCCCAATAGGATTATTAAGTCCACTGGCAAGAAAATCAATTAAAATGTTGCAAAGCGAGTTACACAATTACATATACTAATATATGCCAACTAAAATAAAAACTAGTAAAGATTTCTGAGAAAATACACACAAAACAATATTTTTAAAGTAAGTACAGAAAGCACAAAATTACTATAAAGCTATTAGATGCCGAGAACTCAGTTAATAAACTTGAACAATAAATAGTATGTATAGATACTGCTTGACGTAATAAATAAAAACAACCAAAAAAAGATTATAAATATTGAAATAAATATATTTTAATTAATATGTTATAAATAAATAATGCTCGTGGTAATCCATTAAAAAATCCTTTGTCAAATTAAATTTGAGATGTCATTGTGCCTAGTTAGCGTGGCTAAGAAACAGGAAGTGTGCCGGGAAGCCTGGCAATTTAAAGGGAATTTCTGGACCATTTTGCGGCTGTGGGCGCAGTAACTCCACTAATTGCATCTCATTTAAAAAACCAACCGTTTCCCGCAATTAACCTACATCCATTTGCTTTCGCATATACTTAGCACCACTTTCTTTACCTTTGAGCCTGTCAACGTATAAATTTTAAATTAAACTCCAAGAATTATCAAAGGATCCATTTAGATATCAAAGACAATGCAACGTCCTTACTACTTGTGTTAATTAAGCTCTTTTTTACTAAGGCAGCCCTAATTATAAGAAACTTAAAGGTCTTTGAAGTCATAGTCTATTTAAAGGCGAATTGGATAGCAAAACCTATAGTCTTGAAATATTAGCTGGCTATTCTATTCTATTTCTCCCGCTTGAATTTATAAAATATGAAGCAAATAGATTGTTTCAGTTTAAATATAAAGTTTTGGAAAATTCTCGGCGTATGGCCTGGTCACATTGGCTGGCCACATTACAAATATTACTCTAAAATTTTCATCGGTGTCTTTCTTATTTTTTACGTGTTTCTTTTATCCCTTAATTTCTTTTACTTGCCAAGACAGTTGGATATTTTCGTTGAAGAAATGCTCTTCTATTTCACTGAGCTCGCCGTTACTTCGAAAATCTTAACTTTTTTACAGCTGCGTGACAAAATAATGAAGATTTTAACGACGATAGAAAGTGATACTTTTCAACCCGATACTGAAGATGGTTTTAAGATAATACAAAAAGCAAAGAAATTTAATACAAGATACTGGAAAATTATAGCCGCGATTTCAATCACGTCTAATGTTACCCATGTCTCCGCACCTATGATAGCCCACATACTTTTGCCAATAGATTTAGAATTTCCAGTGTGCTCGTATTCGTTTATACCTGAATACTATCAAAAGAAATTTGTTTATCCAATTTACTTCTATCAAAGTTTTGGAATGAATTGCCACATGCTATACAATGTCAATATCGATACATTCATATTGGGTGTAATAATTCTAGCTATCGCTCAATTGGATTTGCTTGATTTGAAGCTTAGAAATTTAACTAACGGTATTTCAGGTGAAGTTGTGAACGACGAGGGAGAATTAGTTAAAAAATTTAATAGAGAAATCGTGCATTATGGGGAGATAGCAGAGTGAGTAAACTGAATTCAAAATTCTTTAAAAATTTAGAATTCAGTCCCATTGATTGATATATTGTTTTCAGTTTTTGCGGCTTAATTCAAGACTGTTTTAGTGCGACATTATTTGTGCAGTTCAGTATGGCGTCATGTATAATATGCACTTGCCTTTTTAGGTTTACATTGGTAAGTTAGTTTTTTTTTACAAGTTATATTATCAATAACTTATTTTAACACTATATATATATATATATATATACAAATATTTAAGCCTATCATCACAATCAACATGTTAAATATATTTCTACAAAAATAATGCATTTTAAAGAAGAGACATATCTTTGACCCAATGGTCCCAAGAATGCATCAGAGAGCGGTGGTACCAATCCCTGGTCCACTAAACGCCATCCAACTCTTTGATAAAGCAGTTTCCTTCTTTATTCCATACTCCAGATGTTTCAATAGAAACTGGCACGATAGAATAATAGGCTGCCACTAAATTATATTTGTCTGTAGTAAGTTTCATGTATATATCATCAAATTGTGACATTTTTAGCCTTACTGAAATACCAACGTGAGGTCTAAACAGATTTCCCATCATATGAATAAAAATATAATCAAGAAAGAATGATTTGTCGGCAACTGCGCTAGTAATATTGTCACAGCTGCCTGCTTTAATTCATAATTTTCAATAACTATACATATTATAGCGCAAAAATTTAAAAATAAACAAAATCACCGATTGCCACAATCAAAATGTGTACGCGAAGGAAAAAAGAGATGTCTAAACACGCAGGATTTATTCAGTTTGCTCATACTTTAAAATATCACGTTGTTTATGAGTCTATAAACTATCTACGTGTACACAAGCATAAGTCAATACAGTATTTTTCTATACGTACAGTAGTTCCTGATAATAAAAAAACACAAAAAAAAGAATTATTTCATTTGATGCAGTCGTTGGAGAGTTATGGCATGGTATTTTGAGGCTTCATTTTTACACATTCTATATTTTTCAGCCCGCACCTATAAGTTACTACGTTTTCCTCGCAACTTACATGCTAGTCATGATCGGGCAAATTATGGTGCCATGCTGGTTCGGAACACGGATTATGGATAAAGTTAGTTATATTTGCTTTTTCATATAGCTGTTATATACATATTTATTTATTACATTATACATACATTGGTTATCATTATAGTTTTTTTATGAAAATGTTTTTTTAAGAGCTGCACTTTATCTACGGCTATCTATAGCAGTGACTGGACCTCAAGAACTAAGGGCTTCAAGAGCAGCATGAGGATTTTCGTGGAGCGGCTGAAACGGCCGGTTTCTATAATTGGTGGTAAAATGTTCCCGCTCTCATTGGAGACTTTTACTTCTGTAAGTGTAATCACATTGTACCAGTCGTAGAAGGTTGACAGGCCTCTTAAAGGTAGGGGGATATTTGTCCCATTATTGTCGCACTTGGCATGATGAACCTGTTCTGACTGTCTATAGTGTTTCAATTGGTTATACCGTCATCTGTCGGTAGCATCTTATGATACCTGGTATAGGAACTAAAGTCAAATAAATATACCTTATTCAGAATAACAGCTATTATACTAACATGTATTAATTGATTTTAAAAGGAACAACCGGGCCGTCTATCATACAATACAAAACTTCAGTGAGCCGCATCTCAAAGTCGTTAAAGTACTTTTATTATGACAATACTGAGGAAATGTCTCATGAGGAAACTTTATAAACATCTTTTATCGAATAAAAACCTTTATTCATAATAAAAATAAACTTTTTCTTACAGATAATGAACTCCGCGTATTCTTTCTTCACTTTACTTCGACATATGCAGTCTCGAGATACGTGATCACATTTATTATCAAGTACAAGAGCAAAAAATAATCACCCGCAAAAGTTACGCAATTTCTTTTACTTCGCCAAATTCTCCTTAGTTTCATTAATTATATGAAAGTTTAGTTCTAATTAATGACAGAATTATTGTGAAAGTTTTTTGCAGTATATTGAATTTAGTAAATTACAAAGTAATAGTACAATGTATTGTAATACAAACTCAATTTCAATTCTTTATGTACAGACACGTATACTAACACTTTATACGAATTATCGATACTATATTCAATGTTTATAAAACAGAAACTATGAATTCTGAAAACAAATCTCCTTGCATTGCACTTAAAGCAAATTTTCATTGAATATTTTGAAATTTGTATGTGTATGATCTTTTTTTTCGCTTGATTTTATTATTCAACAACCAGTGCCCATGACTTTGTACGCGTGGGGGCGACTTCGGCGGGTATAATTACTTATTTAATTTAAAACGGATCCTTAATTTTTGAAAAATATAATATAGCCTATTAATCCTAAATAAGCCCATTTAAACATAGCCTTACTTGATATATTGACTATCTAGCACTCTAAAAGTTTCTCACTCGCGTTTAAACAAACAAACAAATTCTTTAGCTTTATAATATTCATATAAATTATTTAAGTAGCATATATGTCAAAACACTTTTTATAATAAAATATTTACAATGAAATTCTGAGAAAAAATTGATCACTTATTAATTATTTTCCTCGAAGTAGGTCCATATTTTTTTTCAGCGTCTGTTGACGTTTGAGTGTTTCTTAATTAGATCGCTGGAAGTGAACACGGAAATCTTACATTAATTATTTATGATTGATTAAGCTTTGAGTAAGGAAATTAAGAAATTATGCTAAATTTTATGTTGTAAATTGCTTGCTCGAAACATTGTAGACGATAAGGTATATTAATGTCACAGCGTATTGGATTTTATCGAAAGGTTGTGGACTCGATTCCCACTGCTTAGTTTTTCTTTGAAATTTTTCTAAATATTAATTAAAAACGAGTAAGCTCCGGACCCAAAAACATTTCATCTGTAGAATAAACTAAAAAAAACAAGAGCATTAAACAAATAAGTGCTAAAAATTCTAGCTGGATCTTGAAAATATTATACTTTTCCCAGCCGACTGTAAGAAAACACGGTACTTAAGTAGCCCAAGAACACAAAACAAGTGTGGGAAACACATGAATAAATAGCTGTTTCTCCGCTAGAGAGAGCATTTTTTCCCAAGGCCTGTGAGTAACAAACGTCACACACAAACATCGTGGACAATGGCCCTGTTGAACAGTTCATCTGTTAGCCGTGGCGGTAATAAGGCGTGTTTTTGCTCCAGCAACGAAAAAGGAAACAATGATTTTGTCCGTGACTAGATAAATAAGATGTCCCGACGTGACGAGGGTACCATTACAGTTTTTATGGAATCTTTCAGTGCGACGCTGCCGACGATCCACCTGCTTCTCTTTGTTTAGGCCTGAATACATTGTTAATGCTCGGATCGGGAAGAATGACTGAGGTCAGAGCCCGACACGTCGTTGAAATGGCGCCAAGAACTCTTACATCACTCTAAAAAAGTAATTATTCACAGTACAATTGCCGTATATCCGGACAAAGGGAAAGGGATAAAAATTGCAGCCGCACGCGTCCTTCCGACGGTTGCAAACGATGATTTAGTGGCGATCCCACGATTTATAGTACGGACCGCCCCGCCCAGCGACTTCAATGAATAATAAATTGGAGATCTTTTTCGATATTATTGATACTCTGGGTTTCTTCGGTGATCTATGTTCGGGTGCGAATTGAAACCCTTTTATTAAAGCATATATTACGAGACACGTCTAGCCAGTGACACTGAATAATACGATCCTTGTTGCAACAATTCTTCGCGAAGTTCTCTCCTATTTCGGCTTTTATTACGCTCGGATTATTTATGGCTAATGCCTGTGTACTATTGTAGACAGCTGTCTGGACATAAATCGCCTGACTTTATTATATTGGCCTAAGTACCTTAAAATTTCATTGGAATGGCCAATGGAGATAGGAGAAAACATTTTTCGGGATCCATGTAAGCGTTTCGATTAATGGTTTCGCTATAAAATTGCCAGTTTTACATCTATTTTTTGTCTGTAAAAGTGGAAAAATACAGGTCAATCGAAATATGTTTGACTCAAAGTTATTTCCTTTAAATATATTTACTTTTATCACAACGTCATACATATTATTTCTATTTAGTAATCTGTGTAAAATTAATTTGAGCAAGAGAATGATAAAAATTATATGAAATCAAAAAAAAAATTTCTTACAATTTTTTCATAACTTACCTTAAGAATGATAAATCTTATTTTACGAGGCTGAATTTAATTATAAACGGAGTTTGAAGTCTTTTGCCGGCAGAATTTAATTACTTCCTTAGATATCTTAATGTCAAATAATGTTGTTTTTTTTATTTAAAAACAAAATAGTGCCTAGTTTAATTTTTCAAGTTCTCGTCAAATTTGATCAAAATAATTTCATCATAAACTTACGATACTAGGGCGTTGCCAACATTGTATTCTGTATTGTATTGTAGCGTTGCCAACTAGATATTAAGTCACATTACCCAATAATTTTACTGCCTCTCTCACCCTTGAAATTGGAACATAGCAATGCGAACACTGCTATTAGATGAGAGTGAGCTGATGTTTGCATTACGTTTACAGCCGTTTATGATAAGAGTAATTCATAGGTTAAGGTGGGGATTAAAATTCCCATGGTAATGGTTCCCATGGTAGACGAAGTTGGGCAGGGCTACTAGTTTATAATATTATAGTGGAAGTATAGTTTCGTATTTCAATGTGGCGAGTACAGGCAATGTGATCGTGTTATTGACATTCGAAGTCAAGACAAAATCGTTTCAGGCAGACTCACTTGATAGACTTTTTTCGCCGAGAAACAAGTGAATCCGATATTGGCAGATGAATATAACTGAGACTTTAATTAGTTTTGAGAAAAAGTTAAAAGGATTTTCTCACTTAAATTGTTGATAAGGCAAAATTCCGAGGCGTTTTCATTTCGATTCGATTGAATTGATTTGGCTTTCTCTCAAGAAAATCTTTTTTGATTATTCATCAAAAATAAAAGAACTTTGGTTTTTTAACAAATTAGTTTAATTAAAATAAAATCATACACTATCACACTATGTGGTCGTGTAATCCAAAACTTTCTTTAAGTGTATCGTTTTCTACTACTTAGACTAACACACAAACATACACACAGAGCTATAGCCTTAGGGATGGACCATTTATCATTCGATTTTCAGGTTAAAATTGTATATACATCAGATATTTTGAAAACAATTGTGCTACTTAGCATATCAATTTACAACAACATTGTGTTTGGGAAAATAAACTTTCAACGCGGGCGGTACTAACAGAATGCATTTAGTATCGTAAGACGGCTTACTGTCCGTTAACGACAGATGGCATTTAATCCGAAACAGTGCAGTTTCTTTTTAACCAGAACTGGTTTGGCACAGTATCCCGCATGTATGGGATTGCTAACACGCTTCCCAAGTGTAATAATTATAACCAAACATCCCCTAAAATACTTTTGAAGAGAGGACTATATCCATCAGTGGATGTCGTACGGCTGATATAATGGTAATGTTAAATCATTACATTGTCTCACAGTGTGAGTATTATGGTATATGAAAAATAATCTAATTTTACATTTATGAAGAAAAAGTTAGTTTCTAAAAAAATTCTAATAAGATGATTAGCTATATTTTTATATTGATAGGCGCTATGATGCAGATTGTGTGATCTTATCTTGTAGTGATCTTATCTTTTGCGCTATGGGTCGTGAGTTCGATTCCCACTCGGAATAAATATTTTTACAATTAATATTTGTATTTGTTCTGTGTCTGGGTGTTAAATATATATTAATATGTATGTAATGTAAATATATATGAGATTCGACAGATAGAGAGCTGACAGATGGCGGTGTATCCATCTGAGACAGTGTAGCTCAAATGCAGAGGGTGGGAATGGGCAGCGGCATCTCCGTTGCAAAAACTGTGCTCTGCGATTACCAACCCGCTTGCCCAGCGTGGCAATTATGGGTAATATTCCCCATTTGTGAGGCCTTTGCCCAGCAGTGGACTTCCTAAGGCTGATATGATGATATGAGATTCCTCTATTTTCTGATGTCCGTAAAATACGAGTAGTGCTATCAGCGACTTATCTCCGAGTTGGGTCATTGTATGAGACGTTGCATGAATTTGTATTTGTGAGCAAAGCTATCAAAAGCTATTTTTTTAACAATACCATAAGACACTTCCATTTTTATATAAGATTACTTCATTTTTAATTGAGCCTTAAATAAATCTATTTGCTAATGAAATGTTCCCGGAGACAAGTTTTACTCAACGCCGAACGTACTTAATGCCAAACTAGATTTACTAAAACTCCCCGCTGCCTACTTTGTCGTAAACTAAACTCGCTGTAAACAAACCTATGGTCAAAGCTAAGCTTCGATAAGCTTTAGAGCCATTAGACACTTTAATCAAGGGCCATTCTGCAGCAATGTCGAGAATCAATTGACAGAACCAACACACATAGTTGTATCCTTGTTGACTGTTTAGATAAATAGAAAACTCGTTCCGCCCGTTCGTTCCCGCTCTACGATCACCGAAACCAATAAAGTGCACTTTCGTGTGACTAAAGACGCTGGATGAGACTTCTTTTCTTATTTATATATAGTTTATATATAAAATTCATGTGCGTTAGTTACGATACTCCTCCGAAAAAGCTTATTTGCATATTTTGTAGGTTTGAGAATCAGCTACTATTTATTTTTCATAACCATAAGCGATATAGGTTGGGTTAGAAAAAAATATTTATGTAATATAGCATCAAAATACACACAACCCAAAATATTCGCCTTTCTATCAGCAACCCCTATTTTATAAAAGCGGGACTAGTAATGGAATCATTTTTATAAATATATATGGCAGAATAACGTTTGTTGGACATCTAGTAGTTTATATAGTTACAAAGTTGATGATGATATTTTCGTTGTCAATTAATAAATCAATAATAAGTATATATTCAATATATCCATCTAATTACGGCACCGTTAATACATATATACCGTTCAAGAAGCAATATTTCGAGTTTAAATCTTATATACTAAATCAATCTACATTCTATAGGCAATAATAAAAAGGAATACTAGATAAACATGGAAAAGAATAAATACACTTCCATAATATGCTATTAAAAAGATATATTATAAACCTCGAAATTGCATAAAGTACTTATGAAATCATTCTAGAAATATTTATACTTATATAGTAAAGTTGTCCCGGCTAACGTTGTTTAGCCAATTAAGTTACTAAAATTACTATTGTTTCAATTTTTTTATGCCACATTATAAAAAAAATGTTAAAATTGGATAATCCTTATCACTCAGGGGTATGAAAAATAGATGGTAGCTGATTCTCAGACCTATACAATATTCATATAAAATTTCATAAGAATCGGTCAAGCCGTTTCGGAATGGTATTCGGTGTTAACTATCACTGTGACTCAAGAATTTTATATTACTTATAAAGTATAATATGTGTAAGATTATGATCCTAGTCCATCAGTATTTTCACTTCTTTAAATATATTGAGTATTTGAAAGTAAGTCGTTTCTAGTCAATCTACGTCTCAGTTTGGATGGGTAGATCGATCTCGTCAGTACCAAATCTAGTGCTGCGGCGCATTGGCTATCGCCTGTAATCAGTGTTTGAATAACGCCCTCATCACCCTATATTTAATCAGCTAATAAACACGCTCGCCAGATCCACATAATTGGAAAAAAATAAATATCTACGAAAAACTAATTTACACGTACATATTTAATTGTATTGTTTTAGATACAGTCGTGATCCTGGACTTTCGACTACCAACTTCTTAATTTTCTATTTTAAACTCTTGCCTTATATTCGGTTTTATATTATATTAGCCGTAAAATGTCGTATGCTGGAAATTGGCTTCAATAAGATGTGTTTGTTAAAGTCAAAACGAAGAATGAAGATTCACTAAATCTACGCATCGGCTAGCAACTGCAGCGGCTAGTTTATTACCGTCCTTATTTAGGGACAGCAAGAACATTTAATTATATATTCAAAGGTCATAAAGTTCACGTCTACAACAAAGTAAAATTAAACCTTAAATCTTAATTCTCCTATTTTAGTTAGTAATTTGTATGTCTTACTTCTGTGTGTGAGGAACGAACACGTCAGCACTAGTTTCGTATGAAGTCCGAACGATTGGACAACAATATGTACGATATAATCTAACAGTTGAAATGATTTTCATTTCATCAATTGTTATATACGTCTTCAAACTACTACTTGGCTTATGCAATCTTAAAAATTAAGACATATCTTGTGTTTCTATCTCCCAGTTCCATGTGCGTGGAACAAAATTGTCAGCACTAAATCCAGTGCACCGACGCACTGCCGGCAACCGCAGCGGCTAGCGGCTGCTAATCAGTGTTTGCAGGACACGATCGATCGCCTGGCTCTGGATCCACTAACGAACGTGTGCGCTCCATTCAATACTCAGCTCTTAGAGAATTTCCATGCATGAATCCGATCTCCTCTAAGTGAATTAGCAAGGAATGCATAGCGGAACTGCCCAAGTCCGGCCGCAACTTATAGTCTTTAGCTGACCTATCAACTTGAGTGCACTTGGTTTAAACAGTATTTTGGTTATGCTACATCGCTTCGTATATTATCTATGTTAACAGTTTTATTCAACTGCTGTGAAAAACATATCTTTGCACCTGTTATACGCATAAAATCGTGGTTATTATTCGTTTCTTTGCTGAAACAGACACACCTCGTTTACAAATACGTAATGTTTTTTCTTAATCACCCTCTGAGCGTAGATTAATTTAGAATACAGGCTTAACGCCCGCAAGTTTGCTACTCTAATTTGCTCGGCTTTAGAGCAAAGACGTGTTTCCATATAAAGTGAAGATTCCCGGGGAGTTATTTAACTAATTTTACATGCAGGGCAAGTTTTAACCCTGGTGCCATCTGTTTGTGTTACCGCTGTCTAGCTCCGGCGGCGACGTATGAGCGTCGGCGATACGATGACGACGCGATAAGCTTTGTGATTTTAGGTTGAAGAACTTGCTTTATTCTTTTCAAAATAATGTTACAATTTTATGTACAAGTTTAAAATAGCGCATCGCCATCATATCAGCTCGGACGTCCACTGATGGAAGGCCTCTCTAAGATGTTTTCAGTAAAATAAATGTACGTGGACAGCGCCCACCGCGACCCTGCGGTTCTTCCTGTTGTACTTATTATTTCCTATTCAATAATAGATAAAAGTTCTTTTTATCTTTCAACGTACAATCTGCGTACACTGGATACATCTTACTACATTTTCAAATACATATTTTTTACAGAGTTCAACTGAACTGAACAAGGTTTGAGCTGACATTTTCCCTATTTAAACAAATTTTTTGTTTAATATTATACTGTCTGCCTGTTCATTTCATTTATTCTTTTTACTCACTTTTACTGGTTATATCTGTAGGATATTGTTTTTTATTATAATTTGAATGATAGACTTGCAAAACAAATGGACAGAATTTTTTGAAATTATATGATCTCTTTATAAAACTTTAAATGAGGAAGACCTAATACAAAAGGTCGACTGCATTGGTAATTCACTCTCCTATCTATCGCAAAATAACAGTGTTCGTATTGCTGTTTTCTGGTTTAAAGGGTAAAAGAAGGCAGTGAAATTACTAGGTAATGTGACATAATATCTTCAAGTTGGCATTACGCTTGTCAAGCGTCTATAAGCTTTTGTGACGCTTATGATCACGCGGCGGGGATATTTATTTTCGACCCAGTCTAGAATGCAAATGTTATTATAAATTATTCCTTTGTTACAGAAAGACAGAAACTCAAAATTAATAGTGTTCGTATCGCAGTATATTAATTCTAAGCCGTCCGTCGCGTAGGGGGAATTCCAACAGTGTGACAAGTCTAACCAGAACGTACGACGTGCAGAATTAGCTTCGCAAATTCTTACTGCCGTTTAAACACAAGCGCTAACATTGTCTTGCACTTCTAGAACCTAGGCAAGCAGAGAATTTAGTGAAGATTGTAAGATATTGTGGCTCAAATGTTAAATATTAATTTCTTTTCTGACTGGTAATAATTGATTTAAGACATAAATATTTTGTTATCATCATGAGGTAGACCTCATAAAAAAGGTCATTTGCATTGCTCGGTCGTCGGTACCTCACTCTCACCTAGTTCTACCGCCAGATGGCAGTGTTCTCATTGCTCTGTTCCAGTTTAAAGGGTGAGAGAAATTACTGGCTCTTTAAGTCACAATTTTTGTGATATGAATATCATCATATCATCATACCATCCTTTGGAAGTCCACTGCTGGATATAGGCCTCTTCAAAAAATTAAATTTTTGCCCACAATTGCCGCGCTGGAAAAACGTGTTGGCAATCGCAGATCGAAGCTTTCAACTTTCGCAGCAACTTAGTCACCTCTTACGACACCTGGTGCAGATTTATATATTCTTTTGATATTACGCGCGTCTATAGGCTGCTGTGACACTTACTATCACGCGGAGTGTATACTTGTTTATCAAATTAGTCTGTCTGTTACGCTTTCCCGCTTAAACCTCGCAACCGATTTTGACGAAATTTGGCACAGACAATCTTTAGACCCTGAGAAAGGACATAGTCTATTTTTTAATCCGAAATAAGGGTTGTAAGGGGTCAAAAAGGGGGATGAAAAGTTGTATGAAAGTATAGCTATTTTCAGAGCTAGAAACTTGAAACTTATTTTTCAGTTTGTTCATTCGATATAAATAAACATGACATTCAAAGTTTATATAAGTTAAGGTAAAGAGGTATGGTACCCTAAAAAACTATTCCAGGCGGAAAAAGTCGTAGGCATTGCTAGTTAAGAAAATAAATCATTATCATAGCAGGCATACATCGTCCACTTCTAGACATAGGTTGAGGATGCCGCACTGGGTAGGCGTGGTAGCTATGACAGCTGGCACAGAATGTTGCTTCGCGACGCGATTTATATCTTGCTTACATGTTCGGCTCCGTTTTGCCGTGTAAAATGTACGGAATCTGCCAATGAGCCCGTTTTATTCAACGTTTCAGGATTGCCGCTCTGAAAGTGTGTCTAGAAGAAAGGCTTCGAGTTGATCCGGGCGTCTAAAAGTTTTCAACACCAGTTCAAACATTTTGTGGCGCGACATACAGCATTCTCCTTTCAGTGTGAACCCTGCGGTATGTGTGCTCAACTATTCTATTCAATTGTTCCGTATTGCCAATTGGTTGGGTGTTTGCTCCTTCTTTGTTCCTGGAAATATTAAATTTAATAGGAGGTAGAATATGAACAAAACTACTTACTCTTTTAAACTAAAAACATATCGTCATAGTATTGACATTTATTTATTATAAATGCTATTAACTTAAACTTGCAATTGCATAAGACCAATTGACGTAGAAAAACAGTTTGTGTGTCTGTGGCAATCATTTTAATCTTTATCGTAGCGTTCATATTTCACAAAAATAACAATGATTAATTTTTTCCACACTTTTTCAACATATTTTTTAAAACAAAAGGTGCGAGCTGATCCATTAACTTAAAACAGCAGCACTTTAATCATTGATACACTGGGATCTGAGCATTCTGTATAGCCATGGTAGACAAATAATTTTCTGAACCTTCTCACTAATAAAAATTCGGACGTTTGTAATAATAATATTTACTAGAAAAAAATCAACTTATCGCCGGTATTAGGTGGCTTCAGGCTTTCTTAAAAATATTATCTTCAATATAATTTAGTAGTGTTCCATGCATAAAAAAACATTTCAAGTAAGTTGGTAAATATTAAAAAGTAAAGGAAAACTTCATAACAATTTTTAACGAACATTTGAGAATCCGTTTGTCTATGTAAAACCTTGTTTTTTGTTTCCATATCGAACATCGGCTTTGAATGCATTGTACTAACAATCATGATAGACAAAATAAATGTTCACATAGTGAATTTGAGTCGAAAATGCAACCAGATTTTGGTGAAGAATGTTGATGGAAATTTATTATCTCTGTATCTATTCTTATATACTTTTTCCTTAAATATAAAGTTAGCCGAGACAATAAATGATTTTAGTCATTTTATTTTTAATAAATTGTTTTCACACGGAAACTAATACTCACACTTGCTTTTAAGATTATTTAACATCCAGATACAGACCAAACCCAAAGTGAAGAATCTTCATAAAACACAGTCGTGGATCGGGATCAATTTTAGGATCTAGGTAATCGTGCCCATGAGTCCGTCAAATTAAATCATCATATGAGCCATAGAAAGCCCACAGTTTTGCATAGGACTCCCCAAGATAGGAGGATTTTTGCCCATAATTGCCGTGCTGGGCAGACGTGGTGGCAATTGCAGAGCGCAACTTTGCGACGAGGATGCTGCTAGCTAGATTAGCTAGAATCCTAGGCAAATATCCTTGTGATCCCTGACAAACTTATGTAGGAATTTCCTGTCATAAAGTGAAGTCCCCATTATATAAATAATTCATTAGAAATTTAGGTCATAAATTGAGGTTCAGTCTCATAATGCAAATGTCTCATAATAATTAATGCACCACCCTTTTATCACCGGTACCAAATTGAAACAAGCAATCCCCCATTTCTTCATAATTTTTAACGGCACTATAAGCTTCTACGAATGAAAAAAGTAACATATTTAAAATGCCTACAACAGTTAACGAAATTGTGCTATTGCATAATTTAGTCGCGAGAATTAACTTTAATTATTCCATAAATTTAAACAGCAACCCTTACATTATTAGCATTCACAGCGTTACTACAGCTGAAATAAAAGGGTTCAAATACTCCAGGTCAACTTAATTTGTACGAAAATTGCAAGTTTAATATCTTCCTGTTAAGAGTCCATTTCGCTTGTCCCCTAGGTCGAGCTGTCTTCACAATTAATTTAGTGTAAGGAAATCTCCATTTCGTGACAATGTTACAGCATTTACTTTCTATAGGCGACCTTTTTGTCTGTATTTTATTGGGTATGTTTGTGGGGTACCAAACTGATAATTTTGAAGTAGTCTTGCGCTTTTGCATCTATCTTGTGAACTAAGTAAGGAGAAGTCCCTATATATAGCACCGTAAGAACATATCGATAGTTAGAAATTCAATTGGCGTAAGAGACTACATGGGCCAAAATTTTTGTATTTATAATATTTAATTTTTGTTAATGGTTTCAAGTAATAGTATTTTTTTAAAACATAACGAATTATTTGTGTAATCCTTTTGTACAGTGTCTCTTACGACAATTTAATTCATGACCGTCGATATATGGTTTACGTAGTATATTTGGGACTACTAAACCAATTTGATGTAAGTTGTTTGATACATAATAATTATGATTTTTAGGTACAGTACGAAGCAGATCTAGTCTAAAAATGGCTACTACTCATTTTGTTTCATACAAATGGTTCCTTTCCACTGCGGTTTCATCAAAGATTTTTTTGTTAAATAGTGAAAGGCTAGCGTGTCGTATTATCAGATTTCGATAGTTGCGGTTTATGTTTTAAAATAGTATTTTCGTTTTCTCATGTTAATAATAATAATAATATGGAAATAATTTTTTGATATTGGTATTCAAATTACCGTTATCAAAAATATGTTTGCTTTTGACATTTTAAATTCGAAGTTAGAAGCCCTCTCTTGACCTTGCTGAATTAATTTGAATGAATTTTAAATAGGTCAAGGGACAATAATGTTGTCGATTTAACCATTGCCACCATTTGAAGGATAAAATAAATAGACCGTGCTTTAAGAGATATGTTAAGAGTCTATCCAACCAGTACCTTAAGTAAAAATAGCTTTACGAAAAGACTTACTGAAATGACTGTGTGCAAAACATGCGTTCAAAAAGGTGAACACAGTATTGTTTTCATTTTGGTATATTTATACTTACACGACCTTTATAACGTTGTACGCGCCAATAACGTTGGCCTTTTAATAAAAAAAAATAACTCAACGAGGAGATTTGTTACCGACCAAAGTTAAACACATTTTCCGGTGGATTAGCAAGTTGAAGTGGCAGTGGGCAGGGCATTTGTCACGCGGAACCAATAGCTAATGAAGTCGTGAGTTTCCGAAATGGAGATAGTAGGGCATCCGCCCGAAAGATGGTCAGACGATCTGACTAAAACCGCAGGATCGCGCTGGACACAGGCCGCATACAACCGGTCCTATTGGAAATTACTCGGGGAGGCCTATATCCAGCAGTGGACGTCTTATGGCTGGTATTATGATGCTAAAAGTATATTGATGGCTAATAAAATAATTTATGACTTCTTAATTTTGTCGATATACAATAATAGATTCTGCAAACGGCACACCAGTATCACTCATACCTTATCATTTTATACGCGATAAATTTGGCATTACATCAAGTGTATTTGAATGTGTTATTATTAATGTAACTTATATTTTTTTGTATTTTTTGCGTTTATAGGTTTTGTGTTTATATTAAGCCTTTAGTAATATAATTTTAATATATACCTACTGCTAAAAATGTGTTGTTTTTTTAAAAGGATTGTTCACTCTAAATAACGAAACATTAAATAACGAAATAAAATCGTACGAAAAATATTCGATATCCTAATATAAAATGGACATCAAAAAAGGGATAATACTCTGTACTGTAGTAAACAAATGATAGAGACAATAATGTATCAATCAATCTGCATTTGTTTCTCCCCAACATAGAGGTACTAAAATGTTTTATGTCCGATGAAGTCAGTAGTTTTTTTCCTAGCAAATATAGAGGAGTCACCCGTGGGAGCAATCCATCTCATGACCCATCGGAATGGGGAACTTTAACCCAGGATTCACCGTACTCACCCATATGACCACCATTTGTATAATAATAATGTTCAGGGGTGGATATGATTTTGTGCCTTCACAGCGAATCTACATATTCTGATTTTCATATAGCAATAATTTTATATTTTTATGTCAGGTGAGGTGCCGGTGAGGAGGAGGTACCAGAACCAGAACGACTTAGGTACCAGAACCGACAGTTCCAAAACAATGCAGTTCCAATGCACAGAGTGAGGATGGGCAGTAGCATCACCGTCACGAAAGCTGCGCTCTGCGATTGCCAACACGCAACACGAGCGGTAATTATGGGCAAAATTGCCCTTTTCTTGGGCAGGCCTATGTTCAGCAGTGGACTTTCCATGGCTGGTATGATGATGATGTCAAGTTAATTGAAAGTATAGGAATCCTCATAAAAGTTCTATTAAGACTATAGATTAATTTATATAACTAGATATTATACGTCATGAGGTAAAGAATAATGAAGTGGTAAGACACGAAGAACATACGTTGATCAGATCAAAGACGCCGTTACGTCTGGTATGGTTTATCTTCAACTGTTTTAGCGTATAAAGTAGGTTATTGAGTAGTAAGAAAAGTATGTCATCTATCATGAATTTTATCCGCCGTATGGGCTCTACAACTAGCCCACAACTAGTCCATTCATCGACGAAAATAATAAAAACATTACTAGGTTTACTGGATATTTTGCTGACAACACGCCGAGATGACCAATGTCACGACCGATCCCAAGAAACGTGTGCGCGGCCCGATTCACCAAAGCCGCCTACATTGCGTTGAGTATAAGTCAGCAAATTAGGATAGATGTTGTAGAATGTTTTGACTTTTACGTGGGTGTAGTCGCTGAGACAACACTGGTAGGAATGCATCATTCATAACTCCTAGTAATCGCTGAGTATGAAAAGTCAACCGTATTTTTACCAACAGGGCAAGATATCTACACTTCTACAACTAGCTCCCTAATTAATGTGAGGAGAAACATAAATGATATTTCACCTTGTTGACCAATAAAAGAATTGTCACACCTAAAATCTCACCTAAATCTTCATCATTGCGATCGGTGACTTACAAGTCAACTGTAACAAGTTACTAAGTAAAACTTCTGCCAGTCGTTCCTACCACTAGTGTGGTAAAATTAAAATTTAATCTGGCCCACAGCGCTGGAACCTTTATCTATTGTGTAAACTGCCTAAATAAGAAAGTAACATCTTCACGTACACCTGATGCCCAAAAAGTGTAAGTGATCAGACTCATCAAATTGAAATTGGAAAGGCTATGGTAACCACTCCTTACCAGGCGGGTTGATAACCTGTCTGCCGCTATGGTAGGATAAATAAAAAAACATACACAAGATGTATTGACAAAAACTCTGCTTATTGAGTATAATATGAAATCTATCAAGTATCTGGCTGGGCTCTTTATGTAGGGTATTAATGCTTAAAAATAACCTTTTAACTTTTTTTTAAACTTAATAAGCCATCGTCGTTTTTATGATTTATTAGCTTAATTTTGATTTTATTAGTTTCCAACAATTTACTATAGATAAGTAATTAAATAAAAGATATATTACTGTTTTGAAAACAGTAATCCAAGGGATAGATATTTTCCATCTCATTTTAATTGTAAGTCATGCGCTTTTGGGATTTGGCTCTAATGACTAAAAACGGTTCGACATAGTTAATCCAATTCATTGGAGCGTGTTTTGAATAACCTTTATGATTATTCAAAATTGGTGGGAGATTAAAATTGGGCCACTTACATTAACATCCATTTTAAATTATAGTTACATAATTAAATGTGAAATTAATGAGATTATTTGATAGTAACTATTAGCAGACTGAAATTGTATTGTACGAAATGATCGAATACGTAGCTCGAATAAGTGAAAGTGACAAATAACTATTTCAATTATACTAAACACAGATTAGAGTATAAACGATATTTTATGGAATACCTATAGACTATATTTGAAATATATTGCTTTTGAAGAGTACATTTAGCGATCAAATAAAACTGTACAATTACAAAAGAGTTTATTGAAAATAAAATTTCCAAACTAATCAGTCTCTAGCAAAAACATTGTTGAGATTTAACACCTATGGCAGACTAAACAATTTGAAAATGTATTCTTCTACTATTCAATGACGAGTCATGTGACAACAATGACAATGGAAGCATCACGCCTTTTAAAATCAATTACTCCAGTTAAAAAGGGAACACTTATACACCGTCTCTTTTTTCTATTTATATAATAAACTCCTCCTTAACGTACGCGTACCCATACGCGCGCAGACTTTCAAAATTACTACACGTTCCTTTTCACCAAACACGTGACACAAGGAAAAAAACGAGCGAAACCGTTTGCCCTAATGAAGCAAGATTGTTTCGACTGGCGCACCTGATGCCGCTTGCTCCGAATCTTTTCCGAGCGTATTTGGAATATCACCTATTCGGGAAACACTCGAGTCTATTTTTGTTCTCTCTCTGTGTACAACAGTTTGGTTTATTTTTGAGAGTTCTTTAACTTGTTCGTTTTGTATTTAGTAGCTAAACGCTGCTGAATATACCGCCATCTGTCGACTTCTAGTGCAGGAGAGGTTTTATTTTACTAGTAAATGTTAAATGGTACCATGTTAAAACTGTCGTAGCAGGTTGATATCAACCTAGGTTGAAATCTCCTGAGAAAAGAACCTGCTGATTTTTGGTGGATAACGTAAATCTACTTCATACTTTGACATATGGTCCCTTTGTCTTTAATTTAATTATATTAATTTAATTCAATGTAATGTATTAAATTAAACACTATTATAAGTTTGAGTTTTTGATTTTTACTTTTATTAAGTACTGATGACATTAAATATTTAAAAAAATAGTATTGCCTTTGACGTATCGAGGAATGTGTTTCTTTACAAACTCGAAGGTTGCCTTTATAAAGCATTCGTTAAAGTTCGCGGCTAACATAAAACATTTTTTTTCTCTCATAATCAACTAGCCGTGGAAAGCTGTACACCTAAAAAAAGCTATAATGATTGATTAAGAAATATCATAGACTAAACAAACTTCCAATTACTTTCGTACTCTTTATATATTGTTAACCAAACCTTTTTTACCTGAGTCGTTCATACCATTTGTTACAAGATAAGAAAGCAATATAAATTATTATAATTATTAAAGTATTTTGAGATAAGATATAACTTATTACATGAACCATCGATTTTATTTAGGCTTTTAATGAAAGTTACAAAGTCACTCTGAATTTATAGTCAGAAAATCGCCGACTAATAAATTATCTTTATTCGAGACAAATGTCTCTATGGAATTCTGCAGAGAATTTTACTGATAAAGAATTTTCTGGCACTTTTAAATTTGAATTGTATAATTAAATTGTAGACTATTCGACAAATTGAAGCTATCGTTTTATAAATCAAAGATTGATTACTATTGTTGAATTCTAATAGAAGACTTTAAATATTGCTTATCGGTGTATTTAGTTAGAGCATTTTCGTGCAAAAAGAATTAGATGGATTTGCAGATAAATTTACGTTATTCTGAATTTTTCCAATGAATGTTAATATTATAAAACATATGTACAAACCGGCGTGCGTCAATAGCTTTGACTCTTTGCTAGTATATAAATATCGATGGTCAGAAATTTAATTGGCATAAGGGACATATTGGCAAAAATTATTGTATTTATTTATTTTTACATTTTTTAATAGCTGCAAGTAAAAGAGGCTTCAATTCAAGTCAATAATGTTTGTTGATTGAAAATAGCTCCTCAAATAATAAAATTAAAATTAATGATTTGTTTTTATTTTCTTTGTTGTTCTTCTTCTAAAACTGCATATTTTCCCTTACAATATATGGGCAGATATTTTGTTTGTGTAAACTGTGACGTTTATACTCTAAAACCAAGTCCCCTTATTTTATATATAAACCTGTTGATACGATGACATATACCTATCATATGTGATCGTTGTTATTTGACCTGATATTGGCCAATGTTCAAACAGGAATATTTCCAAGAGAAAGATGAGATGGTTAGGATTGTGTTGATGTTTTTTCTGATAGTAATCGAAGAGTGTAGATTTACGACAGACGTGCTACTCACCAACATCACTCTATTAAATTTAAGTTAAGCTGTGACGAATGTTTATATGGTTCAGGTTCCTTAGTCGCCTCTTTCTACAGGTGGTACAGAAAGGATAAATATTGTACTCAGCCTAATGAATTATATATTTACAATGCAATTCTTGACACAAACACGTGGAATTTGTTGAATCACAAGAAAAGAACCACCACAAAAAACTTTAAGCGCGCATGTTTCTTCGCTCTGCTCGTTATCATTTCAACTTATTAGAAGCGCCCCGCGGTTTCACTCGCGTTAAGTTATACAACTGTCATACTAACTTTGCATACCCCTTTTAATCTCTTAAGTTATGATATTTAAAAAAATATTATACACGTGTTTTGAATTACAATAATAAAGTTTTATACTAACGTTCCAGCCCGTTTTTACCCCTTTCCATACATTAGGGATACATTTTCAAAAATCCTATTTGAATGCTCGCCTAGGCAATAAAAGATACCACTGTGCAAAATTGCAGATTTCTAACCCTTTAAATTTAGGCCCTGCGCTGTCAGTCAGTCAGTTAGCTTCTTTTTTTTTATATATTTAGAAATATTTACGGCATATACATATGGTATAAATATAAAATAATCCGCCGCCGGGAAATGTCAGTAAGTTTGGTTCTGTTACGAATCTCTTTATTTAAGATTCGCTCGTGCAAAGAAACTCCAAGCATTGCCATTTCCATAGGTCGTTGAGCTACTTTCAGTTGGCCAAGAAGGCCTATGGTAAGAGACCACGTTCCGCTGCCATTGGTCAATGCTGGTAACACACATTGGTTGAAAACTTTCGACTTAAGGCATTGAGGTATGTATATATATACTCCTGGTATACACCTTGTAGTGCATACAAATACAAACATACAGCATACAAATAGCTCGATTATTGTTTCATCAGAATTTGACTTTTCAGGATCTTACCCACCGCTAGAAGGCAATCACTAGTAAAGTACATATATTCTTGTATCGTCCGAAACCCAGCCTTCAATCAACAAAATTCAAAAGCTAGTTAACAAATAATGTTCATTCGATATAATTGTGCAGTTTACAAACGTGTGCCGCGTGCTAAGCTCCATTCGTCAAATTTGGGTAAATCGTGGTTTATTTGCAACGCACATATAAACGGTTTTAATTAGATTGGCGGCTTCGGACTTAAAGCAAATACAATTTATTTGGATAGTCATGCATGCGGTATTAACTTGTGGTTTTGGTCGGATTATCTAAAATCTGGAGCATTCAGCTGTGGTTTGGCTTTCACTAAACTAAGTGAGTAAGACGGTCTCTGTTGCACAATTTTGTGCTATTGTATTTCAATAATTTCAGTCTGAAATACGTTATATATTAAAAGAAATACAATAAGCTATTTAGTTTTTTTACACGGTTTCAAAGTTTTTGATAAATACACAATAAATGTTTTAAGGAATTCATACTAAAATAAAGATATTTGTTAGAAGATTATATCCACCATAAAGTATAGCTCATATGTACCATGGCGGGGATGGGATATGTAGTATTGCCGCCGCAAAGCTACGCTGTGCGATAGTCACCACGCGGCTGCCCAGCGTGGCAATTCATGGGCATATATCTCCTTTTTGGAAAGTCTATGCTTACCAGTGGACGATCTACGTCTGCTTTGATGAGGCTATTATATTACAGAGATACTGTTCATGTTTTCAAAGTAATTTTCCACCATATTAGCCATCCGGCAACAAACATTTGGTGGATTTTAATCATAATTCAAACGCTAGCTAACGGGGATGGCGTGGTCGGCCTGTTACAGTATATTTTTTCCTTCATTTATTTTTTTGCGCGAAGGTGATTGCATGAATATCTTAAATTATTTAATTAAAAAAAATTATATTGATTATTTTCTACGATAAGGTCAATCAA
Organism: Heortia vitessoides; assembly: GCA_020976665.1. NCBI lineage: Eukaryota > Metazoa > Arthropoda > Insecta > Lepidoptera > Crambidae > Heortia > Heortia vitessoides. Next base: position 14,076,838 of record JACJUM010000202.1, read on the forward strand.
ATATTTGATGTGACTGATATCTTTAAATTAGGATTAATAATGTATCTGTATAAATAGCTTTTTAAAACTTCATAGTTCACAGAAGATTTTTAAAGATAAAGATAAGTCACAGTTATATATATGTATATATCAATGAGAGAAGAAATGCTATTGTGGATTATTTGTAAATTTAAAAAATAACTATATCCCATCCTGAACTTTCGATGAAACCTCTTTGTCGTCTTTAACCTATTGACAAGTTATATTCGTAACATTATTTTACTATTACTATGACTATGACTGAAAGCCGTATAAAAGTTTGTTTCTGAGTTTATCACGAACATAAAGACGTGGCGGAGGAGGTTCTATATATGTAGTGATTAAAGATGAAAACAAATGAAACACAAGTTTCTATACTATAGATGTCTTCAACGGCATAAACGAAATAGATTATAATATCCAAAACTAAATCCGTAACATCAATAACCGCTAAAATAAATACAAATACCCAAAAATGTTATTAAATCACGCCGCGAGATATATTTGCAGTCGGACTTTGCCCACTGGATCGTTGGTTTTTCCTTTTCCCCCGCAATAAATTGCACATAAAGGCTCACGCACACGAGTCACGCATAACATCTCATAGATTTATTCCCCACACTTCTGTCCAAATTTAGATTTAGTGTTATGTTTAGTCATATTTCACAGTCTTTTTTTCGGGACACGGAGAGTTGGGGTCATCACAATTAATAATGCATTTCACTTATAAAAATTGACCCTCCCATTGGGTTTACAATCGTGTACTACTTGTAATTCAATTAAATAAGTGTTTCGAATGATGCAGAAGCGATAAAATTGGTCTTACGTTTACATTTGAAAATACAGTACTCGTACATTCACTGACATTCACAGTAATGCGTTGATAATTTACAAAAATAAAAGCTTAGGATTTTCTTTATTTTTTCCCAAATTCTTTCAAGATACAGGTTTTGTATGACTTTTTTATGTTATGTAATCAGCAATCAAGCATTTAGTCCGCTTGATGACAAACGTGACCGCAGCCTGTAGACACTCATGTCTTCACAAAGATATTACTAACGTGTCGCCAATCTTTTGAAATGGAAATACAAAGTCACAACTACCCAGTTATTTCACTGCCTATCTCATCCTTCAAACCGGAATACAAACATGTGAACACTGCTATTTGGCGGTACAAATAGATGAGAGTGAAGTACCAATGTAGACGACCTTTGTAAGAGTCTAACTTACATTCTGCAAATAATAAATAACAAAATGAATTGTTGAAAGCCCAAATTACATGTTTGCATCATATGAAATGTTGTAAAAATTATTAATATAATAATAATACTCTTTATTGTACACAAAAAATTTCATAATTAGAAAGAATAAAAAGTGACAAATTCTAATAAAATACGCGACCTTGTCGCTCAGGGCGATCTCTTCCAGGCAATCTTTGGACGGACATTTAAGACTATTCATTATTATAACGAGAAAATATAAGCTCAATGTGAGTTCGCTTTCTAGTTTCATTATAAGATGTTTAATGTTATCTACTAAACTTTTCAAAACGACCTTAATAATCTTAAACATGAAGGATTGCTTAATTTACTTACAGACAGTTATAGTGTCATTGTAGTAAAATAAATTTGAATATATTTTTATTGCATTCTTATAAATTTATGTGCGAATATATCAAACGAGTTCTGGTCTAAAACTTTGTGTCAATATTTTATCATTATCATACCAGCCATTGAGAGTCCACCAAGTCCGGAAATTATAGGCAAAATTCCCCCTTTCCTCAGGAGGCCTCTGCCTAGCAGTGGATTTACAATGGCTGTTATGATGATGATGAACTGTTGCCACAAGGTTTTTTATAAAAATTCTAAAAAGTTAAGTGTCCGCGTTTTAAAGCTTTTAAGAGTAGTTTTATCATACATTTAGTTTATACTCGAATTAATGCGCGATTTCTAAAATATGCTTTAAGTATTGAACTGGGACTGTTAAAATATTATGTAAAGGTAATTTTCAATATTTTAATGAAGACTTATACGCTTGGTCGTATTCTATTAAGTCTCACCCTCAACTGGTTTCAAATTACAACCAAAACATAACACCTCGTCAATTTCTTTGACAGGTAACATAAAATTAGAAAATATAACAAATATTGCCTCATGTATATGAACGTTGCTCGTGTGCTATATGTTTATATACATATGTTGATCAAATTCAAGCGCTTAATGTTTTCGTATTTATAAAGCCCGTTTAATATGCTGCAATTATCCTAGACAGATAGAAGAGATTAATAAAGCGGAGTCAGAAGCGAATATTCATCACTGGCGCGTCTGCTCGCATATGAGTTTTACGTCATTTGTGAAATTTTTTCGGAGCGGAAAAATTTTGGAACGAAGTCGACGAGGGTTAAATAACACTCGTTAACTTTCACGTAACGGGTAGCTCGCTTATTTCGTGAACGCGATTTTAACGGGTTGATTAAAACGGCCATATTTTTCTAGGGCGCCGGTAATTTTTCACTTAACATACGGACAGATTATATAGCCCCCGGCTATTCGGGGATGTATGAAATGTGGGGAATAATACGTTAGTACCAGTTAACTAGGAAACTTTGGACGCAAATGTATTGCGCGTACGGTTGTGTCGCTGCAGCCCTTGAGGTCTAGTAGATAAGATCTCTAGGTTTTTGACCTAAAGTTCGTGAGACTGAAGTTTTACCTCATGGGATATATTAATATCCCATGAGGTAAAACTATGTAGTATGTATGATATTTGGGTGTATCGTTTAGTTTTTAATGAATAATGGAGTTTCAAAAAGTCGTTTTTAATAACTTTTCTATGGAAAAGCCTGGCCTAGTGACAGTAAGTTCCATATGTTACAAATTTGAAATACATTAATCTTCAAATAGCCCATATTTTAACATATAATAATGTCTATACAAAAACAATAATAAAACAGTGCTGAAAATAAACCAGAATTGTAGCACAAGTTTAATAATATTACAGATCACGCAAAAAAATGTCATAACAAAATGATCTAAGGCTTTTTGAACATTCACCTGGTAGGCAGTAAGCCTTCACAGCATCGATTACTCGGACGTGCCTATGCGAAAAATTTAATTCATTGCTAGCAAATTTATATGCATACCGCGCTGCAGTTTATTAAGAATGCACCACGTTCCCTCGCAGGGGTCTAAAATAAAACGGTCAGCGCCATCCCATCCATTATACTCGGCTTAGATAGGTGAAAAAATGGTTTCGGATTACAGCCATAAATAAATTTGGAAATGACGTAGTTAAAGTGGATTGGATGGATTTCGAAGACTGGTTTTATATTTGCATTCTAAACTCTATAATTTTCTGTCATTAAATTACGGCGTAGATACCAATTCAAAATCAACTAAGAGATAAATAAAAAATGTTTACAATAAATTTGAACCGATACACTATAGTTTTTTTTGTACAATTCCTCATATTTTAAATTGAATACGAAAACAGTATAGTGTACATATATTGCTGTGTGTACCGTCAGAGTTGAACCCCTGTACCAAGTGTCGTGAGGCGACTAATGTGCTGCGCTGGCCAAGCGTGTTAGCAATCACAGAGCGACGCTTTCACGACGAGCATGTTCCTGCCCATCCCCGTCCGGTGCATTTAAGCTACGCTGTCTCTGATGTCTGTTGGTTCTGATACCTTAGTCACCTCCTATGACACCTAGCACAGACTAGACCATTTTATAGTATTAAGCGGCTTTTTCTGTATATAATTAGATACAGTTAATTAATTACAGCATAATTATGCTGTAATTATAATAATATTCAAAAGACATCTCAGACATTGACCTGACTACGTTAAGATTAAGATTTAGTCGCTTAAAGCACTTGCGTTACGGATGGACAACAGAGGAATCACAATATGATACATTAATTAATAGTACAGATATATATATAGTATTAAAGATAAATTCGCTTATCTTTTAAATGCCATGGGGCACTGGCAGACTAGAATAGAACCTCCCCTGAACCAAGTATCGTAAGAGGGGACTGAAGGACCGGAATCGACAGATGGTGGTATATCCATTCATCCAATCCAACAGTGGAGCTCAAATATGGGTGGGGGTTGGTAACAGCATACCTGTCGCAAAAGCTACACTCTGCAATTACCAATACGTTTTCCTAGCACGGCAATTAGAGCCCCCTTTTTGAGAAGGCCTATATTCAGCAGTGGACTTATGTTGCCTAGTATAATGATGATGATGATGATGTCATATAAACTTCGCGAACTTTGCCAAATAATGTTCTACCTGTGTTTCTAGCGCACCCGTCTATAAAGACTTTTTAACGAGTAACACATTCGACACATTCGGAAAAGTGCAATCTATTAGACTTAAATTATAGTTTTAATGTTTAATTTCATGTAGGTAGTTCTTAAAATTTCTCTTTTTTATATTTATGTGTGTAACACAAATGGCTTGCTAACACAAATTAAATTTGAAGTGAGAAACTGCATCGTAACCGATAGCCACTAATACCTATACTGTCGTTAAGAGAACTAGATTTGACAATATAACAATTGACGATTTCAGCTCAATCAAAAAAAGTGTGTTTAGCTAGAATGTAGGGCTGATTTCGTTAGTATAGTTTCGATTGGTAAATCATATTTTTTACCAATCAGTCACTAGTCGGAACTTCTCAGTCACTAATTAGTAGGTCATTTAAAAGTAATTGTTACTTACATTTGCATATGTGACGCGAAAAATTTATGCCCAATTTTAAGGAAATTACGCGACAGGGTTATCGTGAAATTTGATACGGCTAAAGTGTTATACAAATTCTGTAAAAATACATAAAATAACCTAAACACAGTTTACAGCTGTTTGAATGACAAACTTACGTACATACATATATCACGTCTGTGCCTCATCGGAGCAGCCAGAGACTGATCTCCACTTGCTATAATCTTGGCATACCTCTCTCGCTTTTCATACTTGCATTAGTCCTTTCATATAAGCTCCTTTATTCTTAGTAATTGTGACCTGGCCCTTCCTTAATACCTCTTCTACCTGGTTAAGATATGTCCTATACCAACTCTTCCATTTACTTCCGTTCTATATATTTGTGCAGTCATTCTACTTTCATCCATCCTTTCTATATGTCCAAACCATCTCAACATTCCTTTCTCTATAGTTTGAAGTGCTCTTATTTCAGCAGCATTGATTCTACTCGCGTGCTTCTTCTGCCATACCCAACATTCAACACCATATGTCAGTGATGGAACCAACCATATGAATAGCCAGTAGTGCCTTTTTAGACATGTTTTAATGTAAACGAAGTTAATATTAATTGTTCACTTAATGTCAAGTAAAGGAAATTAATATACTTTTTTTTTTATTAATCTCAGACGAAATCTTATACGTTAATTTGACGCCTAGATAAGTGGTAAAGCACTTGTGTTACGGATATATGACAATAAAGGAATCACAAATAATACTTAAAATAAAATTTAAACACATTATTCTGTGTCTTAAATATTTGCTCTGGGTGGAGAACGAACTCACGACCTTTAGCGCACAAAATATTACAACCTACCTCAATCAGGCCCATCGATATTAAGAATAATAGTATTTTTTTTAAAGAATTATTTCCGACCATTCTTAGCTTGTATATAATTAACGCTTTTCATTTGTTATTCCACTATTTGTAGAGGAATATTAAAAACTAACAATTCACGTACGTATAAAATCAGCCAATCATTATGCCTGGAAGCGTTTAAGAAGGATTAAAGAAGAGTAGTCGTCCCAGATCCAACAAACGTCGGGTCGCCATGAAATATGCATTAAATATTTACTCAGACTCTTGCGATTCCCTTGAAGTCGACTGAACCGAACAGATTTGCAATTCAGCGAACATCCTATACGAAAAAGAGTGAACAAAGCTGGCTTCGCGGAGAAACGATTTAATGGTGATATAAATAAGGTATTCGGGCTTTATAACTCCGAGAGGTTATTATTGAGGAGTGATTATAAATCTTTGCTTATATTATACTTGCCGTGCGCCGCGGTTTCACCTACGTTAAATTGTTGAAATTTTATACTAACTTTGACCACATATTTACCCCTGCAAGGCATGACTTTCAAAAACCAAAAAAAAAATCAGTAGCTGCAATGAAGAACCTTTGTACTGAATTTTAAGAAATGTTTCATAATAACTTTGCACCGCTGTTTTATACTTTTGACTGAAGAATTTAAAAAATACTTCTTTAGTGTACTCCTACGTTATAAAAGGATTCCCTGTGCAATATTGCAGGTTTTTATCTCTTATATTTTAGGTCGAGTGTTAATATGTCAGTCGGTCAGTCTGCTATTAATTTCAAAATTAAAAGTCTGCCAATAAGTCAGTCAGTAAGTCAGTCATATATAAATGCAAAAGGAACGGTACTTCACAATCTGTTGCCTCTTCATGCGTTAACATATGAAACTATTTTCACAAATAATATATTCTAAGATTTACGCGTTCACTATTCATAATAAAAATACTTTTGAATTAACAAATAATTTTAACGGTTATACAACGCGGCCTATATATTTTTTTATACTTGAGAACGTCAAACGTCGAAGAAAATATGTTAATAGTAAATAAATCGGATTTTAAAGTCAATAAAAGAGTAGTTTTTATGTTTCCATATTTCTTTACATACCTAGGTATGATAGATATATATATCCATGAACTCATAGTAAACATACACATATGTATAAAAGCAATAACTGGTCTGATATCAAGTAATTAATTTATTGGGTAGTTAATACAACAAAAAGCAATGCGATCATATCCAAGCACACGGTTCTACTATTTTTGCAACGAGTTATTCTTATTATTTTTTTATATTATTATTCAGTCCACGTGACAGTAAGCGTCACTGCAGCCTATAGACGCTCGGAATATCACTACCGCGTTGCCAATCTTGTGATTTGATACTATGCCACATTAGCCAGTATATTCACTGCCCCTATCACCAATCAGACCGGAACACAGCAATGCAAATACTGCTATTTGGCGGTAAAAATAGGTGCGTAAGGTACAGACGATTTTTTGTATGAGGTTTGCCTAATGTAAAATTTTAATTAATTAAATTTGTAACAGAAAATTCGTATGTATATTTCAGATTATTAGGAGTGGATGAGTGTTAATTTTAACATATTTCAAGTATATATAGATAGTATGCGTGATTAATCAAACTGAATATAATAATTTTAGAAATGTAAGTTCAAACATGAAAAGTTAATTGATTACTGCCGTATTTGGACGACTGCGCTGCCTATTTGTGTAAATAATTTAATACGCCTAATGCTGCAATTGATTAGTTACATACTATATTTAATGAATAATGGCGTACCGATTAAACTTGGGGTTATACAGAACCCGTTGATAATACTATCAATATCTAAAACTGCTTAAAACTATGTTCAAAATATACGTAAACATATGAACATCTATTTAGAAGCTTTAGGATTGGATGAAATCTAATAGTACTTTTCTCAACTACGCCACGGGTTTAGAAGGGTTTTAAAAAAGATTATTAAGTCATATTAGTAACAGTTATCATAAGGAATCAATATTTCAAACAAAATATTAACCCCCCCCCCAGGCTGTGGTGGCAAAATGTAACAATTAGTATGTGGTGGGGTTTGATATACCCACTTATAAAATTGGCCATAACTATCATAATATCGATAAATTGAATTCTAATCTTATGCTTTGTAATATTAATATAAACAATAAACAGCTTTTAATAAAAACAACTCTAATATTTTTTTATTATTATTTAGAAAAATTAAAGAAAATGAGTTTTTTAAACAAACATAGGCATTATCTTCATAAACCTCTAAAATAAACAAAAACAAAATTTTACTCTAAACATCAACTACTAAATTAAGGCAATAACACCAGTCTTTGAATCAAAAATAAAAAAACTATTATAATACATTGGAACAGATTAGGAACTAGGGTCACCATCACAACAATTTTTGCAGGAAAATATTGCATGCTCTATATATATGGCCTTCCCACATGTTGAGCAAGAGTGCTTTGTCTTTCGATCTATTTTCCTTGGACAATCTGGAGTGAACGACCTGGTTCTTGGTTAATTTGCGAACAGATCCTCTTTCGAATACAGACTGGAATTTTTTTTTTGTCTTTTCATAATCGTAAATGTTCATACACCAAAGCTAACCCTAGATTACGGATAAACTCTGTTCGCTTTATGTATTCATTTTTGTTTTCCCGAAAATAATAAGCAGCTATGTTTAGTATCTCATAAAAGATAGTCATAGGCCACCGCTTGCTGTTACGTGAAAATCGTAAGTAGCGCAGAGTTCATTGACAACATCTACTTTTGTACCATTATAAAATGTTATAATTTCGGCCTTCTTTTTGTCTCCTGTGGTCTCATCAATTCTATCATCATCGTGAAAAGTACATAGCTAAAATACATAGATATAACCACTTCATTTTTGTTCGGGGCGTAGGACACTAATGTAATGTTCTTCTGGAAACAGAACAAAGAGCTTCCTGGTTCTTTTCCAGTTTTCAATAAAGCGGACGGAATAAATTTTTTGTTCTTTCGAACTGTTTCTGTACATGTAAGCCTATGGTTAGCCAGTAGATGTAGTATTATTTCGTGACTACCAGTTTGCGAATGTCAGGTTACAGTTGGACTATAATACGGGCTGAACAAGTCTTTCCACAAGATCAAACGGTATGTTGCTAACCGCATAAGGTCCACGGGGTTGTTTTCCTGCATACACTTCTATATTGAATGTGTAGAAAGATTGTGCATCTACATGAGCTTCGATTTTTATCTCTAAGGCTCTGGCGACTAGATCTATTGAGTCCAACAATATATAGCAAACCAACAAAAGCGTATAGTTTGGATCAGTACACATTACATTATTTGTGTATGTCAAAACAGAAGTTTTTATTCAATTAATAATCTAATGAACCAAAAAAAATTTTTCAATTTTACCGAAATAACCACACACCACCTATGTGGGGGGGGGGAGTGGTATTACGTACCCGATAGGTAGTACACGCGTATCGCACGCGGACGCGTACGTACGAGTATATCTCAAACGCCGGTTATGTCACACCCCACCACAGCCTCGCTGGGTTAAGGCAGTTAAAATGTTATTTTAATACCAGTCGCGATATAAAATATCAATAGGTATTATGTTTTCCCCGCGTTTAGTTTTAGAACTTTAATAATAATTTCGCACCCGATTTTACCACTTTAAGGAAAGATTTTGGAAAAATAATGACTCTGTATTGCATCCAAAGAACTTCAAAAACAGCAAAGTTATGTACTAGTTTTTCAACCTCGTTTACTCGCTTCAGCCATTGTGGACTGCTGGACATAGGCTTCCCCAAGAAAAAGGGAATTTTACCCATTATTGCTGCACTGGGCAATTGCTATATATGTATATATAGATTGCAATTTTCTTTAATAAAAGAAACTTTTGATATTTCTCTAGTTAACTACATTTTCTAGCAATAACTCGCTAAGTACCAATAAAAACGTTTGACGCCACGCCAACTCAATTATGGTACGTAATAATTTCAATGTAACAAAATTAGGTTATACAGTCGGCGTTGTTGGTGGCGTTTGCTATAAATCTTGCACAATCTACCGAATTATTACCATAGCCGTCAACATGGCGAACTTGAAGACAAAGGTTTCTGGTACCGGCAAGTTTTAATTTAATGATATCATAAACAGCGGCTTTAGAAGCTTGTAATAAAGCGCGAAGCATTTAAATTTTATTATTATAATAGCAATCTACTTTGGCATAAGGGTTTTGAGAGTACTTATAAACAAAATTAAGGCTACCCAAATATATATACTGTTTATGTTAAATTTTAACAATATTATTGTCACATGAAGCTATTTCAGACAAATCGCTAGTACCATTAGCAGTCGAACATTACGTACACATTTTTTTATTCTACTCAGCCGATAAAGAAATAAAATTTAAGAAAATAAAACATTTTTAATTTATATTTAACTTCCACTATTGAGTTCAAAATTGGTAAAAACATTACGATAATTTTGTATGAATTAATTACACTGCTAAGGCGATGGAACACTATCGTCTCAAAACAAAACTGAGTTAAGTAACATTATAACTTTAATAATTTTAGCATACCATATTTTATTCCATTTGAATGACAAAAATTTTAACATAAACATAAATAAATACCTAAGATATAAATGCTAAAAACATTACAGATATCCATTGCTGTGTTGACTTAAGTCCAAAATAAGTCGTTTAACTTGTGTTACCGATATCAGACAACAGAGGAATTATTATTAATATATCTAAATAAATAAAATCGTTTTTGTCACCCAGACATATAACAACTAACACTAATGTTCAACATATAAATGCCCTGGGGATCGAACCATAGCGTACAAGACATAGACACTGCCAAATGCGAAAACGGGCCTGTCAAAATATGTACATAAAAAGAAACACTAAATCTTAATTTAGTTTAATTGATGTCAATAAGTAAACCTAATCATTCCTGGAAAAATCATAAAATATAAATATAAAATCGCCTTAAAAACTTCTTAAAATAGTTCTAACACGCACTGTAAATAGCTTGTTCCCCCTAAAAAGCGGTGACATTAACGCGTAGATCGATTGAGGTCGATCATAGCTCCTTCATATTAGATCAGGAATCGTTCGCATTGAGGCGGAGGACATTAGAGAACCGCTCAGTCGACTGTTACGTCCCCGCAGGCATTCTAATAGAGTTCGCTGTTGGTCTGAACTCCAAAGGGATAGAAGTGAGACTGGAAGGGTCTAATATGGGGCAAAACTCACGCACAAATCACTCCTAAATATTGTTAAGGTATTCTACAGTGAGATCTTAGGTACCGGCAGAGTAGAATAGTATAGTATTTCATCCTACACCAGGTGTCGTTAGAGGCGACTAAGGTACCAGAATCGATAGATGGCAGTATATCCATACAAAAAAGGGCAGTTTAAATGCACAGAGCGGAGCTGAGAAGTAGCATCCTTGCCGCAAAAGCTGCGCTGTGCGATTGCCAATACGTTTGCCCAGTGCGGCAATTATGGGCAAAATTTTCCGTTTCTTAGGAAGGCCTATGTCCGCCAATAGCTAGTCTAATAATATTTTCTTTATACATAGATTATATTTGTTTTTATGCAAGATAAATTTGACTACCTCTACAACTCGCTAACTAAAACATTTGACGCTAAAACATTTGACGGGCCCGATGGCGCAGATGGTATGGAACATTCCTCTGTAATACAAGTGTTTTAAGCGACTTATCACTGAATCAGGTCAATTTATGAGATATTGGGGAAATTTATTAAAAAAAAATAAAGCTGAAGATACTAAAGTCACATAGCCATCTGTTGGTACCGATAACTTAGTCGCCGCTTACGACTATTAGTACAGAAGAAGATACTATTCTACTCTACCTCACGGCCAATTACGTTTAATATTTATTTCAAAATATATACCGAGCTTTGTTTTATGACCATGCCATTTCTAGCGATTTGGAATCTATTTTAAAAGCGTTTCCGTTATTAAACGCATCAATTCGAACGCTACGAGATAAGGCGTGCACCCAGGGTTCCATCGACAGTTATAGCCCTGTAATGTAATGTCTTACCACTTAAACTTACCAACGCCTGTCGTCGATTGGCATTCGATGAGTTTGTTGCCAGAAGATTGATGACGCGCTAAATTCCACGCCAGTACTGTCAGCCGGAATACATTATACCTATCTCGCTATGGGTACCGGCAAAGTAGATTATTAGCACGTACCAGGTGTCGTAAGAGGCGACTGAGGTACCGGAACCCAAGATAGAGTAGTATTAATGAAATAGGGCGGGGATGTTCAGTCTCCGCCTCTGGCAGCATCTCGGTAGCGAAGCTACAAACTGCAATTGCCATCACACATACTCAGGGTCGCAATTATTGGGCATAGTCCTCTCTTTATAGGAAAGGATGTGGATATTGATGGCATCTGATAACATTATATTATGGACAATTCTTAAACGTGTGTGGTGTAATATTTTCTCATAGGCATTTGCTACATGTCATAAGCAAACTTTTTTAAATATCCCTGCAGAGATAGCCTACATAGCCTACACCCGTTTATTTATCTGGTAATAAAGCTATTTTTGAAACCAATACGTAGATTTTTATGCTTTTTCAGTTGAATAATTCAATATTTGTTCATACTGGCAAAGCAAATGTGATTAATCTTTCTTATATCACTCTTTTCCTTAGTAGCTATCAACTACAGTAGTTATCATGCGATATAAAATAACTATTTACATAAGATGACATATTAAAAAATGATTTAATATTTACATATTTTCCCAACCAAGTCTGGTATGCGTTCAGTCACAGGCAGCTCGCAAAACTGATGACGTCACCACGTTTATGAGCCCAGCCCTTATTTACTAATGACTTTCCCCATTTACAAGACAGTAAGTGTTTCTGTTTACGATTCAAAGTTGCGTGCTTTACTGTCCGTTAGTTAGGGTCCTAGGTATTTAAGTAACCGCTTTATGAAACGGTTAAATTTTGATTGTCCTGCGTTTATGGCGTCCTTGGTGATAAAAGATCTCATTTTCTTGACCTGGATTGTATCAGGCTAGTTAGGCTTTTACGAGGACTTCTCTTATAGTGACATCTGTTGTTAGTGTGTATTATTTAATATTATATGTAATGCTTCATTTGTATGAGGAATTGTCGATGCATTATAGATAGATGCCTTATGGAAAGATAGCAGCAATAGAATATAAACAATTTCAATTTAATCAATTCTTAGTAATTTTTTGGGTCACGATGTTAATTAAAAACTATACTTAACTGATTGAGATGGACATGAATATAGCGATGGATATATGAGAAAAGTATGTACAATCTCATATATTGAAATCCACCTCGGATGAGCAGCATTCGGAATTCAAAGAAATCTTCGCGTCCAAGTGTACAAATGAAAGTGTTAAGATGGAGGTATAAATATGAAAACCAGAGAAGATATATGAAACCTAAAATAGCACAAGAGCCTTAATGCCATTGTTGTGCAAACTTAGTGTATTCCCACTTAGTTACAGATTCTGAGATATACTGGAAAACTATCAGTGAGATAGCCTACAATAAAAGATCAGTTTAAGTGGTAGCGGGCAAGACAAACAGCAAGGAGATCTGATAGCCGGGAGTGAATGGAGTTTAAAAATATTACTTGAGTGCCGACCACGTACTAAACATTACAGCGAACGACTTATCATTCAAGGTTACCTGACGATTGAATTGATGTTTGTTTAGAATTAGGTTCATCCCAAGAAAAACATTTACTTACCTATGAGCCGATTTAATTATCTCTCAGTTTTGGGCGTGGGATACGTACTTTTTGTCATATTCACAACATCCGATACAATGTGCTTTTGTGTTACGGACATAAGACAGCAAAGATATCACAAATATAATACTTTATCTTATATTTTTCACACCCAGACACCGAATAAACACAAATATTATCATATAAAATTTTTTCCTGGGTGAGAATCAAACCCACCGAACCTTGACGCTTAGTATAGCAACACTACCTTCTGCACTATTGGGTTCCCCACGTAATCTGCACTTGTTTCAGTTGTCTTCTTCGGGGATCATCAATGTAAGGTAAAAATTTTTTTGGAGGAATTCACCGTCATCGTACCAGCTATTGTAAGTCCACTGCTGGACACAGGCCTCCCCAAAGAAGGGGGAATCCTGCCCATTATTACTGGACTGGCTAAGCGTGTTGGCAATCGCAGAGCGCAGATTTCGTAAATGTGATATTGCTGCTCATCCCCGCCCTGTGCATTTGAGTTGCGCTGTTTTGGATGGATATATCGATTCTGGTGCCATAGACGCATCTTACGACTCCTCGTAGAGAGAAGGGTACTATTCGATTCTGCTGGTATTTTGAAGCTTAATTGCATTAAAAAAAGCAACTATGTCGTAATTATTATGTCTGTTATGCCTAACAATTAATATAGCTGTTGCATACTACTACGTACGACATACTTGCCATAACATGGCAAATATGTCGACTCAAAACTACGAAAACAGCGCGATAATAACAGTAGATAAGGAGGGGTCAAAAAGAGTGCAGGATTAAAAGCCATTGGCTCACTGCCCATCCAATTTTCTTTGTTGACGTCCCCCGGGATCCTGTGAGATTATCTTAACAAAGCAAAGACGGTGAGTTCGAACGGCTGAAACAATGTAATCGCTTTCAGCATCTGACGGAGGAAACAATTACACTTCTTTTAGAACGTGTGTCTTTGTAAGATTACAACGTGAGTAATGGATGTGACGGCTCATTATCTTGAATATTATAATGCTGAACATTGTACCGTATTCTAGCAAAAATGGGTAATTTGACTGAAAATGTCGTTGAGTAATATCTGTTTACAGAATTTTCATATTTAATTTACACCCCTTCTTTTACCACCTGAAGAGATGATTTTGGAAATCATATTTTTTACTTTTACCCCGTTTACCCCTTTAGGGTATTAATTTTCGAAAATCTTTTTTATTAGTCCCCTACGTTATAAAGGGATTCCTTGTGCAAAATATTATGATTCTCATCCTTACAGTTTAGGCCCTGCGTTGATATATCAGTCAATCAATCGGTCAGCCAGTCAGTTAATCAGCTTCCTCTTGTATGTAGACAAATCTACAGAATATTTGGTTTTAAATATCCAGAAAAAAGTATTTATCTTCATCATACCAGCCCTTGGAAGCCCACTGCTGGATATAGGTCTCCCCAAGAAAGGAGGAATTTGGCCTATAAACGCCGCGCTGGGCAAGCCTGTTGGCAATCGCAGAGTGCAGCTTTCGCGACGTGGATGCAGCTGCCCACCCTGTGCATTTTAGCTACGCTGTTTCCGATAGATGTACCGCAATTTGTCGGTTCTATGCTGTCAGATGGGTCTGCGCGTACGAAGACCAAATTGAAAGGAGCTTGATTTATTTTACCAGTGATTTATATCGGGCTCGATGACGCATTCGATAGTGTTTGTATCTTGCGCGCAATGATTGGCGATTCGATCCCCACAAAGGACATTGGTCAATGTGAGAATTAAATTTTTGTTATATCAGTATTATATTGGTTTCGGAGTCTGGTCAACGTATGAGACTATTATGTGTAAATCGTTTAATGGGTATAAGATAATTGATAAATTTAGATTAAACAAATTAACGAATGTAGGTACAGAACACAGTGCAACTAAAACTTTTTTTAAATTTGTTCATCGCAGGTTATTTATCATTTCTAAGATTCGGTTAGTTTTCAACAACCGTTACTAATTTATTAAAAACAAATCAATATTATAATATAAAAAAATGTGATTCTGATACTTTTGTTTAAACTGAAAATTGCACTGGGAAATTAAAGCTGCGTCTCGCTGAATAAATTTTTAAATTACCCCAAATTTTAATCATTAATTCGTCGCGTTCATTATTTGATACAGTTATTATCAACTTCGGATGTATTTCCGTTAATTTGTTTCGTTTCACAGTAGTAAACGTAGTCATTGAAATAATAATTTATGTTTATCGGCACGGTCGAAGCTCTAACATCCATTTCAGAAAATTAAAAATACCGGACGCTTAATGCAGTTACAAATTAAATTAAAATAAAATAAAGTATTTTCAGCGTTTAGTTCCTACTTGGCGACTGGACCTTTCGATGTGATGGTAATTTTGAACTTTAAGTTGGTAGTAATAGAGGTCACGGAGTGTAATGCTAGTCCGAAAATTCGTGTTAGGGGCCGAGTGCGTACTAACGACTCTCGGTCTATTCCAATGGATCTAATACTTGGTTATGTCGTTTAGGGAGCCATCTCCTCATCTATAAAGGGTGTTAACGATCTTGTGTAAATATTATATGCCTTGTCACTATTTAAATTTTGAACAAAGTTTTAATGGTTGCAAAAGGTCGAATAGTCGCTAGGGTGTTATTGGCGCCCAACGTGTTGCTTATTACAAAGGCAAATTAATATATTATTCTTTTTAAGTCTTAAGCTTTTTATTTTTTGTTTTAGTTAGGTATTTTATGGCAAGAAATCTATCCCAAATATATTCTTTATAAGAACATGAAATGTTATCACATGGTAATAATTTATGACAGTTAATATTACACTAGATGTGAGATACCTAAATAAATATATAGGTAGATGTATTTTCACTCGGGCGATCCCGAGACTAAATCTAGCATAAAGCTTCTATCGCTAGCTTAAAAAATAACACTTACTCAACTTAACTACTTACTACAGGCAGACTGGTATTTCTCGTAAATCTATAATCAATACAAAAATGTTGTTTTAATTAATTTCGTCTCCCTTTATTCATAAATATAATATTTTAAATATGAATATAAGTTTTGTTACATTCGAGCTGAATTTGTACATTAATTGTCAATGGTAGAAAAAATAAATATTGCCTATTTTGAGAAGACATTTGCCGCAAATATCGGCTGTATAGTTGAAGGCTCTATTCACTATGAAGGAATTATGGTGACATAACAGTCACTTAGAGGACGTAAGGTATAATTAGTACTATGAGTATAAAAATATTTAGAAAATAATATCCCTTTTGTTTTAGTTTGTCACAATTTAGATACAAGACGAGAGCTATCCTTGTATTTGTTTGATGTTATTGCAAAATGTTTACTCTTTTTTTAGGAACGAGGACAAAAATTTATATATATATATATATATTATTTTTTTTGTTGTTTCCCGACACATAATTATTAGTGATTCGTTAGTTGTCTATAGTCCATAGCACAAGTGCTCTAAGCGATGTGTGAATTGTTATTATAAACATATTTTTCTATACTCTTCAAAGTAAAAACCCCTTTATTAACTTATAGCTACGATGCAACAAAACGCGTTACTACTACTTAAATTTTAAAACACGCCGTGTATAAATACCGGTTCTCTTTTGTAAGTCAATAACGTTTGTTTCCTGTTGCCGATATTAAACTATTCCAGTAATTTAATAGTAACGTTTGCTATATACTTGTTCCAATACCGAGTCATGTTTAAATTCAAAAGCTATTGATGGATATCCTTGAAACTTAGTACGAGTAATTTGATATAATCAGTTGATTCCAATTAAATAGAACTAAAGGTTACACGGAATAGTGACTTCTCATTTTATATTATTAGAAACCTAAACGTTTTAAAATACCTCAGTCCTAGCAACACCAGACTTATATTAAATGGCCTAAATTAAAATTCAGAAATTATTTTTTTTTAAATGCAGCTTTTGGAGTTTAGATTGATCGATTCGTTGCGCTTTACCCTCTCTTCATACGTTTTTTATTACTATCCTATATTGATTTGGAGACTTAGGTCTGACTATCTTTTATGATTGCAAATATGCCTAATTATATAGCTACAAGAACATTTTACAGGTTGAACTAGGTTGGGTGCACTGTCGATGACTTGAATCTGAAGGCAAATCGCGACAACAAAGACTGGAAACATCAAGGAATATCTCACGAAAACAGATCTAATAAAACCTTCACACAACAAAGTCATTTATAGAGGTCGTTAAGGCGAACGCATTACTCAACGGCTGCCGAGGGATAGGAGGGGGAGGGGGGTAGTCGGAAATCTACAGGATGTCCCGATATCTGGGGCATCAATTCCAGTGCTGCGGTCGCAAGGCATCCATTCACGGCCGATCGCTATTGATCGTCCTGTAAACGGCGGTTTCGATAAATAACAGTTATAGAGTTATTCGCCGGAAAACTTTGTTAGAAAGTGGGATGGAAGATCTATTATATTACGTTAATTTTGAGATGTTCGTACAAAAATATTTAAAAACCTACCCATAAGTAAATAGGGATTGCGCTGTTAACCAATGGTCTAAGGGTTGCCAGATGCTAAATAGAAAGTACGTTTGGCTATCATGGCCACGTAGTGTCATCCTACTAATATACTATATGTATATATATATATATATAGTATAGTAATTAGTTATATTATATATATATATATATATATCTACTATACGTGTGTATGTTACTGAAGTTCTTCTGAGCGACTGGACTGATTTAAATATATAGATATGTATTCGGCTATCATATTTATAATTATATACAACATTTATAAGAAAACAGGCCACAATTTATTTATTTAAATACAATTCTGACAAAAAAATAGAAACAAGATTATATTAGTTAATGTTGTGTGGGACACTAAACATCACAAGATACTAATAATAAATGAATTCACATAATATCACGTACATTGACCTGCTTCCGAGACAAATAACCTAAAGCATATGTTAGAAAACAGCAACAATAAAATAAGCAAGGACAAACTATAAAATATACAAAAGTATGTCTAGGGATCAAACCCTTTGGCATCAAACCTTGGCGTACTATGTTACAGAATACGCCATTGGGCCCGTCGAATTACTTTGTCATTCAATATGAACCATTTTCACGTTTACTCTTAGTGCACTAGACTGTGTATGGAAGAAGTCCGGCGACCAAAACTGTTCCGTTGTTCCTCATGGTGAGACGATTTACGAATACTAAAAGTTATTAATGAGACGGTATTTTTTTACAAAACACTAGTAGCGCAAAATTTATATACTAACTTTGCACTCTCTTTTTTGTAGTTTAGATTACACTTAAAGAAAGATTTCGGAAAAAATATTTTTTTACATACATGTTTCGTGACTTTTAATTAATAACCTTTACACTGAATTTTATTTGAATTACTTCAAAAACAGAAAATTTTCATAGTTATTTTATACTTTTGTTTTACCCCTTTCCAGGGGTTTCTTCGTTTTTTCAAAAATCCTCTCTTAATGCTCCATTAAGTTATAAAATGAGCCCCTAAGCAAAATCTCAATATCTAACCCTATCTAGTCCATGCATTGATATACACTGTCAGTCAGTCAATCAGCTTCATCTTTTATGTATATAAATATTCGGTTGTATAACAATATTTGATTTATTTACGGTTCTAAGCAGCTACTCCTTGATTACCATGCATTGATGCTTTTGCCATTGATGCTTCTCATTTCATCTATGCACATATAATGGACACGTTTGTATGCAGAAACTTCACGAAACATATTAGAAACAATTTGCCACGTTCGTTTATTACAAAAGCTATTCAAGAGGTAAATGGCTTTTATTGTAAAGCAGGTTATATTTATACAGCCCGTCAGCTACATATGCGTACTTGAGTCTAAATAACCCGCCCATACTTAACTTTATTTAATCTAGCGTCTCTCCCAACTTTCCACTTCAAATTGCCGTAATAGCTTTGAATTACTACTAATAAAATGAGCGAAAATATGAAAAATGTAATAAGCAGTTGAAAGAATTCTCTTAGCAATTTTTTTTTATTTTTATGATGGATAGGTTTTGAAGGATTATGAAAGTGCTGCGTTTTATGAGTCAATGTCTGGAGAATTGGAGAAGTATCTTCGATATTAAACTGTGAAATACTTTATTTGACATTGATAAATGCACGTTTCATATTGAAGCGGCTAGATTACAGCGTCGAAGTATTATGTGTGCTAAATCTTTTCTACTAATGATAGTTCTAAATGACCGTTTCATTTGTTACTTGTAGTTTTTATTTAATAAAAAGATTTTCATCGCCCCATCCTTTTCTAAAACTCTTGAGAATATTTCTTGTGATTATTTTTTATAGGACGCTTACCAATTGTTAGACGTTATACATACATAACGTTTACAGAGTGCTGGAAAACCATAGCTGGACATAGGCCTCCCCAGTAAAAGGGTAATTTTGCCCATAATTCCCTTTTTGGACATGGTGTTGGCAATTGCAGAGCGCAGCTTCGCGGTTGGAATCAAGCTGACCATCTCCACCTTCTTACATTGCATTTAGGCTTTGATGTTTCGGATAGATATACCGCCATCTGTTGGTTCCGACAACTCAGTCACCTTTTGCAGCTCCATTGCTAATTTATGGACTAATGTTCATAATTGATTATATTTAACCCATTTTAGGGACTTGCCCAAAACTTTATTAAAAATAGAAAAAGAATGTTTTTGTTATTAAATATTTCATTAAATTATAATCAGTGCATTACAATTAACAAGAAATACTCACTTATTTCTTCATATAGCTAAAAAGATTCATTAATCATCATCATTATCATCATCAATAATCTATAATGCCATTGGAAGTCCACAGCTGGACATAGGCCTCCATAAGAAAGAGAAAATATTGCCGCATAATCACCGCGCTAGACAAGCATGTTAGCAATCACAGAGCGCAGCTTTCGCGACGAGGCTGCTGCTGCCTATCCCGACCCTATGCATTTGAGCTACACTATCTCAGTTATCTCCATCTGTTCTACATCTTACGACACTAGGTAAAGAGGGAGGTGCTATTCTACTCTGCCGGTACCTCACAGCAATAAATATAATATTTACTTACAAATATATGGGTATATATACAAAAAAATCTTGTACGGTTATACAGATTTGAATAGGAATAAAAGAAAAGTTCCAAAGTAGGTGCCAGGACATCTCCGGTGACTACGGTGTATTTATCCTAGTTTATTAAAAGGAGGTCAAATGAGAGAATACGCAATAATAGCAAAATGCTTCCGAATTCGTCTAATTATCGCATCTCATCTCAAGCGTCACTTTATTACGGTAACTGCCGTGTTCCCGTCACTACTCCGCTGTCACGCTCCGTGACAATTAATTTATCACACTGATAATATCAGCTTGTCACGTCGATGAACAGATGCTGGTGAAAGGTTGACCATTGCATGGTTTTTCTAGGGTCATGTAATATTCATTTGGAGCTTTTTCTCGCACTCAACTAGGACGGTAATAGATAAGAAATGTGATATCTATGAATTATTTATGACTAGTTTTTGTTGGTTTTGTAGCATAATATATTTTAGAGTACAGAAATTAAGTTATTTGATCTAAATAAAAACTAGTTAGCTAGTTATATCGAGATAAAGAATAGGTAACCTTTCATTTTAGGTCAAGAGAAAACAACGTCTTCTTCGTTTACTTACCCAAAGCTTGACGGAGTGTTTTTTGATAACTGACAATGTTTCTTGTACATAAATACGTCTTTTTCATCCACCAAAGGTTAATACTTTCGAATACCTTCTATAGAGCAAAAATAATAAATACAAATTTTTACCTATATATCTATTCATCCTTGAGGTTAATTTATGTAAAAACATTTACCACAAAGGAATGTGGAAATACACCCACATATTTCCCCAGAAAATTGTAAGTCGAATGTATTCCGACATTATTAAGCATTATGAATGAACACAAGGAGCAAACTGAGTATGTAATTTGCTAAAAGACTTTGAGTCAACGGCAGAAATGTCGGAAAGTTAGGAAATATGATAAATGTGTACATTTGAAACCATAAATCATACATGACTCTCTTCATAAGGCATACCGTATACATATTTCAACATCAAGTTTTTAACTTACTATGTTGGGCAGAGATTTAGGTTTGTATTTTAAAACTTGTTGGTGTCTGCGACTTTATATGCGCGATTGTTGCTTTCTTGATACATTTGCATTTGAATTGAGTTTGTTTACGATATAGTATAGAAATAAATTTACACAACATTAAAAATTATCCGAAAAAAAAAACAATAAACTATAAAACTATAAACTTTAAAACCCGTTAGTTGCTGGCAGATTAATCTTAACAGTAAGTCGGTACTTCACAAATATATATATATATATATATATATGTAAAGTACGCCAGACAACAGAGGAATCACAAATATAGTACTTAAATACACATATTTAACACCCAGGCACAGAGAAAACACAAGATCATCATATTAATATTTTGTCTGGGTAGGAATCGAACCTACAACCATTGGTGTAGAAAACAGGATTACTACCGTCTGCGCCGTCGGGCCCGTCAATCATATCACAACAATCATTTTCTTAAAATATATTAATTACCGCAAGAACCAACTTATTACAGTCTTTTTTATTTTTATATGCATAATTTTTTCTTACAGCCGGTTCATTAAAAGAACACCTCTAGAAATGCAAAGCAGGAACTTTATTTAAAGCAATAAAAAAAGCTGGTTGAAATGTTATATAACTTTATTACGCCTAAATACTCGGTATTAAGCTAGCACTAAATTGCAATATGTAAATCGGCAATTGTGACCGGGCACAAAACGTACAATAAAGCAAGTGGGAAGGCAATTTACTCATATAATCATTTGCATACATCCACCAACTCAAACGGTTAGGCGGCTGTTACATTACAGATGGTGCAACGAACCCTTGCCACGATACATCCGTGACACAGTAACTTGGCAATTGATTTTTCCAGAAGTACCAACATGCTAAATAAGGTATATTGTATTTGTGATAATACGGGCGTATGCAAAAGTTATATTATTAGCAAAAGTAATATCTCAGCATAAACAAACCTCACAAACAAAGTTATGGTAATATTGAAAGTGGGGTAACAGACAGGGACAGAGTCAAGTAGTACTTCTCCTATACTAGGTGTCAAAAAGGAGACACAAGTAATAAAACCGACAGATGGCGGTATATCTATCAGAAGCAGCATAGGTCAATTGCAACAAGGTGGAGATGGCTTGTAGCATCCTAATCGTGATGGTACCATGCTTGCCAGAGCGGGAATGATGAGCGGAATTTATATTGGGGAAGCCTGTGTCCAGCAGTGGATGTTAAATGGCTGCTATGATGATGGCAATAAAATAATAGTCTTACAGTAGACTAAATAGTAATTAGGTCGATAGAATTACGATTTATAAGGTAAGATTATTGATAAATAATATTAGACTGTTAGATAAGTATAAAAATATACAGTTTGCTAGTTGGTGAACGACATTGTAGCTCATAGGTGCTTGCGATAACTGAACTCATTCATATTCTAAGACGAGGTCGAGCTACTGCGCTAAAGGTTTACTGTGGCGTAGTTTCGTCCCAGTTTTTCCTACAAACTTCTCAAATATGTGCGGGGAGATAAGGGTCCGCACCTGCATCAGTTGCGAACCTAATGGCACATTAAGGTAGACAGTTTAGGGGATGGCGGACTCCACGTGGCGACGAGGGTAAAACGGCTGTTTTCAATTAACCGACTTTTGACGTTTGCAAATGAAAAAATAGTTGTTGATTAGTAATGACGTATCTTCATTTAATACTGATTATTATATTAAAACTGATAAAACATATATTTTTCGTGTAAATAAAAGTGAATAAAATATTAGCAATATCTAAGGTTGACGTAGATCGTTCATAGCTGAACAAAGGCCACTTCAAATTGCGGCGGCAGTCTGGCGGGGCATCAATCGCAAAGCGTAGCTTCGCGACACAAATGCTGCTGACCTCTCCCACCCTGTTGCGTTTGAGCTATATACCGCTGTCTATCAGTTTCAGTTGCTATTCTACGCCGCCGGTACCATATGGCTCGCAATTGTCCGCCGACTAGCTGCATCCGCGACATCGTCCACGTGGAATAGAGGCTTTGGAGGTATAGCAGCCTTCCTCGATGTATGGATAGTCCATTTATCGAGTCCTTTACAAATAATTTATCGTGTAGTCAATATTTATATATACAATTTCTTTTTTTTATACAGACCAGATCAACTAGCAAGCATGCAGTCCGCGTGATTGTTAGCACCAATGCAGCCTACAAGCGCCCGTAATATCACAATGACACCATTTCAACTTGAAGATTTTATGTCGATATTATATAAATTATCTTAAATTACCCGGTAATTTTACTGCCTCTCTCACCCTTCGAACCGGAACACAACAATACAATCACTGCTATTTAACGATAAACACAGTGAGAGTAAGGTGCAAACGAAAAAATGCAAACGAATTTAAGATCTAATTAAATGCATTTATTTTCTGTAGGTAGCTCTGAACTTATAAAATGTTTATATTGTTAAGTTTGTCTAAGAGTAAATAAAAGAAAAATCTATCAAAATTGATTATCATATTAAATTAGTCAGTAACTCTTTTATTTATTTTAATAAGAGCCGGGGAACTAATGACTCACAATTTCTTCCAAAGCCAAAATGAACGATATAATTGGAAAATTAATAGAATGTTATTAATTTGATACGGCAGAAATTTCTCAAATTGACAGCTAACAAATTGATTGGTTAGCAAACTTGGCCGCTGACCAATTTTTTGCTGCCAGGTTTTTATTTGATCAGATGATTATAAACCAATTTTTTTTTATAAAATTGAGAACAAGATACTAAGAAAGGTATTTATTAGCTTAAAAATTTACAATCAAATTCGGCTTTTCTGAAAATGTATTTAACATAAGATTATGCTTGTGTTACAATAATACAATAATTTAAAATAGACATATAAATCGGTGAGATTAAAGATACACAAACTATTATACATTTTCAGGTATCCTCTAAGAAAATATTTAACCATATAACGTAAAATTTTCTTCACCAAAGTAATCTTAATTCCTTCCCTTATCTTTGCGCATTCTCCATAAGCCCTTTTATACAAATGTATGGTCATTTATTTCTACCAATAACTAGATATAATAAAATATATCAAACTAAGGTAAATCCTTTATATTGATAAAATAAATATTTATTTCAGTATTTCTGAAGTTTGAGAAATTACGACTTGTTGTTTTAGATAATTTTGTTAAGCCTAATTATTAAAAACGAATCACGTCAATCCTGACGCTGGCAGAATTGTAATTTACACAGAATTTGCTACTAATAATAATGAAAAGAAGAAGATATGGAGTGTATTATTATCCTTGTGATATATGAGCGTCAATAGGCTGCGGTAACGCATACTACCGCACGCACTGTCGAATTAGTAATATGGAAAAAAATATGGTGTGTATTCGATGTAATATAATTATTGATTTGATGAAAGACAATCTGCTAAGAATGTGTCGGGTTTCTTTTGGAACTTGGTGATTAAATCAAAATACACTGTTTAATCATCATTATCATCATACCAGCCATTAAAAGACCACTGCTGGACATAGGCTTTGCCAAGAAAAGGAAAATATTGCCCATAATTGTCGCGCCTGGCAAGTGTGTTGGCAAGCGCGGTATTAGCGGGGAGCTACACTGTCTCGGATGGATATAACGCCATCTGTCGGTTCTGGTACCTTATTAGCTACTCTTACGTCACTTGATACAGAGAGTACACTATTCTACCGGTACCTTACGGCAAGCAGTGCTAAAAATGACGTCAAATTGACAAAAAATATTTATTGCTAAAATGTTTGAATCTGAGTCTGTATTATACAAAATGGTAATTTAAAAATGCAAATCAAATGGCATAAAATCATACAATTTGACAATACAATTTCCTGAAATAATTCAACATCGACAGTATTATTAAAACTGGTTGAATTATGAAAATTGACTGGAAATATCAAATCTTTATACTTTGCTTTAGGAAATATGGCGGCATTAGCCTGTAGAATGGGGTCAAAAAAATATCGGTTAGCTTGATAGTTTGATAAATTTTATAGTGCAATAAAGTAGGTCACCGATTTCAACGGTTGGTATATCATCCAATCTTTACCGTTTCATTTTATAGTGACCGATATCCGAAGTCATTTCGATGGGAAATCTCGTTTTACGGACGTGTGGCAGCTTTATTGAGAGGTTTTCTTATTAAAGCAAAATATACAGGGTGAGACGTAACATATATTTTTCACTACTAAGCAAATACTAAGCAGGTATTGAACATAAATGTAATAAAATTGGGCTCTATATAAAAGTAGAGAATATTTTTACTTGTATTTTTATTTTATTAAATTTACTTTGTAAGAGAAGATTAGCCCTGAAAACTAGATGTGATGATTTTGAGAAAAATGCTCTCCAGTTTAGGCAATATTAAGGATACCGCCAAAAATATATTGATACATTTGGAAACCAATCATTAATTTATAGCGAGTTTATCGTTATTTTCTATCAGAAAACCATAAAATCAAGACATTGATTTTTTTTACAACAAACGGATTGTTATAATTCCGATTCGAATGTATTTTTTTTGTGAATGGTCAGAGTAACGATTAGTTGATTGATTAATAGCGCAAATGTTAGAGAAATTCCCTCACAGGTCAAATTTATCTATAATACATATTTGTTTTTGTGTTATGTCTGGGTGTTAAATATGTACTTAAGTATTATATTTGTTTTTGCGTTGTTTGATGTCCGCAACACAAATGCTTTAAGTGAATTTTCTCAGAGTCAGGTCTATGTATAAGATGTTGTGGGAATAATTAATTATTAATATTTTTATTAAAATAGCGCAATTGCAGTAAAATCCCAAGTAATATTAGAAATGCGAAAGAAGGGTTTTTGTTTATTTTTTACTCCTTTAGATTAATTTTTTCATCCAACCTTTAAATTTTGCATACATATATCATCCTGAAAAATCGTACCATTCCCGTGTGATAAACAACAATTTAAGTTTACAAAAAATAAATATATGGGTAAGCAATTTTAAAATTTAAAAATAATCTTATTGGAATATCCTAGTCCTATTCCAATTTTGATCTTCCAAAACTAATATTATAAATGTTAAAGTGAGTTTATTTGCGCCTTTTCACTTTTCAACCGTTCTTTGTAATATTTTGCTAGGACGGATATATCATTCATCTCTAAAACAGTACTATTTAGGAAATGAAGCGGGCGGAGCCGCGGATAAAAGCTTGTGGTTTATGTTTCTTAAAAGTCAATGTATGTAATGTATAGTAAAAAAAATAATAATATATTTTTTGACGTAATCCATAAAATGAGATACTCATAAAATTTTAGCAAATTTGAATTATATACTAGTTTGGTTACTTCTACTATATACACATTTATTCTTCAACTGGCGTCTTCCGTAATGTTTTCGCCAAGCGTATGAGAATATTGCTCAGGGAATTTAGAAGACATATCTGCTTGGTCCCCACAGATACCTATATGTACGTGGGGATCTAGGAAGCGATTATTGCCGGAACCATATACCCAGTGGCGATATGGGGCGCAATGCATTACCCCGAGTAAAATTATCTGTATCATAGTTGTCAGCATTTCCAATCCTGTAGTGATTGTTTCACTTCGTACATGAAGTGAAGGAAAAAAAAGAAATATAAAGTCTTTTATTATTTAAATGTAAAAAATTGTGTCACGTTTTTTGTCGGGGACATATTTCTAAACTACGAAACCTATAAGAAAAATTTTTGCTTTTCGTGTACAGTTTGATCCAATTTGAGAGATTAGATAGCTTATATCTCAAATAAAATTTGTAAGTCGCAATATTTTTTCATAGTAAACATATATGTTTAAAACATGACAAAGTCTGTCAGGTTAGCTAGTTTTGATAAATATTCTATCAAAGTTTGACTTATAACGCAAATCAGATGATTTCTGAACATTAATATCAAAATCTTACAACTATTTTTGAGAATAGAAATATACTCGTACAAACGTATAATTCACTTTGAAAATCTGCTAGACATCAAGTATGTTTATTGTACTATTAAAATATAGTTTATAAGACTCAGATACAAGATTTTATCTTAGTTAGAAAGCAGATGATGTAATGAGTTTATATTATTTTAGAGCTAGCTATACAATAGTTTATACAGTATAATTTAATATGTATTATTCAATGATTTTTCTAAAAGTTAAGTTAAACATGTATGTGACCTTAAGGGTAGAACATTACGAAAATTATTCTGAATAAAACAAATGGTTGTGCTAGTATTTCTTAGATTTCACAGAGAACAAAATAAGTATAAGAATTTGTCTTTTTGCCTATGTTATTACACTTCTGACTTTATACTTTAGCACTTCTTTATATAAAAAGTATATAGTGTAATAAACGCGCAGTCACTGCTACCCACCCTGTACTACATAAGTATATCACGGCCATGATTACCCTCGGGCGATATCCATCACGGAGGAGCTCTTATTTTTTATTTATTGCCCGTCGCTGAAATGTCTTGCAACTCGAGCTAAATAGCTTTGGCCACCTTTTCGGAACGTTTTTATTTCACAGACAAGGTCGAGGGGCTTATAACAATAACGATGTATTATGTAAACGTTGCGTAGTATTTTACATAAGTATAACTAATATGAATATGTATTGTTATATATTGATATCTAAAACTGACTTTAAAGATTATTTGACGTATTTTGACATCTTTGAGATATTAAAAAGGGCCAGGTCAAAAGTACCAAGAATGAACGAGCGTGTACAAATGGACTAATGCGAGTAAGGGAAGCGAGATAAATTTGCCAAAATCGTAGCAAGTGAAAATCCATAGTCTCTGCCTACCCCGATGGGTACACAGGCGTGATGTGATGCATGTATGTATGTACTCTCACAAATCTGGATGCACAGGTTTAAAAATTTATATAGTTTGGCCCGCATCTTATTCTCTTCATATTAAAATTCAATAATTAGTTAAGGTAAAATAAAATAATTTGTCCAGTTGAAACACCCTACGGGGGCGTACAAATATATTATTTACATTTATATATATATATATATAGGCTAATTACAATTTTGCTTTTGCAAATTTTCAAAACATAAGGAAGACTTATAGTCAGCTTTGCTTCAAACTAATGGCCTTTAAATAAATAATAAATATGTAACAACGCGTAGAAAGCCCTCTCTTAAGGTATTCACTTACGATAATTTCATGTTAGTAATTAAAGGGACTACAATCACCTCTGACCCTACATCAATTAGTCACGCACACCTCACCCAGTGCCTTGGAGTAAATTAACAATTTGTCTCGTTAAACCTTTTGTCTGCATCCTTAAAGATCAAAATCAAATGACGCGGCTATCGTATCCCATCTTAGGGTTGGCACTGCATGTCAGCGACTCCCAAACTATTAATTAAGTGCCCCCGGTCATCATCTGGCAGCAAGACAGCTGTCTGACCGGTAATATTTACGCGTCGACCCTATGTTCGGGCGACGTTGCAAATGACAGCGCGGTTTTTTTAGACATGGGTTGATGAAACCCCTCTAATATGGAAGTAATAAATTAAAAGTTATGTTTACGATAATGCTTTCACGTATTTGGGTAAAATGTTTATCATTTCCAAACAAATACGAAAAAAAGATATCTTTGTTTTGTTTATAATAAAATAGTGTAACTTTCTTTAAAATAATAAGATATTATTACAGTAGACGTTCTACGGCTGATATGATAAAAATTCCGTGAGGCTCCGGTGAAAAAGAATAGTAACTCCACCAGTACCAGGTGTTTAAAGCTTGTAGTATGCAAAATTATTGATAAGCTCTGAAATATTCATGTGCATAAATGCAATCTTTTCATGCTGTGAAGCAACGGCAGAGTGGAATATTACCTCTCTCGGTATTAGGTGTCGTAAGAGGCGACTGAGGTAGCGGAACTGACATGACGATCCGAAACTGATTAGCTGAAATGCAGCGGGGCGGATGGACAGCAGCAGTTTCGACGCGAAAACGACACTGCGATTGCCTCCACACTTGCTCATCGCGGTAATTAAGGGCAAACATTAGGTCCCGGTAAACAAAAAAAAACGTTGCACCCAGTAACAATATAACCAAATAATAACTGTCACTTATAATTACGAATACGTATTTAACCAGCCCACCGTGAACAGTAGTGTGTTTTTATATCCCCAATACAATAAACATCGTGTTGGGTGTTTGTCACGCGACGCGCGGCAACAATGTTTCCTTGATCCCTCCCCTATCACCTGTGACGCGACGAAACGCGGAACATCACGGTATCGCCGGAACGTGTTATGACGATCGCGGGGTCCTATCAACGAAGCCGGGGTAAATAAATAAATTTCACATCACAACATCTCATAATTTGACCTGACTTCAAGGTAAGTCGCTGAAAACATTTGTATTACAGTCATCACACGACTCAGACAAATACAAAAATTTTTGTAAATATTTATCGCCGAAACCTGATAAATACAGATATATGCATCATAAAGCTTAAGATAGGAGCAAGACCCGCCAAATATTTTAAAGTACAGTTATATTTTTATATCACCCTAAATATATATCATAAGTTAGTATAAAACAGTTATCTAAGCGCGATAACTGGAAAATTTGGTGTAAGATTGAAAGATTAACGAGCAAGATATAATAAATTCTCGGTTTAATACAAAAAAATTTTTCTTATTATGCGTTGTAAATAAAAAATACAAACACCTTTTTAATTCTGGTCTATCACCTATTCTTATTTATTAAATTAGGTACAGCACGCCAGTGATCTAAAACTCACACTGAATTTTATAGAAGGTAATAGTTTCTGACATTTAGCGTTCCTACTCCATTTATTATGAAACTTAAACGCAATCTATTTTCTATATACATCTTATGTTCAACAATTTGATTGCAAATTTGATTATTAAGAACAACTATAAATAAATAAACATTTTATTTATTAATAGTTGTTCTTACTAAGTCTCAGGTGGGTTGTTATAAAAAATAACCTGTCCATACTATATCACGGTCATAAATTCAATAGTCTTAAGAAACAATGTTTGTTTATTGAAATGCAAGTTTATTGAAAGAACAAAAATATATATAATCTCTATGCGGTTTTTAATATATATATATATATTGAAATTGAATCCTCAGTTATTTAAAACTATTAAGGAAATTAAAAAATAAAAAATATTTTTTTTTTTCTATATATCCCTTATGCCAATATATTCGTTTTATACGATGTCCCGATTACATTTGATCACAAAAAGGATTTTGAAGTAAAACTCTTTTGTCAATCTTAACTATCAGCTTGGTTATGAAATATAACCGCTGGTGTAAAGTAAAAAAGCGTGCGTTTCCAATAATAGTCCCCCAAGACGCTTCCTCAGGTGCTCCCGATTCACGTGGATTGCTTGTTTAACATATTTTTTCGTTTCTGTCTCGTTTACGTTTAGCGTAACGACTTCGTGCGCTTTGTGGGTTCGAATTTTGCTCTTACGAAGTGTGAATAACATAAAAACATTATCCTCGCTCGAGAAAAACAGTTGAGTGCGTGTTAAGTTTTTACGCTTGCTTGGTTCTATCGTGTGAAGGGAGTTTTTATGTGGTCCTATTACAACAGTCGAGTTTGCACCTTGGAAAATTATGTATTGCTTCGTTGAGCGTTAATATGATATTTTTGGATGGAACTTGCGGTTAGATTATCGTATTCTAATTTTATATACAAAGCAATCATTCTCATCATCATCATAACGGCCGTAAAACGTCCACTGTTGGACGTTGGCCTTTCAAAATTAGGGGGAATTTGTCCATTATTGCCGCGCAGAGCGTAGTTTTGCGACGGGAATGCTTTTGACCATTCCCGCCCCGTTGCATTTGAGCTAGACTGCTTTAGATGGATATACCGGTAACTTAGTCGACTCTTATGACATCTGGTCCTTGCCAGTCCTCACGGCGTACTATGAGTATGAAATAATTACTTGTATTATTATTTTCCCGCTCGCGATTCCAACGAAACACGTAAACTTTAATTTATAACACGACCAGCGTGAATTTTCCCGGGGCCTAAAATAGCATGTATTTCCCGAGATTTTCTATTAAAACTGTTTCGCCGATAAATCCATGTAAGCCTAACAAGCAGACACACAAATTTATAATATTATGAAAGACAATTTCTGAAGGTAAAAGTCTTATATAAAACAATTTTGTTAAAATTTCCCACAAAAATGGCGGTTTTGTTAGTTGAAAACATTACGTAGTACGCTTTCTGTAACATGAAGGCTTCGAGGCCTTTAACCATACGGCAGGAATATGTTACGTCTATCAAGCAATCCACGGTTGAAAAATGTGGAAAATAATGCAGTGCTTTGTGCGTGGGCTCATTCATGCGATATTATTGTGCGCACATCCTGTCAGTGCTTTTAAAAATACGGACTGGTTTTAACTGTAAATGAAAACGGCTATTTGGTACATTGTTGTCGCTTGCGTCGTTCTTTATTAAGCATTCATCCTTCCTGTATATTCCCGCACCGCAGTAATCAGTTAATTTTGTTTCTATCAAAACTGCAACAGTCTAGTTTACTAACTCCGTAATATAATTTCAAACAATACCATTTCGCGGGCCGTTGTTCCGTCTGGTAGGTACTTTTGCTCTCTTATTTATTAGTTGCACACAGAACGTGCTCAACACGAATTTGTTTTCATAATATTTCTCCCGAGCGCCGCTTCAGCATTATGTGGAAAGTAAGCGCAGGCTATTTCCCACCATAACCACTTGATTTAAGATCCAATTTCGGTGAAAAAAGCGATAAGTATGTATGTTTGTCTCTTTATTTACTTTATTGCGTCGTTTT
The DNA here is from genome assembly GCA_020976665.1 of Heortia vitessoides. Taxonomy (NCBI): domain Eukaryota; kingdom Metazoa; phylum Arthropoda; class Insecta; order Lepidoptera; family Crambidae; genus Heortia; species Heortia vitessoides. The sequence continues at coordinate 14,109,274 of JACJUM010000202.1, forward strand.
ATAATATTCTACATTTTGCACGATAAGGCACAAGACGCTCATCTGTTACAGTCTTTTGTTCTCAAATTAGAATAGATTTTGTGGAGCATTCCCATTTGGAATAGAGCGTTATACCTTTGGACTACGTATTTAACTTAATGAACCCCTATAAGCAACTTAAGCCGTGGGCAGAGAAGGCAGAGAAGAATAGGACCTCCCCCTGTACCAGATGTCGCAGAAGGCGACTAGGGTACCACTTTCCGAAACAGCGTAGCTCAATTACACAAGGCGGGGATGAACAGCCAAAACGATAACCCAGCGTGGCAATTTTGGGCAAGATTCCCCCTATCATGGCGAGGCTTATGATATAATGATGATGATGATAGAAGGCAACTTACTTTTTAAGTTAAGTTAATAATACTAAAACAAAGTACACCTTCTCTTCATATAAAACCATTCCATGTACATTGTCCATACAAACCAATCATACTCAATATTATTTAACGTTCACTAGTTATTATAATGCTCCTTTTTAATGGCTTTAAAACGCGGTTTGTTTTGCTCTTTACTTGTTTATTCGATGTTTCGGCTACTAAGCGGTTCTCAAGATTAACAAAAGTTGTACCAGAAAATCTTTTGTCACAAATGTAAAAAGATGTACAAAAATTGTTTGTTGCGTCACAACACAACATCTTTTGTCTTTAAATATTAAATAAACCGTTAAAATTTAGTGTTATCATGAGAGCCTATTGCTTGTCTTGGGAGTTATTTTTAAATTACGCACAAAATCTTTTTGCCCTAATAATGACGTTCCAGCGTCATTCATCACAATATTGACGATTTTTCGTTTTCTTCTAATTATATTATTTCACGTGTTTATTTCGCGTATTAAGTGTTATGAAACATCGAAAAACTGCATTTTTTTTTATTAAAGGACTATTTTTAGTAATGGGTGAAGTACGACTGCTATGATGCCGATGACAAATAACAAAAGACTTTGATATTTAACTACAAAAATGCTTTCACTACATACTTTCACAAAGTATGTAGTGGAAGCATTTTTATAATTGCCAGTCTTTTTGGCGTTGTAGCTAAAAGTTATCAACAAAGCTAGCTCAAGTCGGGAATAAATAAGTAATTTTATAGTTACCGGTATGAGGCAGTGGTTGGGTGCGCTAGACGCAAGGGCTGCAGTATCGATTATTCACTACCAACACCGTCACAATGATGAAACTTGAGCTGTTTCTGGTTGAGCCTTAGCAAATTATGTAATAATGCTTTAATATTTACATAATATTATTAAGACTGTATACAAAATTTCTTTCTTTAAAAAAGATCAATATTACAAACATTTTTTTTTTCTTACTGCCTGTATCGGAACTATTACATTATAAAAAGGAATTTATTTATTATTATTTGTAAAGTAACAATTTGAACCAACAGTTACGTTTGTAAACATCTGAAAAACCATATTGCAAAATGGAATTTATAAATTATGTTCCAACAGCGAGTGAGCACAAATCACAAATTGAGAACAAAAGCCTGCTGCCAGTGAAAAGAGGACAAAAAACTGACAGCTACATGTCGTATCCAAATACCAGGGCTTATTGGATCTGTGCCGATCTACACCTGACGCTGCCATGTGCCTATGGTAAACGAGAATGCAGTATATCAAGTTTCAGAAATATAATTACTAAGGTTGGAACCGTGAAATGATATACAATCTTTTTCGAGTAACCCCTTATTTGAGAGTAATCTCAAGCTTTAGCAAGAAATATATCTCTTTAAACTGATTTACACGATATGTGAAATTAATTCTTAATAAGTTATTTTTGTCATCGCTATTTTTATATATACATATACTTCTTCAAAAAACTGAAAATCTCCAATAGGAGCGTTTATAAGTAGTATTCACGATCCCAATCTGTCTACACTGTCACTGGTAAAAAATGGATACAGGAAATTTTGAGTCTTAGTTTAGGTTTAGTCCTACGGGAACTAAAAGATGAGACATCCGAGACCGAGTAGCTAAAATGCGCAGGACGAGGATGGGCAGCAGCATCTCCATCGCGAAAGCAATTTACGCTCTGCGATTGGCAACACGCTTGCCTAGCGTGGCAATTAATGGCAAAATTCCCCCCTTTCTTGGGGAGCGTCTAGCAGTGAACTTCTAATGGCCTAATCCTAATAAATAAAAGCTATGAAAAAGCTGCTATATAATATATATATATATTTTTTTTTTTAAATTTAGGAGAAAACATACTGTAAATAAAATATTATGACCTACTTCCACTTTATTAGTATTCTCTTTAACTTAATATACTGTAAAGTGTAGAATAGCCAATGTAAAACTGCCAGAACTCAAACAAAGTATACATACTGCGCGCCCATTCACCGTGCCTTCCCATCGTACAAACGTTGTAGACAAACTTTCCTTTTCAATGAATGTTCGTAAGTCGTTTGCGTTTGTTATTGTTTTCGATCACCCAAGTTCGTAACGGGCGGGTTCGATACTCGCAAATGTCATAGCGCTTTGGGTACGAGTGTTATGTTTTAACGAGGTTGAACTTTGTTCCCAACTCCCGACTTTATACAGTTCGAGTGTTTTTAAGTTATGTGATTTTGTAACGAGTTCGCAGGAATTCGTATTAGTGTATTGAAACAGGTGTGGTAGATAGATTCACAGACACACTTCAAAAGGAATCTTAGCAATATAATATTTCAAAACTTTTGATGATCACTTATTTATGCATTGTAAAACTTCTTACTGTGCAAGTGCTTTGAGCGACTTATCCCCGAGTCAGGTGTATGAGATCTTTACTTTTAATTTTAAAAGCTATTAAATGTGCTGTAAAGACTAACGAAGAGTAAAAAAGGTTTCAGGTAGCAAGGTAACAAGTTGATTTTTTTTCGAGTAAATATGATCTTTAAAATAAAAATACTATGTTATATTTTGTTTTAAAATTTTAATTTTGTATCCTAATAGGAAAAATATTTTTTATGAAACATATTGAACCTCTCTATACAAAATATCTAAGAAAACTATTGTAATGCGATCTAGTGCTGCCAGTGTACATTGAGAAAAAGATTTAAAAAAATAGTAAATGGTTCTAATATCCAGAAAGCATCGACTGCACGAAGTTTATCCGAAGTGATCCTAGCCGTTTGGATGTACTGCCATTTGACGGCTTCGGTATAAAAGTCATCTTTTACGGCACTTGTGACGTCACACTGCTAGGGTCTACTCTGTTAGCAAATCCGAAAATCGGATTAGTTACAATGTACTTAGAATGTACTGTTTAGCAGTAATCTGACCAAGCACAGTTTCATTTAAAAAAGAAATCCACTAATTTTTGATAAGGTATCGATTCTAAGGCTTAAAAATTTGTACTAGACTATTACGACGCTAAAAACCAATAAAAGTATGTAAAATAAAAATAGAAAAATAACAATTTCTCTCACAGAAAAATTAAAATCATGAAAACAAATGCCTGAAACTAAATAAAAAAACCTTCTAGCAGAAAATCAAAGATTTGTGAAGTCGGTATATAGTGCGTAATGTATCTCTTTCAAACGAAAACAACCAATTGGATTTTAAATGATCTTACAATAGAGTTCAGATATTATATTATTAATTAGAGAGATATTCATAAATTAAAAAATTAGAGGCTATTATTATAATGGCACGCCTGCAGTGACCGGATCAACGGGTTAACATTTTACTTTTTGACCGAACAAAATTTTATTTATATTGTACAAACAGAATTTAAGTTTCACTTAAGTCACTTTAAATTAAGTGCTTTTTTTCACCGACTAACAATCTTAAAGCTTAAATAGAAAATTAAAAAAAGTATTTGTGTTTGTCCAAAATTAGAAAATATTTCATCTTATTAATACTTGGCAACATTAGATTCTTCATTAAGTTTTAACCCTCACATAAATGTTTTAACGCGAAGAATTCGGAAATTAACTGCAGTTTTTAGAAATATAAGACAAATTGTTACAGAAAAAATTTAAATACATTATACGTACCTCTATGTCAGTCTCTCTTGTCTTACTGTACTGTACTATTACTGGGGGTGTGCTATTAAAACGAATATGTTACCGCTAGAAAGGGCACAGAGATCTGTGCTCAAAGTTATGTACGTGTATGTGTATATTACCCTTTAAATATCCTACCTCAAAACTCTATATCTATAGCAAAGTTTTAACAGTGAGACAATTGTACTACCAAGAACTTATTATCAAACAGCATAAACTATGAAAACCTGAAAATAAACTAACTCATAGTAGACGAAGGTATGTGGATTCCTAAAATATACATCAGCCATGTCGTACACGGTTCGCCACAGCGATTTCTAAATTTTGCAGGACCAATTATTTATAATAAAATTAACCATGAAATAGATATTTATGACATGAATCAACACACATGCAAAACAACAGTAAGGGAATGGCTTTTGACATTGGACTATAACAAGACAGAGGAATTGCTAACAATATTATGCTAGACTGGACTATATTTATTGTTACTATCATTGTGTATGTATATTGTATATACACAGTATAGCTTCATATTCTATGTATTTATGTAATATATGCGTAAATAATATGTTGTATTAACAAACCTTATATTATATTAGACCATATACACACACACACACACACCTGCCAGCACTACAGAGCATAGGTGCCTATAAGAACAGGGTAGACCTAGTTTAGGTACTCAAGTAACAAAGTGTATTTTAGTGTAAGTTTCCTTTTGTTGTTAAATAAAGTTATTATTATTATTAATGTTTTTTATTTATTATGTACGAGCAGCGCTCCGCGGTTTCACTCGCGTTTAGTTGTAGATTTTTCATAATAACACGCACCGTTTCATAATGCACCCCACCCCACCTTTTTTATCTTGTTATGGGATGATTTTCTAAAAAGTATTTTGCACGTGTTTCATGACTTTCAATGAAGAACCTTTACACTGAGTTTTATTAGAATGACTTCAAAAATAACCTAGTTTCTTACTAATTTTTCCCCTTTAGGGAGTGAATGTTCAAAACTCCTTTCTAAGTACTCCTCTATGTTGTAATCATTTCGTAGTACTCCTGGCCCTGCGTTGATATGTCAGTTAGCCAGGTTCTCCTTTTATTCATAGGTACAGAAGAATGTTTAATCCTTAAACCTATCAGCTTTAAAAACATAAATAAGTAACACCCATTTATGTATATCAAATCAAATACGTAAAGAAATTACAACGGTATTCCAAAACGAAAATTTACAACCAATTTTCCGCGTAAATGAAAAATTGCTGAAGTCACTTATAAATAAAAATAACAATAACGCCATAAATCCTCTGATATGACTAATAACCCGGTAAACTATAGGCCGAGGTTTCCACTCATAGCCCCCTACTTTTCCCATTTGCAATATATAACGCAATCTTTAATCTATTGTAAACAGCAGAAAAATAATTAAACGAGCGTCGCAACGCTGAATTTCCTATAAATTCTAGAGGAAATATGGACGGTGTCGCCGTAATTCAAAAGGCTATTACTTATTAAAGAATTATGCACAATGTAAGAGCTTAACGCTTGAGCCCTGCTTATGCAGGAATTTAATTATAATGTATGGGCGTTTTATTCGAGCGAAGTGTTGTTTGTAATGACACTTATTAAATCGGGATGACTGTAAGATCGTCGATGGGTGATTTTTTATGACATTCTCGTTGCAGATACACATTTTTGTATTGTATTGTTGATAGATTACTACATTTAATGGATGAAGATGTCAAATATAATTAGTTCGTTAGATATTTCTGAGACACGGTAACATCGAGGAATTCTTTGAGGAGATTGTGTCTAACTTTGGATTAATTATTACCAGACTGCGATATTTTGAAAAACGAAAATAAATTCTTCTTCGTGATATATAGTTTCTGGTTTCTTTGACATTATGTTAATAAAACTCACGTAAGTTTGCATTAGTATAATTCACAAAATGAGCAAAGCTAATCTGCGGGCGTGCAATATATATTTTTTATTAGTCCAGGTCGACAGATAAGCAATCGGTCCGCGTGATAGTGTGCACCACTGTAGCGTATATAACGCTGGTAATATCATAAGGATATCACTTACGCGTTCCCAATCTTGTGACTTGAAGATATTATTCCACATTACTCAGTCAATTCAATGCCTCTCTCACCCTTCAGACCGGTACACAGTAATACGAACACTGCTATTTGGCGGTAGAAATAGGTGAGACTGAGCTACCAATGAGGTCTGCCTGATGTCCGCGCTATATTATTTATGAGTGTACTATCAATATTATTTTATCTTAAGTACCTGTGAGTTAAATCTTTGTAATATATTCGAAGGTGACACCCAAATTCTACCCTAAGATGCTTAAGCCTAAACCTTGGGACGGTCCCAAAAATCGACGCGATCAGATTTTTCCATTTTAACCTTGTGAAAGATTGTTGTCAACTGGATTAATTCTGTTAAACAAACCCACCAAAGTAAATGCCTGCAGGTGAACTTAGATAAGGGGGCGGAAATTGCCTTAGAGTAGGAACCGAGTGGCCAGTGCCTTTGGAGTGGAAGTAGGTGATGGATCGCCGCCTTGCATGACCGAGTAATTGTTACCTCAGGTTCTCTTGCCACCCCACATCGCGTGCCGGCCGTTTCTTTTAAATATAATCTGGCTTAGCTTAACTGAGTTAGTTGTGTGTTTATTGACGGTGATGGACCAGCGGGTATTTTAAGCGTTTTTGGTAATTGCTACAAGGTATTTTTGTGAATTAAAACTCTTTATGCATAGTGAAATATATTGTAGATTAGCTTTAGTTTTTGTTTATGTTTACTGCAAATATAGTTTAGTCAATTATTTGTTAGTCAAAGTTACGGATGGTATTAATAAGGGTGTTTGTATTAGTCATATATATATCATTTGACCGAAAGGACATCCGATGTTTGTCACAATTTTAGTTAAAACTATTTTGGGGGATCTTGGACTATAATTGTTAAGTTTGGCAGACATTGTGGTAATTACGAAAGTAGTTTCTCTATACCGTTGATTTCAAGTTTACTACGTTGTTTCTCGGATAGATACATCGTCGCCTTTTGATAGGCCTGATAGCGCAGATGGCAGTGCTCCTATTTTATGTGCCAAAACCCATGAGGTTCTATGGACAAATATTTATTTGATGATATTTCTGTTTCCTTTGTGTCTCGGTGTAGAATATAAGTATTAAACATTAATTTGTGATTCTTCTATCGTCTGATGTCCGTAACACATGTGCTTTAAGTGATTTATCATAGAGACAGGTGTCAGTCACAAGTATCACGGAATTATTATTATTATTTGGCGGTTTTAGTACCACAGTCGCTTTTTATGACAACTTGTAATGTAAAAAGGCAGTATTCTACTCTCCTGATTCCCCACCGCCAGGCAAATTACATCTATTAATTGTCTACACTCTGTTTCATGATGAATGGTTCTGATTTGTCCCAGGGTGTCAGGAATGCCGCCTGTTTTCGATGAGCTCGACAAAGAGCGCGGACGGGCCGTTCGCAGGCGCGTTTGTGACACATCGTTGCGTTCGCCGGGTAATGAATAGTGGATCAGGAGAGCCTTCCATTATTTTAATTTAATAATCTACTTTGTCACTTACTGTGAATACTCTTCAGGTTTATTATATTAATATAGAAAGTATAAAGATAAGAATGAGACGTTATTTATTTTCAACAAATTTTGTATGGAGCTGAGCAATGAAGATAGGAGAGCTACTCTTCTAGTAACAGGCATTACTAATATCGGCATTTTATTTCAACATGGTATTTTGTATTCTCAGTCTAATTTCAGCTTATAACTCCAATTGATGGAGTTTTGTTAAAACTAAGTTAAGTGAGGCAGAAAAAAAATATTTAGTAAAAGCGATAATAATATATTGAAACCAGCAAATGGCGATGTTTCCATCGGAAAGAGCATGGCTCGGTTGGTTGTAATATATTTAACCGGGTGCTGATAGATTGTAGTATTCCTGTCGCAAATCGTGTTAATAATGGAAAAATATCAACCGTTTTTGGAAGGGCCTGTTTCCAGCTGTATATTTCCACATACTGATAAGATCATACAGAGGTATATTAAAAATTATAGTTACATTTTCAAATTTAAAAGCGTTGTTGATAAAAAGGTCTATTAAAGTAATTAATTCATTAACATTGAAACGTACCTTTATGCAAATTCAAATTTAAATTCTCTAATATTTGCAACGATAAAACTTGTGGCGTTAGTCAAAGTTTATTTTAACTAGGGTGAAAAAACTAGGCTTGTTAAATTTCAACTTTGTCATGACGTGGCTTATATCTGGCTTTACAAATGTTAGCGTTGTCTGGAATAACAACGACATTTTTCCTAATTTGTTCTCAATTATTTATAGTATCAAAATTAGTATAAGGTTTACTTAAAAATGATTTGCTTAAATATAATTTCATAAAATATATTAAGCATATATTTTGTACTTATTTATTTGGCTAATATTAATAAAATATAACTTTATATGTTTTTGGTTATTCCTTTACAATAAATATATATAAAACAAACAATATACACTTATTTGCAAAAAAACGCGCACCTAAGCAATAACCCATTTCAAATGTTGCTATTGGTTAGTTTGATAATTGTTGGTAGTTTTACTTTCACAATTTTGTAAATTAATAAGCAAATAATCGTTTTCGTCAGTATTATCATAAAATTTTGATAAAATTTGTGGGTTTTAATGCTAAAGTTCACGAGTAGTGTATGCTCGCTAGTAGTGCATATGCTCGTGAAGTAAGCATTAACAATGATTTTGGTTTGTTTTTTGTTTAATAAAGTAAAAACAGATAAATTTTTAGTATCGAGTGTGACCCCCTCTAGCTGAAATCACAGCTTGAATTCGTCTGGGTATGCTAGCGAGGATATCCCGGATACTAGCTTGCGGAATGCGTTCCCACTTCGCGGTAATCACATTCTTTAGCTCTCTGATGGTTTGCGGAGCCGGTTGTACTGATCTCACGCGTCGTTTCAGAACGTCCCAGACATGCTCTATAGGATTGAGGTCAGGACTTCGAGCTGACCAATCTAAACGACGAATGCCGACCTCTTGCACATCGCCAGACCGGTGGGCGCGAGCGTTGTCGTCCATAAAATTGAGTCTTCGCCTAAAGCGGCCAATACGGGTTGTGCATGAGGAACTAAACCTTCCGCTATGTATCGATGTCCAGCCAGTGAGCCAGTGAGCCAGTGATAGCAGAGCCCCCACCATAAGGTGTGATCTCTTCAAAACAAGCCTCTGCAAAGCGTTCTCCTCATTTTCGTAGCACTCGCCGACGATCTTCACCGAGCGAAGATATCCTAGCTTCATCGGAGAGCAATAATACCCTATTCCAGTCTTTTTGAGTCAATGACTCACAATTTCGAGCAAACCTAAGCCTGGCAACTCTGTGCTCACGGAGTAACTCAGGGCCGCGGGCCGGGCGATGACTGCGTATATTGACCATGAGAAGCCTCCTCCTGACCATGATCCATAGACTAATTTTTCACACACGCACATTTCTTACTTCTTTGAGGTTATTCTTATGGTCCACATACGAAGACTTGCGATTTTTCAATGCGCGACTCACAAAAAACGATCATCCCGTGGTTGGTTACATGGTTTTCTTCCAGAACCAGGCCTTCTGTCGACGGAACCGGTGTCTTGATACCGCTGCCAGGTCCTTTGAACCGTCGAGCGACTCACATTTAGCCTCTGAGCCACGATGCAACCGTCTTGAAGCAGCGCAATAATTTTGGTAGCTTTTACCACTTTCTCTAACATTATTGAGACAGCTAAACAGCAATACATAAAGCTTTGACAATTAAGAATATGAAATAAATTCATAAATAATGACTAAAAGTTATGAAAACCGATATTATCTTGTGGAACTAATATAGGATAAAAAGTGGTTTTCTGTAAAAACGAGCATCAAACGAAAATTTGAATTTAGAACCTACTGTTTTAAATACCACGACATTTTTAAAACCGGCCAGTAACATGTACAAATGATTGATATAATTTTGGTACCGTTTTTTTTTAAAGCAGAATTAAAATCAAAACCGTTTGTATTTAAATGAATGTATATTTATAAAAGGAGAAGTTCCTGCAATATAGATGCAACGCAAGTTCCTGCAATTTGGAAAGTTATTTTAATACCAAGTGCAATAGGAGTTGCAAGTTTGTATGGAAAAAATCATTAAATTAGCAACAATTTTAATAAAATTTGACATTCATGCTTTAAAATACTTAATTAAATACGCCTTTCGTTTCATGTTTTCCGAGAAATCAGCTTCTAAGGGTGAAAATAGAAGTTGAAAATATTTTAAGTTTGCTCCGATTTCTATTAAGAAATTAAATAAAACAATGAGATTTTCAATAAATCATTAAAACGATATAAATCCAAATAAGTCGTGGTGCACTGCTAGTAGCCTTTTCCTTTAATTCATGCTAATGTACGGAAAAAAGGTTTCTGTACCATTTCTCGAAGTAGACACAGGTTGCAGCCGCGTGCCATTTTAAACGTTTACATCATTTTAAGTGGCGTCGCTGTGTAAAGTCTGGGCATTAACGCTTTTCTATTTATTTGCTTTACGTCTGTTTGTTCTGACTTTTATGTACGTTCGTGTTCCATGCAGTGTTGGCTCGAGGGTGCAATACGGAGAATGCACGCGATTCGCGTGTTCTATTTTATATGGGATCGGGGGATAATCATAAGGTTTTGATGACGTGATAATATTTGCTGCAGCGATAAGGCTTACTGAAGTTTTTAAGGCAAATGAAATGCTAAATGCAAAGTTGACTAAGAAATTCTATTATTTGTTGTTAGGTATTATAATTTCAATCTGATAATAATTTACTGTTTCAAGCATTCGTATCAAATAAAAGGCAGATACAAATTTTGAAGAAATTATTTTGGTGTTTTTTATAAAATGCCGTACTTAGTATATTACAGTAACATTTGTTTTTACTCGTAACAAAAAATATTAAAATTTCATTAATGTTTGTGTTATCAATAAAAGAAAAAGCTTTTATTACGAGTAAAGATTTAAAAAAATTATGGACTGCCTTTTCAGCAAATAAAATTAATTAAATTATACTTTATATTTTTCAATCATTATTCGTTGAGACAGCAATAAATGCGACCGTGTATCATACCAACATGATTGAGGCGGTAAACTTAGTTAACCTTTATTTTCAATTTCGATTTCTTTATTTACTACATATTATAAATAGCTGACAGTTTTCAAAAAATACACCGAAGTAAGTATTGAATAGAATACATACTTAAATTTCACTTTAAGATATTTTATATAAGAGCGGCAAGACTGTAAGCGTTCGATCGTGATTACCCTCGCGTTGTCACTTTGTTTACTGCCTGCTTTGCAAACGTTTGCTCGGCAAATGTACCGAGTTAATAGTGAACACGTTATTTTCTTATTGTTTGATTTTAGAGTTGCTGCTATTTACTGCTATGTTAGCGGTTCTAGGAAATCTTAATACTTACCTATTCAGCCCGTATTTTCCTCCCAGAATTGCCATATATTGCTCATAATTGCCGCGCTGGGCAAGCGTGTTGGCAATGGCAGAGCGCGCTTTCACGAAGGGGATGCTGCTGTCCATCCTCGCCCTGTTCATTGAAACTGCATTGTTTCGGATGGATATACCACCAACTGTTAGTTCTAGTACCTTAGTCGCCGTTTACGACACCTGGTCCAGGGGTAGATACAATTTTACTCTGCCGGTACCTCACGGATTAAGCAAAGCGGAAATTAATATCGTCAATGCACAACGCGTTAATGATATCCTTGTGATAATACTATCATCTACAGGATACGGTGACTAAAAAATATTCTTTAAATCATTAATAATTAAGTTCGATTTAAAATACTTTTTACTTATATTACAAGTGCTTAAATATATAAATTTAAATATTATTTAACAGTTTTATTCCATATTATACTAGCCCAGGAAGCAGGGGCATACGATTATCCAGGCGTTAATGCACCCAGCCTGCGCTGTGTGAGATGACACGATTATCCTGCTCCGATGATTGACAAAGTTTTATTACATTAGTGTCCTACTGTTCGTTGGTAAATAAATCATATATATGTCGGGCCCGATGGTAACGATGGTAGTGATCCTATATTGTTCGCTAAAGTTCGCGGGGTCGATCTCTTCCTTGGTCAAATATTTAAATGATGAATATTTGTATGTGTATTGATTTATAATTCCTCTGTCGTCTGATAACCATAACACGTACAAGTGCTTTAAGCTACTTATCTCGCAATCAGATCAATTTATGACATATGGTGTGTAAAAAAAAAGTTGCTTAAAGCACTTGCGTTATAGGCTTAAGCCTACCACAGAGGAAACACAAATAAATTAGGTACTTAAATATATATATCCAATACCCAGACACAGAACAAACACAAACAACATCATATAAATATTTTTACTGAGTGGGGATCGAACCCTCGACCTTTGGTGCACAAGATAGGATCATTATTATCTGTGCAATAAAAATAATATCACTGTCCAAAGCTACTGATCTTAACAAAAATATATTTACGTGCAAATTTTATTGTAACAGATTTAAAATGCAGTTTATAAATCTGATTGCAAATATTAAGTCACTTTTATCAAAAATCGAAGCGTCGAACATACAAATTTAAAAATTACTCGTTTAAAAGCAGTTACAAAGTTTCTTAGACTAGATTTATTGCGTTTTTATATAACATATCTTAAGAGTTAGTGTTTTCGTATTCTTTTTTTTAAATTTTAAAGTACCGGAAGTGATAATCATTTTAAATTCAGCAACGGTATCTCACTCTCATCTATTTCTATCACCAAATTGCATTATTCTTATTGCTGTGTTATAATTAGAAAGGTGATAGAGGCAGTGAAATTAATAGGTACTGTTACAATATATATTCAAGTTACAAGGTTGGCACCATGCTAGTGATATTCTTGTGATATTACAGAAAAGCTTACTTACGCTTAGTTCACGCTTACTGTCACGCGGACTGTATGCTTGTTTGTCAGCCTGGGCTAATATATAAAAAAAGGAGAATGGAATCACTAATAAAAAATCCTCGTAATGATTGCTGTTGCATATTATTACAAAGAAATTCTCGTAAATAGTTACGCAGTCACTGTCACCATCATCGTTGGTTTTCTTACACAGACAAGTAATAGAAGCGATTTGTTCCTAGATTATTACTTGCTCCAAGAACCTATGTATTATTCATAGTTGTCGGCCCGTATTACTGTTGCCATATTTCACGGAATGACTCCCCCTTTTCTCACGACGTCCTTGATAAGAGTGGTAGGCTATTATAGATTTATCGAAGGCTTCTCATCGTTATAATATCATGACTAACGGTACACAATTTAAATTTAAAATAACTCACTTACGTGTGCTTTTTGAGCTTATGATTACCGTGATGTTTATTTTTATTTTTTATTAAGAAAAAAAAAATTTTTTTGAGATGAGAAAAAGAGTTTTTGAGATCTTCCATATTTATAAGAAAATATGTGTGTGTGTTTTTATAATCTTATCATATCTTGGTAAACATCTTCTCGTCCGACCTCAACTCAATGTATCAAGCCGAAAGTTTTCGATCTATGTGTGTTATGATGATCTAGGGCAGCGAAACTTGGTCTCTTACCATTGGCCTTCTTATCCAACTTAAAATAGCTCAACTAGCTATGGAAAGACGCCGAGCATTGTCCAATATTCGGAGATTCGTAACAGAACCAAAGTAACCTAAATAGCCCGGCGGATTAGTAAGTTAAAGTAGCAGTGGGCAGGGTACTTGTAACCCAAAATCGATGGCCGATGGAGTCATAAGTTTTTGGAATGATGGACAGACCATCTGACTAAAACCCCAGGATATTGTTGGGCAAAAACTGCATATAAATGGTCCAATTGAAGATTATTTGGGGAGGCTTAAGCCCTGCAGTAGACATCTTTTGGCTGATATGACTATGATGACCTAGGTAATATCACTTACGAGTAGTTTGAAAACAAGAATTAACTTAGCGATCACTTAACTTCATGTAAAATTTAAATAAACTCTGTGAAGAACAAAGTATCCAACAATTCAAGCGACCAATTAGAATTTCGCAGACGTGGCGTGGATTTAATTAGACAATAAAAAGTCTGGCGTTAAATTCTAAGCCGAATGTCAGACAGGAACTGACATTGAAGCATTGCCTCCACTCTGCCCCAACCACTAAAACAAACGTGATTATTAAAATTGTATGCAAATGTTGCATTGAGCGTGTGTGCTGAGCTAAGTTTTTGCTCCTTTGAAACGGCCTCGTAATAACTTAAAAAGATTATTTTTTTTTTATTTGAAAAAAGAATACAAAGCTTTTTTGAATATTTTATTTAAGTTCGCTTAAGTTAACCATTAAGAACCCTTAGCCAGATTTTTTGTAATATTTTTCTTTATGAAAAAGTCAGAATAGGATATAATCAGAAATTACAGACATTAGTAAAAAAAATAAATATTTAACTATTGTCTCAATATTAATTCACGATATCTACCTCCTTCTGTACCATGTGTCATAAAAGGTGACTAAAGTACCAGAACTGACAGATAGCGGTTTATCCACCCGAAATAGTGTAACTCACACAGGAAATGGGCAGCAGTATTCCCATTGTAAAAGCTGCGCTCAACGATTTCCAACACGCTTACCCTACCTAATTACGGACATAATTCCTCTTCTTTTCGAGGAGGCCTATGCCCAGCAGTGGACTTTAGATGATGTATAAATAAATTTAAGATTCGATTTATTAAATAACAAGAGTTATGATCCTATATCTAATACACTCATTATAAAACATTTTAAAGTTCATCGATTCTGAAACATCTTGACTTAAAGACTACATTACAAATTTAAACATCTATACATACAAAATAAAATTGAAGTGTCAGTTAGTAATATCAAAACACTAGCTAGCTTTTTATAAAATTATGTACGGTACTTAGTACAAATATAATTTAAATTTCTTGTCCGTCTGTCCGTGAGTCCTGAGTAAAACTTCGAAACGGTTGTACTTTAACGGTCTTGCTGGCAGATAACTGATGTTATAACGAGTAACTTAGGCTACTTTTATTAATTACGGAAACTACGCGGGGCGACGCTAGCATTAAATATATTGATAGAAAATACATTTCAAATCTCAAGCATTTTGTGCCTCAATTTTATGGGTAAAATATAGTCCAATAAACGCCACAGTAATTTGGCCTGTAAACATTTGGAAATTGGGCCAATTTTCGCGTACACACCTATTTGCGCGGTCACCCAGCTATTTACTGAAACGTGAGTCACGGAATTCTTACTTGTGGACTACCAGCTTCGGCCACTTTTATTACATTTTCAATAGCGAACAGATGATGCGTCTTTGCGAAGTATTGCGAGGCGGGACGGACTTCAGCTATTCTATAAGTTGTCGCAATTTGTTTTTTTCCTTCAGTTAAAGTGTATATAAAATTAGTATTTGACTGCGCAGTTGGTAGCGATCTTATCTTATGCGCCAGGAGTCGTGGGTTTGGTCCCCATCCAGAGCCAATATTTATATAATAAATTAAAATTACATACATATTTATGTAATAAAAATGTTTATTTAATTTCTGATTCCTCAGTTGTCTGATATCCGTAACACAAGTGCTTTCGGCGACTTACTATGGAGTCAGGTCAATGTATGAGATGATGTGTAAATACTTTTAAATAACGCGGCACGTTGATTGTCCGAGATGAAGTTTGGAATCGATTCTAAGGTTTTTTTGTGTACTGTGTACATTTTTGTTGCATTGCACTTAAAATATATAATAGTTTATACCAACATTTTTAGTCGATATATTTTTCATGTTAAATATAAGTATATAGTTAACTGTCTTAACTATAGCAAAATCTGTTGGGTCAGCTGGGTTCGATCGCCTGGTTGTATAATATAAATGGCACAATTATCTAATCCTTGATACAACCTGGCAGAGTAATTTACAAACCAGGAATATTCGAACACTTAAAAAATATGATATCAGTGATTCATAAAAAAAATATTAAAAATAGGAGGGAAGGGTTAGCTGGAGATTTATTTACTTATTAAGTGGTTGCAATTTCATGCATATCTACAATTATCATTATACCGGCCATTGAAAGTTCACTACTGGACAAAGGCCTCTCCTAGAAAGGAGGCTTTTTGCTCATAATTGCCGCGCTGACGCAAAGCGCAGCTATCACGACGGGGATGTTGCTGCCCAACCCCGCCCTGAGCATTTGAGTTGCACTGTTTTGGATGGATATACCGCCATCTGTCGGTTCTGGTTCCTTAGTCGCTTCTTACGACACTAGGTGCAGTGGGAGGTAAATATAGTTCGCATTTTTTTTGTAAGTTTTGCGTGGGAAGAATTAGTTTAATTTGATATCCTTTATGAATGAATCATATTGTTTTAGAACCTTATCCTGCAGAGTAGAATTGTACCTCCCTCTGTAACAGGTGTTGTAAGAGGCGAGTAAGGTACCAGACCCGACAGATGGTGGTATATCCCTCTGAAACAGTGTAGCTCAAATAAGGGTGAGGATGGGCAGCAGCATCTCCGTCACGAAAGCTGCATTCTGGGTTTGCCAACACGCCTGCCCAGCACGGTAATTATGAGTAAAATTCCCTCTTTCTTGGGGAGGCCTATGTCCAGTAGTAGACTTGCAATGGCTGATATGATGATGATGATGATTTAATTACAACATTAATTATTAATCATAGCTTAATCATTTAATAATAGAAGTAAGCAATTCCGTGAGTCGAATCATTAATTCAAATTCTCTGAAATATTCCATTAGGCCATATCTCATAAACAATGCATTTAAGTCAACACTGGAGCTCCCAGCTTAAGTGAACTGCCCGTATCGTTTACCCAAAGTAAGGGAACAAGCGAAATATAGCAAAACGCAATAATTTGCATTGCACTTGACTGAAGAAGGGCGGGGCAAGGGCTTGTCATTAATAATAGAGCAAAGCTGTAGGGCGGTTCCGCCCTACGGTGGGGGTTAACGACCCTTGTTAAGCAGGCAGACTAGTTTCATTTTCTGCTACAATGACTGGTGCATATTTATGCTTGCTTTACTCTGCGTGACCCGTGTTCGTTTTTACACTTGCTTGTTTGGTAGTTAGAAGCGACTAATTATAATATATTTCTCATACACCTAAGCAAACGTTTACGTATAGAAATTCTTCATGGAATTTATAGAAGAAAATTAATGTCGTAACGGCTCGATGGCGCGTTCTGGGGTGTACGATGCCCACTCAGGGTTTGTCCATTTATATACATATGTACTGTACCTGGGTGTTAAATTTATTTAGTATTTGGTATATTTCTACTTCCACTATCTTGATATCCTCAACACAACTTTTATTCAAGCAGATCCATTACATAAAAGCACTTTCAAACCATCAAATATAATAAATAGAACAATTTGAATTCAGAAACGTGAAGTATATAACTGTAATATGTATATTCATATTACTCATGACTCTGATGACCCGACGGGATCATAAAGGTGACATCTAACATTTAAATAAGGCCAATCTTATACTAGTCTGCCGGTACCAAACGGTTCTTAAAACTAAGTTTAATGTAGGTTCATTGCACAAGCCACCAGAAAGAATCCTACTAGAAAAACTGGTGATGATAAAGGTTCCATAAATACTAAATAGTTAGTGTTAATAGAACTCCTACCGACGTCGGCGCTAACACACCGTTGTGTTTAAGATGTCGTGTGAATATAATTTTTTATTTAATACTTACTAATGAAAAAAAATGTTGTTATAAAATCGGGTATACAGGAAATTCTGCGTTCAGCATTAGAAGATCTGTAGCTGCTATGAAAGTGCATTTTTATTGGTATTAGAAATTGGTTAAATGCGTTTGAAAACACACTTTTTAATTTCCAATTATTCCTAGGAATATTCACTAACATTGAGAAAAGTTTGCATGTAAGACGGATTTTTGATATTGGGTTAAATAAAATAATAGCAAAAAATAATTGTAGCTATAAAACCAAGTACAGTAAAGAAAACATATATAGTAAAATGTTGGATTAAGGTGACTTAAATAGAGATGTGAAATAAAACATCACTTTGTCCAGACGCAAATATTCTAATTATAGAAGAATAGGGCAATATGGCAAGAAGAAGTCTGACATGATTTTGATGATGATAAGAGTAATAGTAATAAAAAACCATTAGCTGCAAAGAGGACCAAATATGTAGAAGAAACTTGATAGCATAAACGAGAAATTAAAATACGACTGAAAAAGATTACTGTTGATCTAAAACAAACAGAATTTTTTAAAATCACAAATTTCACGTCTCAAAATCATGATATAACCTTAGTTAATCTGGAATTATATCTGGTTGCCATTCATCTAGAGAACTAAAAATGTATTTTGGTTATTGTATTATGTGTATATATAATTGATTGAACTGACTATATCATTACGCTACACCATACAGTAATATGGAGCAAGAAATGTAGCGAGTATTGGTCACGTCTTGATAACACATGGCGTTCACATTTCCTATACAATTATGAAGTTAGATTAATTGCAATAACTAAGGTTTATACGATACTATTATTTAATAAAAATAGGATATCGCCATCAGTTGAGAGAACCAGTTTGCAAAATATGAGAATATTGGTGACAACGTTTAGAAACTCCCAGCAATGGCGGTATGTGGTATGTTATAAAAAATCTCATTAGCAATCTAAAGAGTGTTTAAACACTCTGTGTACTTAAAAACAATGTTTCTTTTTATTTCAAAACGCAAGTCATGTTTAAAGATAAGTGGAATACGAAAAATAGTTATTTCATAATACTTTGTAAGGTTTAACTCTCATTTAAGTCCAAGGATATTAGATTGTACAATATTGCAAGACTTTAAATTTGCCGGTACGGTAGAGTATAGAATAGTACCTCCCACTGCACCAGGTGTCGTAAGAGACGACTGAGGTACCAGAACCAACAGATGGCGGTATGTCTATACGAAACTATGCAGCTTAAATGTACAGGGTGAGAATAGGCAACAGCATCCTCGTCGCGAAAACTGCGCTCTGTGATTGCCAACACGCTTGCCGAGCGGTAATTATGGGCAATAAACCTCCTTGGAGAGGCCTATGTCCAGCTGTAAACTTCCATTAAATGATATGATATTAAAACTTTGTAGCACTACACCAATAAGGCAAATTATTAAATTATATTTAAGAAGATAGAGTAAAATTTGTTGAGTGCAAGTAATAATGCACATCAATCTATCCCTAAATGAAACCAGTGTTCGGACGGTGTGAAATTGCTTTCATCTTGATTATTCTCTCATTTTTCTTGCCCTTACATTTTTATTATATTTAAGCTTACGTCTTTAGTATTATCTTCTCTAGATTAAGTCTAAAAGATTTTTACATTAAAATACTTTTTAGCTGCCACCACTAATTAAAGTCTTTTTAATGAATTACTTTTTTGCTCAATTAAATTAGCTCATTATTAAAACAAAATCCACACATGTTGATGTAAATTTTATATAAAATATTACAAGTAGAATGCTAAGTCGTGAGTGGAAGCTAAGATCATTTTATGGTCGAAGTAAGCTGTTGCAAAAGTTTAATTTTCTAGCGGCACGCCCCGACTTCGTCTGGGTACATTAATCCACAACGGCCTGAGTCCTGTCTCCGTGTGTGTCTCTAACCTTACAAACATTAGGTAAAATTACATATTCCCATCTTTCCTTTCCTGGGTATAATCCTGGTTCTATCAATTAAAAACACAATAAAAACGAGTTATGCAGTTTGGTGCAGTCGTTCTAGATTTATGCCCGTCCATTAAGAGCAGTCATTATTATTTTTATTTATATTACTCACGTTGTGTCATCCTGTTTTGAGCCCAGGTTTTCAAATTTCAAGTTATTAGTAGTAACATGTGTGCGACATCTTCTCTTTTTATATGAGAAACTGACTGATTGATTGACGAACATATCAACGCGGGGCCTAAACTATAAGAGCTAGAACCTTAAAATTATGTGAAGATAGCACAAAGAAAAGATTTTTGAAAATTTACTCCGAAAAGGGATAAAACGAGGGTACGAAGTTAGTATGAAAGTTAGCTTTATTTGAAGTTACTCGAACAAAATTCAATATTCTTCATTGAAAGTCATGAAACACGTGTAAAACAAATAATTTTTAAAAAAATTATCCTTTAATATGGTAAAGGGAGACAAAGTTAGTATTAGAGTTTTACAACCTAACGCGGATGGAAATAACAAGCGATGCACAAACACCCAGATCTAACATAAATTATATTTATATGTGGGTAACAAATTATCATATATTTTTTGTTCCTTTGAATTATTTATTGTACGTGTTCAAAGAATGTTTTTAGTAGAAAGCTACTGAGCTGATACAAGCTGTTTCGTTTTTGCATCGTCTGAATTGAAACCTAACGAACTCCCACGTTAGGAGCTAAAGAATTAGCGAGTGAGCAATAACTCACGCCGGCCTGTTGCTAGTCGGGAACCAGTGTTAGGACTCCGTAAAATTGGCCGCACATATTTTAAAATATCCACCGTCTACGCTTCATCTCGGGAACTCAATTACTCTCCCATTTGCCACATTTTTCTCGCCTGAAATACTTTTTTAAAATTCCTTTTAAGCATCCGTTTCTCGCGCAATTTTAATAGTGGCCGTTTTATTCGGCCTGCTGGTATTGCCATAACGAGTTTGACAATTCTTATTTTTATAGTTTTGCTTAGACAATTTAAAATCGATTGTATAAGTAAGAATAACTAGAATTGAACTAAACTAAACTGATTGAAAACTATACATTTGAATTAGACCGTGAGGTACCGGTAGAGTAGAATAGTACCTCCCTCTATACCATGTGTCTATAGAACCGACAGATGGCGGTATATCCATCCGTGATAGTGTGGCGCAAATGCACAGGGTGTGGATGGGCAGCAGCATTCCCGTAGCGAAAGTTACGCTCTGCGTTAGTTGTTCTGGGAACATGTGAAACTTGCGATATCGGCTGATTGCGTTACTAGAGTTTTTACGCTTTTTTCAATGTATTGGATGCATATTGTGATTGGGTAGACATATTATCTTTATATTTATGTGGAAAAATTACAAATTAAAAGGAAAATTCAGAGATAGATACTCAATAAAAGATAAAGAATTAGCTTTATGAATTATCAAATTATAGGCTAAATACAACAAAGTGGTAAAAAATATTTAAGTACAGTACAAAGTATTATTACTTACCAATTTATGATTTCGTTAATTCCAAAACATATGAGCTAGCTACGGAACGAGAAAACTATTTTTGACATTCATAGATCTTACCTGTGTTTAAGATAAATAGAAGTGCCACTTAAGTTAAGTTTTCATAGTACATATTAGATTCTCTGAGGATAGAATAATGTGTAACATGTTATGTAAAACAATAGCAAATATCAATTTGCAAGCGGACACTTAGACAATTTATTAGAAGCTCATTGAAACATGCATATTTTGTTATTTCCAGCTACGTCATTAAGACCGTGTTGCATGATTCCCACGATAAAATAAACCTTCGTTAGTTCTCTAAATCAATAAAACGTCGACTTCCTATGAAGCCTGACTGAAATAATTATGAGTGATATGCAAGTAAACGAGGCCTGATCATACGCTTGGAGTTTCTTTTACAGTTTATTATCTTTTCTTTTTTATTATTTAAAAATAGGTCCATTTGGTTATGCATTTTCAATTAATAAGCTTTCCCTCGCAGTTAATATTTTCAAATATATATATGTAATTGACTTTTATTCAAAAAAGTTTAACCATATTATGGTATGGACATATGCATTTATTGAACAAGATAACTTCTTTTGGGTTAGTAAGTAATCTATACAAATGATAAATGTGATAAAATCTTAATAATACATACATAAATACATATATATATGGGATATAGACGGGATGTATGTACATCACGCCTGTAACCCATTGGGGCAGACAGAGACTATAGTTCTCCACTTGCTATCACCTTTGCATACCCCTCTCGCTTCACTTACTCTCATTTGTCCTTTCATACACGCTTGTTTGTTCGTAGTAATTCTGACCTAGCCCTTCTTTAATACTTCTTTTACTTTCTGCCTTCCTGCCTTCTGCCCTTCTGCCTTCCATACCTCATACCTTTTACCTTCTTTTGACTGGTTAAGGTATGCTCACCTAGCTATTAATAATATAACAGCAAATAATAAATCTTCTTCGTTCGTTTTAATGTTCTTTTTAACTGTAAAGATACGAAAACCCGTTCGGAATCATTGCCAAATAAAGAGAGCAACGAGAAATATTTCACTTCGAAAACGAAATACGTAAAAGCGACCCTCCCGGTCCGGTCTCAACCAATTTCATACAATAACACTCGGCATATTTGTGAAACCATAATGGGTGAACCTGCTTGTTTTCATACTCCCTTGTTATTAATTCGTGTAGGGCGACAGAATTGTTTATTTTGATTGGATTTCATTGAATGAATTTGAATGTTACTCGCTATGAAACGCTCAACAGATCCTTTGATACCTATTCGCGAATAAAAAATTGGTTCAGAGTAAACACCGCGCTCGGTTCAAACGATTCGCAACGTAATATTGCGATGTTAGTAATGTTTGGGTAAGTTTCGAGAGAGTGGAGTCTAAGTGGAATATGTGTTTATAAGCTATGTTAGTTTATTTATTTAATTTTAATTAAAGTAAAATCATCAAAGCAATTTGTAGCGGTAGACCCGGAAGTTAAGAGCATGAAGGATTTTTATATTTACTAATTATAGCTCGGTTTACTTTCAATCGGAGTTCGTTTATGATATACATTTGAAGAATAAAAGAAAATTTGACGATAGCAGCAAATTAAAATCTTATAATATACTCAAATAATGACATTGTGAATTCTGTAGTTCCTTATGCAGATAGATGTCTTATGTACAATTAGATATTGCATCCAAGATCGTGGGTTCGACTCCCACCGGACAAACATTTATATGATGAGTATGTGTGTGTACTGTATCTAGGTTAAAAAATACATTTACGTATTATTTTTGTAAACAATATCTCTGTTTACACGAAATATCTATAACACAAGTGTTCCTTTAATGACATATAATATATTTTACTGTTAGTCTGGTTTTTGGTGTTGATTTACAGGTCGGGGCTGTTTTATGTACAACTAGCTTTTACCCGCGTCTTTGCCCGCGTGAATTGCACTGTCAAGTTTCACGACGAACGGTTCAGTAGATAAAGTGTGAAGAGGTAACAAACAAAATCACTTTATCTTTTATAATATATAGTCAATATCGCAAAATGGAATCAGATTGGGATATTCTGATATGTTTTAAAATGTTTGTAGTACAGAGTGGTTTTTGAAAAATAGCATGGAAACATTGCTCTTGGATTAAATGTAGCCTTCTCTATATTTTCAAACAGTTGAAAATATAGGGAAGGCTACATTACACACAATACAGATTGTATGTAAAATTTCAAGATGATTAGTTAAATAGATGAGGCGGGAAGAGGTAAAAAAATAATTTTACATACGCAGTTATAAATTGTATTTGTGTAAGTACATTTGTTAGGATATTTCAAACTGAACAAACAATAAACTTTTTTGATGGATGCGAATTGGACATGCAATGTGTTTATATAAAATTTAAAAACACTTGTTAATTATTATGACTTATTTCAACGTAGAGTTTATATTTATATATCGATAACCTTGTTATCTTTACTTAACGTTCTGCGTATTCTATCGAAGTAAACGTAGAGTCTGATAGCATAGATCCAACCGTTTTCTTTGAATACACGACAGTAAGGTGAACATATTTTGAAACTAATAAATTTTTGCTCGATATATGGTAATATGACTTAAAAGACATGGTATGGATATAATAATAGCCTACAGTGAAAGTATTAGTGCTTGCCTCCTTTTGGCATTACATATAGTCGGTAAATATATAATTAAAACTAATGAATAATAGAAAGACAAAAACGTTTATCTTACATTTACTTTTAATATTTAATTCAAAGTTTTGAAATGTTGAACTAAAAGTGTAAAAAATTATATAATCCGCCTTTTAAAACCGTTGACTAGATGTTTTATTATGAGGGGTCATCGCGTTAATGTTAGAAAATATTAGAAAGAGGTACGGTTTTATAAAGAAAATTACTAGTAAACTGCATAAATTGGTATAGATAATATACTTGTACGTTATATATTTCAAAATTGTATTGCAGTTTTCCTTTTTAGTTTTAAATGTGTGTGTTATGTTTTTATCATTTGATTCACCTCAAACCACCTCATGTGTTTTGCATACATTTTTCATGCAAAGGTAGCCGGGAAGAAAAAGAAAAGAAAAAAATTATTGGGCCACCAGTTGTACAGATTTCACAATGTTACTAAAACCTTGTTAAACTATTTATATTATTGTCAGTAAATTTAAGGCTTAAAATAGAGTTCTTATGTATGGTAATCTCTTTTACTTTAAATATAATAATATCTAAAGTAAAAGAGATTAGCTAAACTACAATAAGATTTGTGTTTTCTACGGGTGTTACAAATAAACTCAATAACTAATGACAGATTTTGAAAATTCTTTCCTCAATTTTATTTAGCAAGCAACATTAAAAAATTAATGTCCGTATCAAACGAAAACTCCGCAACTAAAACTTGGTAAAATCCGAAATTAGATATAAAAAGAAACTATCAAAAGTTCTTCACAGAGTTTCAACATAATAATTTTAGTTATTTACTAGAATTAATCATATTAGCCATAGGAAAAGCATCGTAGTACATAGGCCTCCCAAAGTAAGCGGCATATTGCCCACAACTGGCGCGCTAGGCAGGCGTGATAGCAATAGCAGAGGGCAACTTAGAAACGAGGATGCTGCTGCCCATTCCCATCCTGCAGGATTTCAACTGAGCTGTTCCGGATGGATATTCTGCCAGCTGTCGGTTCCGGTACCTTAGTCGCCTTTTACGACACTTGGTACAGAGATAAAGGTACTATTCTATTTCACCGGTACCTCACAGTTCATACTATTATTAAGTATAACCTTGGCAAAGCTATTGAAACAAATTCAACGAATCAGTAGGTAGAATTTTAATATAATGGCGTCCCTATCCCACCTGAGGAAAAAAATCTCTGCAGACAACTTTGTTTTACCAAACGATTTTCTTTTCTTTTATATCGAAAAATCCGGATAAGTCATTAAAAGTGCCAGCGAAGCGTAAGAAGGCACAGCGGAGTGAAGTGGTCGAATCCAGATGGGGCTTTATCGAAAAGTTGAAACTAGCATGATTCTCAATCGCTCGAACATTTATTAAACTTTGCCTAGTGTAACAGCCGGTTCACACATTTGGTTTATCGAAACGATTTTTACAGACGTGACCTTAAAATAACTCTGTCTACATACAGCCGTTTGCCGTGAGGTACCGGCAGATTAGAATAGTACCTCCCCCTGCAACAGATGTCGTAAGAGGCGACTGAGGTACTAAAGCCGACAGATAGCGGTATATCAATACGAAACGATGCAAATCAAATGAACAGGCCAGGGGTGGGCAGCAACATTCCCGTCGCGAGAGCTGCGCTTCCATGCTGCAATTTCCAACACGCTTTCCCAACGCGGCAATTATGGGCAAAAGTGCCAGTTTCTTAGGGAGGACTATATCCAGCAGTAGATTTCCAATGATTGGAGTGATGATGACAAACAGTTTAGGGGTACCGGTAGAGTAGTACCTCCCCCTATACCAGATATCGTAAGGGCAACTAAGGTGCCAGAACTGACAGATGGTGGTATATCCATCTAAAACAATGTAGCTCAAATGCACAGGGTGGGGATGGGCAGCAGCAGCTCCGTCGCAAAACCTGTGCCCTGCTATTGCTAACACGCTTGCCCAGCGCGACAATTACGGGCAAAATTCCGCTTTTATTGGGGAAGCCTATGTCCAGCTGTGCTCAACCAATATCTGTAATGAAGATGATGATGATATACAGTATTCAAGCGCTTTTTCTTACACCAACTTGAGGACTGGCTTGATAACAGTACTTATGCTATTATATCCATATGTGGATCTTCAGTGTGGCTAAAAAATAATAACATCACAAGTCATCTTATACATCGACCTGAGCCCCAGATAAGTCACATAAAGCTTGAGTTACTAATATCAGACAACAGAGGAATTACAACGACGGCAAAATTTTATTTAGCGCACAAGGTAGGAACGCTATCATCGGCGCCATCTAGCCCGTCAAGCAGTATGATAACTAACTTCCACATGAATACAATGCAAATCTAAACCGACATTTTAGTCCTTTGGAATTTTAAGTGAGTGGTATGATTTATCAGTTTATGATCCTTGATTTCCCAGAGTTTTTTTATATTTTCTTAAAAAAGTTCAATCGAATATTACGTTTAAACTTATTTTCTACTTCAGAATCTTTGTTTTATTTGGCGATTTCACTTTTAACTTGTAATGAATTTACTTTTTTTTTTTAAAAATCGCAGCTTTATTTTTTAGTAGACGTTTATTTTACCTTCTTTTTAACAAATAATTTTACTATTCTATGTAAGGCAGAGTGGTAAAGACCATTTTCGTGGTCTTCTGTGACCATGCGTCGCCATTTTTGAGAGTCACAGTTGTCGCAATATTATCGAAACGTCAAATATAAAAATTTAATTGACTAAACTTTACAGTAAAGTGATTTTATTGTGAGTAATAAAAGCGTAAGTTTTAGAAAAGTTTGTCTCAAGTACTTGTAAAATTATTGTAAACAAAAATAAATTTTCGTCTCACAAAAGCCTGATCTCTTTGAAAGATCTCTGTGTCCCTCTTTCTGACTTATATTTGCTGCAAAACAGCAAAACTTGCGCTGAAGAGGTAGTAAACTTAATGGTTAATGAGATATCATATTTTTTGACAAAGTAACTGTTAGTCTGATTTCCAAGTTTACCATCACACAAGCCGTGCCGTGAGGTACCGGTAGAATAGAGTAGTACCTCCCGCTGAATTAGGTGTCGTAAAAGGCGACTAGGGTACTGGAGCCGAAAGATGGCAGTTTATCCATGCAAAGCAGAGATGGGCAGCAGAATCCTCGCCGCAATAGCTGCGCTCTGCGATTGCCAACACGCTTGTCTAGCAGCAATTGTAGGTAAAAAAACCTCCTTTCTTGGAGAGGCTTATGTCCAGCAGTGGACTTCCACTGGCTGGTATGATGATGATGATGGTCATACAAACAGTAGGCCTGTTTACATCCCAGTAATAGAATATTAATGATTCGGTTTTACTGCAACAGTGTGCACCCGCAGTAAAGTTTGTTCTGGACAGTCTTGCCTTTGTGATATTAAGTCGTTGCAGTTTTCCCGATCTTTGGCGTTCATAACGAATAATCTCAAGTCTGCGCTGTATGAATGTAAATTACGGAGTCAGCGTTTAATATAAAGCGATGTAATCAAGTTCGTTTATAAACTGATTTACTAAGAATCCCGTTGTATTCTAATATTACATTTTGTTTTACACAGTTAATGTTTTATCAAGCAAAATAAAGATGGCAAAAGTCTTGTAATAATTTTCTTAGCTAACTTAATAATATCCCTTAAGAGTTAAGGGATATTAGTAAAACGATATTAGTCCATAATATTTATCAGTAAATTGTTGTATATTCAAAATGAATTTTCACATGAACACTAAGGGTATTTAATATAAAAGTATCAAATGGTTATAAGAATATTGTAGTGGACTCAATTTACGTCAGCCTTCTCTTTAAATACCTATTGATAAGCAATAAATAACTGCGAGGTACCGGTAGAGTAGAATAGTATCTCGCCCTGTACCAGGTGTCGTAAGAAGTGACTTAAGGTACCAGAACCGACAGATGGCGGTATATCTATGCAAAAAGTCGCAAATTCTGCGCTCTGCGATTGCCAACACGCTTATGCGCAGCAGCCCCTGCTTGCCCAGCGCGGCAATTATGGGCAACAGTGGACTTTTAATGGCTGGTATGATGATGATGATGAAGTGTGGCAATTTCTATGTTGATCAATAGGCTAAATATATCACGTTCTAAGTGTTAACATTTCGTAAATCGTTTGTTTGTGATCATTTTACTTTAATAACAAACAAGCAAAAGAGTAACGTTTTACACTTTACTTTGATTATAACATACACATATATAACATAATAATTTTTAACATTTACGCGTTCACTACTTTTGATAAAACTAATCTATTATCGGTTTTAAAACGCGGCGTATTTAACTTTGACGCCAAATTTTCAAGAATGTCGACGTCGAATGCTTTCAAATATTGGGAGATTTCAATTTATAAAGCTTATAGTTAATTATGTAAGCGCTAAGTGTTCTTGGGACACTTGGAAAAAAGTATTTGTTGTACACAGAAAATACGTTTTGCTATACGTTTTGTGTATAAAAAATAGAGATAAATTAAATATTCTAAAATTTATAATTCCGAATTTCGTTGCTGATTGATATAACAATCCAAACAAGGCGACTAGGATCTTGAATTATTTTTTAATTCCACTTGTTTGTTTCTAGAATGTTACTACAAGAGTAAGTTAGAAATAATAGATTTAAGATCCGTCCAGTAGTGGCAATCTAGTTGTGAGATAGACATGCATCCTATGACAGATTTGTGTCATTCAAAAGTCCAACGTAGGTCAACGTTTTAATTGAAAATACAATTAAATTTGGTCTACAGATATTTTATTTTCTATCGTTTTATTTGAGTATTATTATAAATTTCAACCTGATTCACTCTAGTAAACTATATTGGCAATGAGAAATCAAATAGGTAGATTGCATGTCGAATGACCATAAACATTTTCAAATAATACCCCTCCAAGTAACTTTTGCTAGCGCAATTTAACTTGACAAGTGGCCCCATCTATTAGTTAATGTTGAAAGCAGTAACGTCCGTTTATTTTGAATGACTGTAGATGTGCAGTTATACGTTTATTGTGTTCTATCAGCGCGATTTCACCCGCGTAGTACCTGTTTCCGTGGGAATTAAATAATAAAAAGGGGCCTAAGTCACTCCTATAATGTCAGCTATCTATCAGGGAAAGTCCTGTTAACATCTATAAACATACTTAATGAATGAATGTGAAATAAACTAAAATATAACTAATACTTTATGAATGAATGAATTTTGTGAAGAGCTCTAAATTTGGATTTACAAACAGACTCTTCAATTTTATATGTTGACACGTTTAAGAATTCCTCCGGTTTGTTACTTATATTTGAAAAAAATAAAAGCCAAGTTAGTTATAAATTATATTTAAACCTAATACCGAAACCACGGGGCAGGATCGAGATAAATAAAAATGAATTAATAACTTAAAACAATTCTTTTAAATTCTATATGAACAATACGTGGCTTTCTTATAGCTTAAGCTGTCTGTTAAGCTTTCTGTTAAGCGTTTTAGTCTGTTAAGCTCTCTGTAAAGGTCAAGGTAAAATACATATCAGTCGTATTGTTGATTTGCTAGAACAAACAATATAGACAAATATTTCATTTTCTGTCCTAATTTACTATATCGTCGTAATGACAATGTTGCGATGACATATTAGTAAATATGTTAGTAAAAAAAAGTGATCAGATCGAAATTAAACGTTATTAACCAGATTATGATGTTTGGTTTTGTTATGTACGTGTTGTAAAGTAATATATTGTTAAAAAAATAGAGGAAGAAATATTGAGATGTTTTGGACATTTAGAAATGATGGATGAAAGTAAAATGTCTGTACAAATACACAGAATGGAATTAAATGGAAGTGTTCGTACAAAACGACCTAGGTGAACATATCTTTACCAGGTAGAAGGGCCAGAAGACCAAGTCAAAATTAATGAGAATAAACGAGGGTGTGTGAAAGGGTTAATGCGAGTAAGGGAAGCGAGAGAGGTTTGCCAAGCTCGTAGTAAGTGGAAACCCAGTCTCTACCTACCACGATGGAACACAGGCGTGATATGATATTATGTATATATATGTTTTCTCCTTAAATTTCCAAATAATTTGTTTAATCGTATTATGACAAAGTGATTTATGACGCTTGGTTATTCTATACAAGAAGTGATATGATTACGGAAAACGACACCATCGTCATTACAACCCCAATATCAAGTTGGGTGAGGATCTAATATATGGGGACATTAATAACTCGATTAATTATAGACTACCTTAATATATATATTGGGGTCGGGAAGGCATGCAAAAAGTTTTGAAGTTTAAATGTCGTGTACTGCGGTATGCTGTGATATACCAGTATTTTAGAATAGTATTTCTCTATGTATGATGACGTAAGAGAAGGCTGATAAATGACGGTGTATCCATTTGAAATAGTGTAGTACAAATGTACAGGGCGGGGATGGGTAGCATCTGGTAAAGTTAAAAGTGGAAAAGCTACGCTCTGCAATTGCCACCGCTGTTGTCCAGCGGCCAAAATTATCTTTTCTTTGGAGTAAAAGTAAATTTCCAGAGGCCGCTATGATGATTATGACAAATGTAATAATAGTTTTTGAAAATACTCTTACACACCGGTCTCAATGAACTGACATACCACCACAAATTTATATAATACTTGAAGATTTCACGTAAAGCGTATTACTAAGTAATTCTTTTTTGTTAAGAAAAAACACAATTTCGAATGGATATAAGTACGTTATTGTAAGTTCTTGTTACGTAAATGCCATGTCATT
Source organism: Heortia vitessoides (assembly GCA_020976665.1). Taxonomy (NCBI): domain Eukaryota; kingdom Metazoa; phylum Arthropoda; class Insecta; order Lepidoptera; family Crambidae; genus Heortia; species Heortia vitessoides. The sequence continues at coordinate 14,140,122 of JACJUM010000202.1, forward strand.
ATGGAAGTTACCCGCTTTTGTCGTACTTTTATATTTGAAAACATAAGAACATCAAATTTTTAATTATAGCCAATAGTTATCTTTATCAGTAACTTAATATGCAATCTTAATCAGGTGATAAGGGTCCTTTTTTATCAAATTTATAAATTCATTATAGTGTTGGTATGTATAAAACAAACAATAAATTTGAGGTAGTCAAAGGTTGCCTGCATTGTTACCTCACTTTCACCTATTTCTACTGCTAGAAAGCAGTGTTCGCATTCCCGGAATCCGGTTTTGAGGGTTTATAATATATTGTAGATTTAGGGTCATGTGATATAACATCTTCAAGTCACAAGGTTGGCAATACGCTAATGATATTACGAGCGTCTATAAGCTGCGGTATCCGTTGATATCATGCAGGCTGTATACAAGACTGTTTACCGAATAGATACAAAATATATTATTGATTAAGCTTAAGCCTCCGTTCCTAATTTTTTAATAATCCTATATAGATTCTTAGTTTTTGTATGAAATGGTATGTAAGTCAGCTCCTTACATTACAGTAAAATTGATAGTTTTCGTGCTTACTATGCGGCATTCGTTGAGATACTTCAGGGAAAACTATTAATGAACTAGTATGTAAAATTTCTTTTAAATAAAATAAAATACTTCGTTTTTATTTTCATATGACATTTGTTAAACTCTAAAAGCACGTAATATTTAGGAGAAATAATTTATGGGTTATGTATTTTTATGTATGTACATATCAGTTTATACGTACATATATTTGTATATTTATCTATATATATTAGTTTAATGGAATGTAATATATATTAACTGTCCTAATACCATGCCCTTGCGTCCAAAGTTAATGTTTAAGTTTTTTTCCGTTTGCTCAGTGTCATCTCCAATTACTGTGCCGTATATAAGAGAGACCTATTGTTTTCTTTTTTTTATATTGTTGTTTATGCCAAGAGATAAAATTTGTACTGAACTCTGTTGATATCCTGAACAAATAAATGAATAAATCACACGCTTTAAATAATCTCGTGCCGGTCCTAGAATATTTTAAACACTGAGATTAATTTATGAATATACGAATAATTATCAAACAAAACTGAATAAAACACTTTCATTCCAATAGATAAAGGCTAGATTTGTGAAGCAAAGAGATCGGGCGACTCTAACATCTTTATTCATCCAGTCATAGTTACTTACACCTCGTTTTTCTCAACGGTGCCTGTAATGAGTCGTCTCAGCGCTTCGATTGACCGCCCCTTCCATCCCGGGGACCCTCTGGGCCAATTCTCTCTCCTTTATATTCTTTTAAGCTCTCCTATCTCGACTTTTTAAAGAAAGTAGACTGCTTTGGCGTTCGGCTGAATACAAAGTTGAAAGTGTGCGAGATACCAGCCTTTAGTGAGGTTCTCTGTGGCGGGTATCAATACAAGTACGTAGGTCTATTATTTAAATTGAAAAGACGGTGGTATTTTAGCAACTCTAGTGCATAAAATATTACGATTAAGTATCCGCAGATTAAAACAGCACTGCCCCTGTATCAGGTGTCGTAAGGTGTGATTAGAGTTGCAGACTCGACAGATGGCGGTATATCCATCCAATGTAGTGTAGCTCAAAGCAACAAGGCGGGAATGGGTACCAGCATTCCCTTCACAAATTGAAAAGATTGAACAGATTGCTACCACGCCTGCAATTTATGGGCAGAATTCACTTTTTCATGGGCAGCTCATATATAAAGATGATAAATAAATCATTTTTTTAGCAACGGGATGTTTGACTAAACCTTATTTATTTACATTGACGTGCAGGCACTTATAAATTATTAAAAATGGTAAGGGTTCTTTCTTAATTTATGAGATTTCATATAAATATATTGTTTGCCAAAGATTTAGCAAACTAATGTATCATAGGTTATGATATTAATTTTTCTGCCAAGTATATCCGCTTCGAAGTGTTTAATAAAAATATACTAAGATTTCCCTGTTAAATATAATCTTTAGGTACGACGACACGATTGAGAACGATCTTTAAGTTGTATTATACGACGGTTCGAGTCACGCTCTATTAGACTCTAGACAAAGCGCTTCAAATCTAACTGAAGTCTTTAAAAATAGAGCTCTAAGTTTCAAACAAATCTTGCACATCGAAGCCTGAAACGCGAGTTCTTAACGTTCGTTTTGCTATTAAGTCATATATCCTTTTTCAAGACTGTATAGTAATATTTAATTGTATAACATATACTACCAGTTTTGAGATGGTATTAACAATGCTTTTATGTGGTCTGCTAAGAAATAGATCTCACAAAAATATGTAAAGTTTATAGCAGTGAGGTTCTTGTTATAAAGAGATGAATGATGGGTAAAGCAAAACAAATGTCTGGAACAGAAAGAAAGCTAATAAATGCGATTACCAATGTCTGCATGTCACATCTACGCACAGGTCTAGTTGTGTACGATTTAAAAAGCTTTATAGCAACGTACATGTATAACATCTGGCAAAGATAAACAACTTGCATCGTACCGCAAAGCTCTGGTTTGAGAATTTTAACTACGCCCTCTAACGGCCTAATTGAAAACTTCGGGCCTGAGCAAATAACGCGCTGGTTTTAGCAGCCTGTTAAAACTAGTTTTATTTATGTACAATCACAAAACCATGTGAATGTACATAAATGAAAAAGAATTATATGTTGTGATATCAAAAATAGTATGATGCGATCTAACTATCGTTGGAATAAATACTGATATATAATAAAATGATTATATAAATCCACACAGTATCACGTATATTGACATGATTCCGAGATAAGTCACTTAAAGTGCTTGTGTTATGGATATCAGATAACAGACGTATCCAAAATATAATACTTAAGTATATATTTAACTGCCAGACATGGAACAAATATATTTACATAATGCAAATGGTTGTAAATGGGAATCGAACCCACAACCTAGGTAAAGTGGCGAAAAAACTGGGATAAGTGAGCGAATGGCGAGCTGGATTCACCACCTAAGGTAACCCATCCAATTTAAATCTGCGCGTAAGGTTGCTTAAGTTCGATGATTGATGTTGAACTCTTTCTATATTTCTTAGTTTGTATAGTTTTAGACGATATAATTTGCTAAATTTTATAGTTCTATGTATATGAGGTTTAAATTGCCTTAGAATGTCGAAATTTTTTTGTAGCAAAAACGATATTTTTTTCCAGTTTAACTTTAAATATTAATATTTTCATTGCATGAAAAGGCTTCAAATTAGAGTGTATGTTATTAATTAATTCTTATATTCGTACTGATTCTTAAGATATAGGATCTTAACGGATAGGGAGATGGACAATAAAGTGATCCTATAGTGTTTCCGGTTTTTCTTTCGAGGCACGGATTCCGATTAAAATAAATGTATCTGCTAATGGTCGAAAGACTTCTAAGAGTCATTGAACCCTTAATAAGGAAAATATTTTAAATATTACTCTTTATTACCTAAAGGGTATTTGAGACCAAATGTCTTCGCCATCACAAATATAATACAGAGAATTCTGAGTGAAAATTCTGTGCTTCATAGATGACTCTTTTGTTTCTGCCTATCTCTTAACCAAAGGAAATGAGATCATCACTAAGGCCTATTTAATGGAACTAATGTCCTTTCATTCCACCTTACAGACGCGGTGGGATTGGGCCATTTGCTTGCAATGTTTACAAAGCGGGGTGATAACAAGATTACACCTTTCACCCTTCACAAGCTTAATAGATATAAAAATGTCGACAAAAGTCTGCCAGCGGTAACAAGGATGGGGATCTTAGTCTTAAGGATCTTAGTAAAAGAGATTGGGCGTGTGAAACAAATGCCGCGCAAAAACAAAGCTAATGATACGAAACATAAAGCTATAGCATTCTATAGCTGTAGCGACAGTTTGAGATGACGTCCTTGACTATTATTTTTATCAGCTAATTTAAATTTAATCATAATACGTGTAACACTTTTTTACCGGTATATTTAACATATTCATATAATCTATGTTAAGTTCAGATTGATTGTTCAGCATTCATTCAATGTATATACAAGCAACATTAAATAGGAAAAGGTAAATAAGTAAACTCTAACAAAAACTAGCTTTTTGGCACCAAGACTTTCATGAGGGAATTATGTCCGAGGAGCAGTGTCGAAATAATTATAGGAATTAATTATTAGTTGTATTAAGAGATAATTATAGGAATTAATTATTTATTATTAGTGTCATAAGGTACCGGCAGAGTACCTCCCTCTCTAACAGGTGTCGTAAGGTGCGCCCTATGTCTGACATTGAACTTCCGATAGCTAGCTAGCATATTAAAAAAAAAGATAATATAAATATATATATACACTGTTGCCCATCCCCATCCTATCCATATACCGTCCAGGGACCTATTTGCTTTGGATACGACATTACGAATTAATGTTTCGTGTGTGTGTGTGTGTGTGTTTTGTTGTGTTGGTTATATTAAAGCCAGGAAAGCGTATCTCAGGAAGAAAACATTAAGCTAATTATACGAAAAAATCAATATATCGGTACAAAAAAACAAACAAATAATAAAACCAATATATCCCATGGGAGCGTGTTTCTAAATTAGCCCAGTATTATTTTAGAATACCTATAATCTTTGTGCAAAATTTTATCCTGATTTCTTAAGCCTACGTGACATTCATCATCAATCTAGACACACTTTCTCAATGATAATGAGAAGGATAATATATGAAAATAATGAGTAGGATTTTTTGAAATCAATATCAGACCGGACAATATTTGTCGGGTCAGCTAATCTTGAATAAACTACCTTTCAAATAACACAAATTTTTATATCAACAACAACAAACAACATCTCAATCATGGACCTAACTGGGTGATAAGTCGCTTAAAGCACTTGTGTTGCATACAAGCACACCAGAGGAATCACAAATATAATATTGAAATACATATAACCATCTAGACATGAAAAAAATACAAATATCGTCATATAAATATTTATCCTGGGTAGGGATCGAACCAACAACCTTTGGCGCACTAGATAGGGTCACCGCAATATGCCTGTTGAATATTATTTTCATATAACTGTTTACCACATACAAACTGACAAAATTTCATCTCATTTTGTATTTATATTTAAAACATTAATAATTATTGTGTTTATCACAACGAGCAGCATTTAGCGATGTCCACAATGGCAATTGAACATGTTATTCATGTCGCTTTGACGATGTCTCTGTCAGGGCCATGCCTCGTAAATTATTTGATTAACACTACACCCAGATGTACGCTCTACATTTCCATATGAACAAAGGTAGTTTAATATTACTGGTGTTTTGTTCACGTATCGTTTGTTATTATTACTAGTGTTCCATCCTTGGACAACAGCTCCTGGTAACAAAAGTTTTCTAAACCATAAATTACTCCTTTGGAAAACTAAACATCCCATCCCATGTAATTTTTTCCGGGATAACAACGGTAATACTAGATTGTTATCTATCTATGTTTTGTGCAAAATTTGATCTGGATAAACACCCTAATCCTTTAGCGTTATGAAAAATACTTGACTACCTATTATTAGACATTTTAAAAGACTTTTAATATATTAGAAGAAGAAATTTATATATTTAGAAATAAAAACATCTATATATTACATTTTCTGCTAGTCGTATGATAAAAAAGACTGATTGTAAATTAATATAATAATAATCTTCTCCCACGTACTCGTACACTACGACTTATCACTCTAGTGTTAAAAAATAAGCCTAATATACGAGTATTGTCAATATATTTTAATATTTTATAATTATTATATTTTCAATATTTTCAATATAATTTAAAATTTTGAATCAAGTAGCAATTTTGCGTCTAAAATGTTATTTGTTTGGTATTGCAGAATTTTAATAGCTTCAAAATAATGAGCAGATTTTCATATTGAAACTGGATTAATTGAACTTTAGTTTTAACTAGTCGATTTTAGTTCTTGTCAAAATGTCATGAATTTGTAGCCTACCTTGGATTATGACATAAGAGATAAATGAGATAAAAGTATAAATCTGATAAAAATTAATTATGTTTCCCTGAATGAGTAATCCGGGTGTTATTACGAAACTTGTACGACTATTGTATCACTTAAATAGTTAATAACTAGAAGTGATTCAGGGTTTTGTAAATATAACAGAAAAAACACCCAACAGTACAGTACAATGGGCGGCCTTATCGCATAAAGCGATCTCAACTTTTGGACAGAAAGAAATACTATAATAATATATAATATATATAATAATAATGAGGCAGCATAATGAATATAATAAATTGAATAAATGTATAAATGTAAATGATCAAAATATATTATGTGATTTGTTGGTACAGTATTTTTCTATTACTGTAATTTTTTATATGAGTTTGGTAGTTTTTTTTAATTTATTCGTTAGAAACGTGCAAAGATACAAACTCTATTTTAGCTAGGGATGTCTAATTATGTTACTTCAGAAAAATACAGTTTAATATTAGCGAAATAATGTTTCCAAGAACAGTTCAGTAAAATTTGAGCTTGTAGCTAGCATCTACCATATTAAAAGCTTAATCGGATTAAACAAAAGAAGCCATTCTAATTAAATCTGAACTCAAAATCTAAAACCTCTAAATTCATTTAACGTCAGAATAGCCGAACACAATTCGAAATTTTGTATATGTACGAAGTTAGCTACATTAGCGACTCCCCTAGTTAGTAAAGTTTTAATTCTGTTTTGTTTAATATAAACTGCAGTAAATTATTACGCATTAAAGGGTAGGCTAATAACGCCAACTGCCTCGCTTACGGCTGCTGTCGAAATTAATAGCGCAATAGTGTTGTACTTACACATAAATTATCGATATCGATAAACATTGTTTTCACTTGTACTGCTTGAACTATATACGAAAATAAATATAAGACCTATATGCACTAATTATATCGAATATAAAATAAAGTATTAAGTGAACTGTGTGAAAAGTAAGAAATCTTTTGAGAGTATAAAATATAATAAAATAACTTACGTTACGTACGAAGTTGAAATAGAATGCATTTATTTCTAAGTATAAAGAAGTTATAAACGACTGTTAGCATGGTTATATATATAAACTGGTTTCAACAATTATTTTCTTTAATGTTCACTATAAAAAAAGTTGTTACTATTGAAAGAGTTTAACTTAAGTGTCAATATTTGAATTTTAGCATTTTCAATGGCCTCGTCGTTTCTTATAAAGTTAATTTATATTATAGACTGAAAAAAACGTCTTTGATTATCGGTCTATATATGCATAATGCTTTTCAATAGATTTGATATGTGCTTTCAGTTCTTTCATGTTCATAAGCAATATGTAGAAACATGTTTTCTAATAACCTTTTCAATCAATATTGAAAGTAAGTACATCAATAGGCGCTTTCATTTATACAAGTATATAAATAAAAAATGAAATTTCCACAGCATCTCATACTGATTCCGTGATAAATTGCTTATAACGCTTGTATTACGGACATCAGACAACAGAATAATCAAAAATATACTACTTAAATACATATATTTAAACCCCATACACAGAACAAAAACAAATATCATCACATAAATAGTTGTATTGAGATCAAAGCCTTTAGTGCACATATGTCGATAATGCTGTCAACAACTCTAAGCTCTTCTTCTGAGGCTGGCTGGGTGTAGGCGGGGGATTTCCGGCTCTTCAACGCCGCGCTAATATAGCTATCCTCACTCGAGGCGATGTCGCCGGTCGGCCTGGCGCAAAACTCATTAAAATTACACACAGACACAAAGCACACGCAATGCTCACGAGTCGTGGCCCCTGCGAGGGCCACGTTACTGCGTTACGTTAATGATTTTTTCGAGCGTTCCCAATCCGGTTGGCCTGGACATCCACTTATTGTAGCTGGTGTGTTAATTAGGGTCGAGTTTTACACATTTTCCGTACGGGACAAGCCATACTTTGGGTTGTTTACTGTTGCGATCAAAAGCATATATAAACATAAAAAAAGCATATACCAACATAAACTTAATGTTTTGCTAATATTTAGATTGTTTGTGCCAATATTTCTAAGTAAATTTTTAATTGAACATTCACGCGCTTGTATTGTTAATTTTTGTTGCATACTATTATATCAATTAATTAAGCTCAACGTTTGGCATTTGGTACGCTGAACCGATGGCCGATGGAGTCGTAAGGTTCTGGAATGGAGACCACGTACCGGCAAGCGCAGTGTAGGGTCTACCTTCAATATGGGCAAACGATCTGACTAAAACCACAGGATCGTGCTGGAAACAGGTTGCATACAACCGGTCCTATTCGAGATAACTTGGGGAGACCTATGTCCAGCAGTGGACGTCTTGTGATTGATATGATGATGATAATGACTATTATATCTGGGCCATTAATTACTCTGCGGATATTTTCAATCATGATTCGATCTTATAGAGACACAAAACTGGTTGAGATTGGATCTGCTTCTAATTCGATTTCAAAAAACCTTGAGGCAAAGTTTTGAAATTTAATTAAAGGACTTGGGAAGTTACTCCTAGTATATGAGTTGCAGTGGAACATGCTTTTTAATTTGATTGGACACCAACCCGATATATCCAACATTGGATTTTTTCTAAGCCATGTAGTAACTTAGAAATCAATTTGGGCTCACAGCGTCGGCAATCGAACGAGACCGCGATATTGCATACGTAATAAACTGCTCCAATGCGGGATTATTTTCACTCCAGCCAATACCGGGCCTGATGTTAACACACTATCTCTGAACGTTCGCTTTGGATGTGTGGTAATGTGTTATATTAATACCAACATGGTATATAAAATATATGGCGTAAAAGGCACATGTTAAGCATTCAGCATACCACTAAAGGAGTCTTATGTTAGTAGGTTAATAGCAAAAAAATATTGTTCGTAACAAAAGTCAATTCTGTTCATAACTGCGATGTTAGATCATATCGATAGACTCACCTATTTAACATTTTTTTTATTAATTAGATAATATTTTATCTTGATATGTAATTGTTCAACTAATTGGCTCGTTTGAAAATAAATTTTAATTGAGAACTAAAATCACTTTATCATCAATATACTAAATAATAAAAAATAATTAAATGGCAGTATGATTTCAAATTGCTTCTAGAAAATAAAATCAATACAAATACTATCGATTAATTTCTTCTTTCCCCTTTCTCGATTAATTTGGACTCGCTTGATGTCTTTCAGATTTATTATCTTGAAATTGCAAGAAATTTGCCCGGGTCCTTCCACCGTTAAGACGAATTCCCTTAGACTAGACAGAAAACTTTGCAAAAGTTAGAAATGTTCTGAAGCATATTACTTCGTTTTGAAGAAATTATTTCTATTGATTTACTAGTTTGCAAGCGTTGTCCTACCCTGATTAGAATATACAATATGAATTGGTTTTATTAAAAACTAATATAATCTTATTTGATAGAGATGGAACTAATTCAAACGATATTTGTAAAAATGCGTGCTATTCTGTTTATTTTGCCTTCAAAGCAATAACAATATAAAGAGATAAAATGAGATAAGATTATATTAAAAAAAATTCTTAATCTTTTTTTTCTTTAATTAAAATCTTACTTAACAATAAAATTCAAGAATTAGGGTAAGCGGTTCAGATATTCACGCGTGATGCTAAGATTATGGTAAATAGGGATTCATTTAAATTTGTATTAAATATGTATACTATTAAAGATGTATATATGTAAAAATCCACGGAAAGTTTATTATTAAATATGAAATTACAGAAACAATTTTCTGTATGCAAAATGTATTAAAATGTTGATAACGCCAGCACAAATTAAACACGCCTTCATCAAAATATGACGAGAAAATGTTCCTCAAAAATACCGACAGAAATAGAAAACTCAGAACTATTTTCATAATGTGGCGCCCTCAGTTACACTTGTCGCCAGTCAAAGCAACCCTTCCTGTGTGGTTTTAATTTGAATATTTGCACGGTACACGCTTCGTTATCATAACAGAGGATCTCACAGCTTTGCCATACAGGTAAGTGATCCGGGATTTTCAACCTTACGAAAAACCCCATCTGCGGTTTGGGTCTATGGAGTCCCGTTCCTGTGACGCCGAGGCTAATTTTATTACATTAGGAATGCGAAAGAAAAACTGGTACTTGCTGTTATTTCAAGGTGCCTTTGGACATATTTTAAGGTTTGCACCTCTTACCATTTTCTCATGTTCTGTATTTATTTTAGCACGAACAGGACAGAAGTACTGTTGATTTTTACTTTAACAATCTATCCAGGATGTTTTGAATATTCATATTATTTAAAACCATCTCCTCTCTGTTTCCTATCTCACCTATCAAGTACAAACGGCGATAATTTCCAGCATAAAAAGAAGAAAGGAACATAAAGAAGTGTTTTCTATGGTAGGTAGCTTAATTGACAGTTCCCCCAGAATAAGAACGGTGCGCTTTCTAGATTCGACAAAAATTAAAGAGGAATTGTTGCTAAAAAGTACAGTGGGGTAGAATAGTACACCTCTGAACCAGGTGTCGTAACAGGCGACTGACCTACCGGAACCGACAGATGGCGGTATATCCATCCGACACAGTGTAGCTGAAACACACAGAGTGAGAATGGGCAGCAGCATCCCCGTCGCAAAAGCTACGCTCTGCGATTGCCAACACGCTTTCCCAGCGCGGCAATTATGGGCGAATTCCCCCCTTTTGGCGAGGCCCATGTCAAGCAGTAGCCTTCTGATGATAATGATGATGATGATGAAGTTGCTAAAAAAATGTCTTCAGTTTAAACAGGTTAGTCGTCTTTTATTGTTGTTGAAGTCTGAGAAGCAACTTGAATAGACTGTTAATTTCATTTGTTTTTTTTTTTGAATTGTTCAATCAATAAATGTTTTGATAGAACTTATTGCTAGTCTGTAGAAATAAGTTATTTGCTAGGAAATAGAATCATTTACTGTTAAAGCTTTACGCTCTTGGGATGCGCTACCTGTGAGTGTCAGGCGTGCGCAGTCTGTTACCACATTTAAGAGGATAATGTGGGAGCATTTCTTGACACTGTAATGACTGGTCGAACAGAAGACTATGCATGCATTTATTTTTTAAAAAATTAGTTGAATTTTTATGTTTTTATTGGTATTTAATTTTATTAATATATGGACAAATATTTATTAAGAATTAGTATTTAATTTACGTTATTTTATTTTTAGAAAATAAAGTAAAGTTTTATAAAATAAAATAAAGAAAAATAATAGTACACATTGAACTGCCCTATTACATTTTCATCATTTATGACCATCTAAGGGCTACCTCCCCTGAGCGATAAGGCCATTAATAGTATTAAAATTTATAAATTTTAGTTTTTTTGTGTGATTTTAGATTTTCTGTGTACAATAAAGAGTATATTATTGTTATTATTATTAAATTTCATTTCGACACACCCAGGCTTTTAGAAAAAAGAATTAAGCGTCGCCCACTTCAATATTAAACAGACACTATTAATCTCTTAGTCGTTGCATTCTTAAAACCGATATGAATATTTTAGATCGAGAATAGAGGCTTCGGTTCGTTTCGTTCGTATTCAATGAGGCATCCGCGATTCAGCCCGAAGTATTTCATATTGCAATCTCTTTCAGGCACCAGACAATGCGGAACGCGAGAGAACGTATCACTCAACGTCACAGCTAGACGTGTATTTTTGCATCCTCACAATACTTAGAGGGGAATAATTTCTATTGTCAGTAAACACAAGCCACCGCTTTGAGCGATGCCTCACAACTAGCCTTTGTCTAAACATTTTTTTATCCGGGAAAGCATTCCGGAATTTCCCAATAAGCTGGGGTATGTTAAATGTAGCTCTGTGTACGTCCGCCTCATCGTAAATTGTGATTTATACTGTTTCGCTGAGCCAAGACTCGAATGGTACATTCCCTTAATCGTAATCATTAATCAACTATAGGGAAGCGTATCAGAAATAAAATATGGCAATTCGTAGTCCTCGGGGGCGTACTGTCAGGGAAGATGATGTATTTGAACGTTTTCATGGGAACCAGTGGGCGCTTTGTCAACGTCTGCCGTTAAATATCATCGCTCATTGCAGGAGGGAATAGCCAAGTCGCGTCCAGACTTCTTAGGGTCAATTAGGTTGTCATGGCGCGCGTTCATTGGCTTTTATTGCTGCACGTGTCATAGTGGTGAATGTCATTTTACTTATACTAAATAATTCATAATGTTAGCTGTAATAGTTTCACTGTTGGATATCCAGGCTCTGGCACATTTGGTAATGTTCTTATCTTTTACGCCAAATGTCGTGGGTTTGGTCCCCGCTTACGATAAATATTTGCGTGTGAACATTTGTTTTTGCTCTGTTTCTGGGTGTTAAACTTGTGTGTTATATAAGAGCTATTTTTTATTGTCTAGCATCATATATCATAGCAAGTTATACATATCTTGGAGTCAGGTCAAATTATGAAATGACGTGATTTTTTATTTAGATTAGCCTTCTAGTAATGCATCGTAATTATATGATAAGAAGTAAAACTATCGTTGACGTTGGCCTATCTTCCGCATATACAAAATACACACACATACACACATTTTATATTATGTAATGTGAAATATCTACTATTAAATTTTTATTATATAATAAATATATGTTATTGTAATCGCAGTGCGTACAATTGTTGTATTTTACCTTTTCTTAAATTGGTGACTAGACATATGCGTTTAAGAGTATATGACCATTTGAAGCCCGTAAGCTTTTGATGAAAGAGTTTGATAAATTTTAAGAAAGATTTAAATGTTTCGCAGGAAATCCTATATCTTTTCTGAATTCAAACTAAGTCCAGTTAATATTTATCATATGCAAGGGTACGAGTTAGTGAGAGTACAACTAAAATTTAAACAGACAGACAAAAGTTACGATCAAAATATTAACTTTCTTAGATATTTTAGTAAAATCTGTAATTGTAACACAACAAACGGTCACTAAATTATTTTTTTTTAAATAAAGTAAAGACGTCTCACTTAAATCACAATATATCCATCATCGGATGCTCATGAAATCTTTGCAGGGTTAATATCTTTATGTATAAAAAAGTGTTTCACGAGTTTATTGTTAACTTTATTTTTCTGATAAACATATATAGTTTAGACAGGACAATGACTGTAGGGTTAGCTAGTTTTTTATACCAAAAGAAACAACATCGTTAAATTAAATATACGAGGAGGAACAAGAGGAGCAAATGATAAAGACTTTATTAATTTATAAATTAAGACTGTTGTCAGTCAGTTCATCCAGTAGGTTTCCTTACGTAGCAGGAATTCCGACGCAAGCACGACAGTTGGCAGCGCACACCTGACGTTCACAACTTTCCTTTTCAATAATTCCGTTGAAGATTTACGCAAAATATATGCCATAGAACATTGCGTAATGAGTTTTGTAATTCTATTCAAATAATTATTAATAATTAATAGATAATAAATTTACGCAACATCTCATACATTGTCCTGACTCCGATATAAGCTGCTTAAAGCATTTGTGTTACGTACAACATAAAATAGAGGAGATACAAATATATATTAATTCACTATATGATATATACAACACCTAGACTTAGAACAAACACAAGTATATATCATATATTCATCGATCCTCACGATAGAACCTTTGGCGCTAGGTTAGGATCACTACCAAATGCGCCATTGGGTCCATCATTAATAATAAAATATGTAGCCCTTCATCAGTTAATAATAATATATAATTATCATTACGGTAGCAGAACCTCAAGTTCCGCGTCAAGAATGCTGTTGCTAATCCCGGCCTGTTACACTTGAGCCACGCTACATCGGACTGTGGATTCCTGATGATATGTACGCCCTGCATATTTAAGCTACAGCTTTTGAATTTATGTACCACCATCGGCCGGTTTCAGTCCTCAGTCACCTCTTATAACGACGTCACTATATTAAGGGATATTAAATAAAAAAATATATTACATACTTAGTACATACAGACTTATAATGTTATAAATTTTATATGATTAAAATATCTAGCAAAATTCACCTCTGAAAAAATTGTTGGCCGTAGCAAAACTTTCTTTTTTTTAATGCTCTAAATTTTTTTTTCATTCAGTCAAACGGCACGTCTATGGTATGCTGTAAAAAATTGTGATCAAAACTCTTTTTATAATTTTTTTAAACATATCATGCATTGAACTACTTAAATACATATATTCACATAAATATTTGCTCTGGGTGGGAATGGAACCCACGACCCTTGGCGCACAAGACAAGATCACTACCATCTGCACTATTGGACCTCATATCAATATATATTTCAATTCAAATTAGGTACTATTACAAATTAGTTTAATAGTAAGTATGTTAGCTAAAATCAAATGAAACAATGTAACAAAACTGAATAATCAATCATCACCAATTAATTAGACTGTAGCTAACTGAAGACATAAATTCGATAAGACTTAACATAAACACAAAATGTTAATTAAAACCAAACGAGAGCCATTACACAATGTAACGATTACCCTGCCGAACATATACAAACCGCAGAGTACAATAGAAAAGTTTATTACGGTGGGGTAAAGTCAGGTTTCTCGTTAAGAGATAAATATTTGCAAAGAAGAGAAGCAACGTGCGAGTACGAGTAAATAATGTTCCCTACATTTCGTAACGAGACGAATGTTTGCGGACTACCGACGAAAGTAATTAAGAGTTTAACAAGAGTTAGGGAATAAGACAATTTTGTCAAAAACTCCGCGGGAGCCACAAGTTTGCAAGTACAATTATGAGGATAAGGGAATTTTATTAATTGCGTAACGAGTGAGATACTAATTTTATTTGATATCTACTTCTTCTTGTTGAAACGTGAAGAATTGATAGGCTGAAGGAAGTAAAACTTGACTATTTATGAACTCTTTCTATAGTTAATATTGGTTTTTATAATAAGTCCTAGCCTTGAGGCACAGGCAGACTAGAATAGTACCTCCTCTAGAACCAGGTGTCGTAAGAGGCGACTAAGGTTCAGAGCCTATAGATGGCGGTATATCCATCCGAAACAGTACAGCTCAAATGGACAAAGCGAGGATGGGCAGCAGCATCCTCGTCGCAAAAGCTATGTTCGGCGATTGCAAACACGCTTGCAATAGTGGTCACAATTCCCCCTTTTTTAGGGATACCTATGTCCATCAGTGGGCATCCAATGGCTGTAATAATGATGACGATTAAAAGAAATAATAATTATGATGTTGATTTCCATTAATGATCAACCATTCAACCTGTATGAACCAAATATATGTGTCAAAAATAAAATTACTTAAAGAATGGAATTGAATGAGCCAAGTGTTTTACTTTACTTTCATTATACTTACATCATATTTATTTATCACAATTATGTCAATGTCAAGTAAAAATTATGTAAGTAATTTCATGATTTTAGAACGTAAATACCTCCACATTAACTAAATAAGACTATTAAACTTTGTTTTCGTCTTAAAATGCAAGTGTTTTAAATGATCTGTTTTATGTTATCTGTGTTGTTCCGAGCTTTGATACGTATGTTTATATAAACATTACGTATGTTTGTCCAGAATGAGCTCCTAAACTCATGAATCGATTTTAATATTTTTTTACTTACTATATATAGTGTGATCAAACTTGAGATAAAGGATAGTTTATATCTCTACAGGCGCAATATATTAAACTTAGGTTTGTTTCAACAACAAACCAACAAAGGACAGGACAATTTTTTCAGGACAGCTAGTATTCAAATATGTTTAAAGAATAAGTCAGCTAGTAATTAAATAATGAATAAATTTTATTTTTACGGAGTATTTAATATTTGTTTAAATTAACAATTAGCTGTGAGGTAAGGACAGAGAAGTACATGCCCCTGTACCAGGTGTCGTAAGAGGCAACTAAGGTACAAGTAACCGATAGATGGCGTTAAATCCATTTTAAACAGTGTAGCTTAAATTCAAAATTATGGAAAAATGTCCTCCTTATTTGGGGAGGGGAGGAGGAGGTCATAGGATCAGCAGTGGATTTCAAATGGCTGATATGATGATAATGAACAATCTTAATTTGACTAATCAAAAATTAGCTGCAATTAACACTCAACCAGATCTAAAATTCGGGTCACATTAAAATATATGTTGATACAAAATGCATCATCAGAGTGAAATAAAGTAATATTTCTTGAACTACCAGAGATATTATGAGAAAGATTATGTACGTTGCAATATAATTTGATCTCTAAACAATTTATCAACCACGTTAGTCACTAAACGAAAATTGTTTTAGTAACTGTGTACTCTTTAAAAAGAACACTAATAAAAAGAGCGTCTTCAAAATTGGCAATAAATTTTAAGTGGTTGTTGAAAGGTCCAACAAACTCTAATAACTTATGTAGAACAAATCAAATAAGACGCAGTTGCGTCTTTGTATTAGTCTTTGAAAGTGACATTATGACTGCACATAGGCTCCAAGAGGCATTAGTTTTCTGAAGTTTTGGCTAAAACCTCTCAAATATTATATTATCATAACTGTCTTGAATTATAATCTGGATTATTTTATTGCTGTTTAATGAATTGAGATGAAAGGCTTTGTAAATAAATTAAAAGTGTGTGCAAAAGTTTATATTGAATTGAACTTTATTAAAGTTAAACAAATTAATGTAATAATGGCGAATAAAATAGACTCGAATGTTGAACTAACCGTAAGTACTATGGGAACGCCAACGTTGTAATAATGCTCTTTAAATGCGTAATTTTTATTGCTTTTTAATTTTATGTTGATTTATTTGACGTGTGGTACCGGCAGAGTAGAATAGTAACTCCCCCTGTACCTGGTGTCATAAGAAGCTACACAGGTACCGAAACCGACAGATGGCGGTACATCTATCCGAAAAACTGTATCTCAAATGTACATGGCAGGGAAGAGCAGCTGCATATCTGTCGCGAAAGTTACGCTCTACAATTGCCAACATGCATACCTAGCGCGGCAACTATGGGCAAAATTCCCTCTATCGTAGTTAGGCCAATGTGCAGCGGTGGATTTCCAATAGCTGATGTGATAATTGATTTTGTTTAAACTAACAAGCCATATTGACTTATTGAGACATATTGAAATGTCTCTAACAAAGTAATTTATAGTCAGAATATTATCTAATATTTTTCGAAAAAAGGCTAATATTTATTGCCCCTTAAACAACTTTATTTGCTTAATAAAAGAGAACAGGGTCACAGTGACCGAAGTTTGGCCTTGATGGAATAATCTTCAACACTCTGTTATTTGTTACTGGGGTTTGCTTTTTAAAAATAACCTCTATCACTAGCTGTTAAGGGACAAAGGGCTTGTTTTGTGTGGCCGACCTTAGACCCACACTTCGTCACTGTCGACCCGACGATGTGCGACCGATCCTGGATTAACAAACATGTACGAATTTAAGGATTTAACAGAAAGTGTGGTCAGTGCCCGAGACCAGTTCTTAATCCTAATACGTTTAAGTGAAGGCACTCACTTAATTTTACAACCCGTTTTGGTATACATAAAACAACTAAAATATATGCAGTCAGCGAAAAAATGTGCGAATAGGTTTCTGATGCTTGTAAGAAAATATATTTTAACTGTAAACTTGTATTTTTATTACGTTATCTCGGCATGTTTAGCAAATATGATTATATAACAGTTACGTAAGGCAGAAATCATGCAATAGTCGACCACATGTTTACCTACCAACTATTTCTGACGACAAAAATAAATAATACGAGTTCTAACAAACGACAAAGTCGGATACTTAATACATATATTTAATCTACAGATACGGATCAAAAATTCATTTTAATCGAAATAATGTTTGTCCTGGATAGGGATCGAATCCACGAATCGAAATCGAATGCACCATCGAGGTCTACAACATAGGTACTCTTTTATGTAGGCCAAAGTAACCCCTCAGGGTCAAAATCCTATTTATCGTCCACAAAGCGACAACCCTACGCATACAAATCTATCAATATTTTACACCCAATTTTAAACTCAATATCTCGCGTTTTATTCAGCTCAAATCGACCTGAAAATTTTCATAGTATTGTATAGGTTTAATTTGTGACTAAACTACTATTGTTTAAAAAAAACTAACTTAGAACTGCGTGTGGAAATTTTAAGAAGGCATTTACAGCATTTTTTTATCAGGCAATTTTAATAGCATAAAGTATAAAACATACATACATACGAGTACATCACGCTTGTTACCCACCGGGGAAGAGACTATGGATCTCCACTTGTTACCATCTTGGCATACCTCTTTTGCTTCCATTACTCGCATTAGTCCTTTCATACACGTTAGTTTATTCTTTTTCTTCTGAGCTGGCTCTTTTTTAATAACTCCTTTTTTTTGTTAAGATATGTTCGCCTCGGTCGTCCTATACCAACACTTCCATTCACTTCCGCTTTAGATATTTGTGTAGTCATTCTATTTTTATCCATGCTTTCGATATTTCCAAACCATTTAAACATTCCTTTTTCTAGTGTTGTCACATCATCTATCTTTTATTACACTATTCTTTAATCTATCTCTCAAACTCACACCATACATAATTTGAAGTGCGAAAAAATAAAAAATATATGCCAAAAAAAAATATTATAAAGAAATTATTAAAATGCAAGTTAACTTGTGAAGTTATTTATACCGCGCACGGAAATAAAGTGTTGGGTGGAATCACGTTCGGTGTTATAAATGCGTGTCTATTTGTCTTAATAAACCCGAATCGGTCGGGTTCGATACGGTAATCCCCGGCCGTCCTCAGTCACTGTCGCGGCGTCCGCAGACCGCGTCCGATACCGTCCGGATTACCCAACACATGTCCGGGTTTATGTGCTGAATTAACCTGGCGGTTAATAGATATAATGTAGGTTTTTATCATTGTATTATACAGAGGATATTTTCTGTTTATTTTCATGCAAATGCAACAATTATTTCGGAAAAAAATATTGAATTCTACGAGTATTATCTTTAAGTAATTTGGACTATAAAAATAGACTTCTGGATTTGTTTTTGATAGTCAACCTACTTTTGTAGTACCGGCAGAGTAGAATAGTACTTCTATATGTACCAGTACGATACGACAGAGGTACCAGAACCTACAGATCACGGTATATCCACTCGAAGCAGTGTAGCTCAAATGAAACAGGGCGGAGATAGGTAGCAGCATGCTCTGCGAAAGCCCTTTCTTGGAAATGCCTAGGTCCAGTAGACTTTTTAAGGCTGCTATGATGATAATGATAATGAACTAGCCTACATAATTAGACTGGTGAGTACAATCACATACTAGATACAAATCCGTCTTTATCTTATAGAACCAAATTGGGCAATGTTCGATACCGGACACTCTCAGTCACAGTCGCGCCCGAAGACCGCGTGCTATACGAGTACACTCGAATTACCGATGACGTGTTTGAAAATTGATAAACTTCGAAACTAGTGAACTTATTTTAATATTTTTTTTGCATTCTGTGCACTGTTTGATGCAACTTGGGAGATCGAAGGAGATTTTATATCTCAATTTATAGTCAAATATTTTGTTCATGATAAACATATATATGTAGTGAAGACTGGACAATTTAGACTATATGAACTGAAATGTGACTATATGATATGAAATGTATATGAACATATTGTTTGAAAACCTTGTATTTCTAACCTTTTTACTTCATCGATAAACACCTTTGGCTTAATTCAAGTTTAGGTATATGTTGGCAACAATTTAAAGTTCAGAAACACCGAGTAGGAAACAATATACCATCCGAAATTTTTGACACTTCAAAATATTTTTTACTTGTGGCTTGATTTTTGTTGAATGACTTTAAGAATTTTATAAATATATACATTTTGTTTATTTAGTTAATTTACTCCCTCAAAGTAAATAACATTAAACATTTACAAAATTTGTCTCAAAATTCCGGTTTTCGAAAATATCTGCCAACAGTAACACTGAAAGAAACCGGAAACGATACAGTTAGGAGCTACTTTACAAAGCATAGCAATATTACATTTCTCAAATACAAGAACACTGGAGATTTCAACCAGCTTGTCTCCAAGGAAGCGTCGGTGCGCGCGGTCGCCCTACCCATGACACCGTCACTAACACAATCAGAATATTTGCCCACCGACCCGGCAACTTTTCACAAAATACTTACGCATAAACTTTCCATCGACAAGACACTTTAAATGGCTATTTAACTTAGATTTAACGTAAATCTCTCGTAACTCGTACTAACTAACGTAAGTCTTATTTCATCTTTAGTTTTATAAAATTAAGTCATAATATATTATATTACTAGTACGGCGGCTAGCAAGGCTGGTGTATTTCTATCGATAATATGGGGGCACAGTTATTTCTGTGAATGGACCCAATAACTCTAAAATACAGTATTAGAAATAAATACTAATAAACTTTAGCATTAAAAAATTCTCACTGCAAGTACGTATTTAATTGTAAATAAAACATTATGAGTTCAAAAAATATATATATACTATCATTATTTTAACAGCATCCATTGAACGTAGACTGAAACAAATTAAACTTTGTCTTCATAAAATCACGCCGGAACGCCCCAATAAAATGGTGGCCGACGAGAAACGTCTAGATTCCATTTAAAAAAGTTAACTCACCCATACCATGCACCTGGACACAAGGAGCGGAAAAGTAGGAAAATTAGGGAAGACAGTGAAATAATTCCAGTCATAAATTCAAGTTTTATAACCACGGAGGGTAGTTATAGCACGGATGGGATCCATCCGGACCGAGACGCCACATCGACATAATTTAACTTTTTCCTATTATCTTTATGCTGACATCGTTAAGTGCTTCACTCACATATTGCGGGGTGAGCGTTTTTATTATAATTTGGGACTTCCAACCTTCTGAGGTCTCTTAGGAAGTCCTTTAATTCAGAAATCTTTTTTGCGACTTTCGCTCTAGTTGGCTTGGGACCTAAGAATTGGATAAAGTTACGTCAGATTGCGTAAGTACCTTAGTATGTTTAATATATTATATTTTGGCTCTCAAAGGAATTTTTCTTGATTTATCTGGTTTTGTCAGTTTTCTTTGAAAGATTTAACAATTTTTTACTATGGGATTTGATTTATATTATAATCGTTGAATTTTTGAGGGGTATTAAATAAAGCTTATAGTTACTAAAGAACATTCAAAACGATATTTATCAAAAGAATATTATCTGGTTTTCCAAAAACGAGCAGAATAATGTTCACTACCTATATCATTAAAAGCGTCAAGTGTATGTAGAAACACTCAAAGCCTTTTCACGACATTTACATCCGCATCTTAGGAACATCCGAACATCGTTTTGCTCTCAAACAACGTATCGTACTAGCCAACTACCAAGTCAAACTTGCCCCGGGCCAAATCTATAAGAATGTTTTGCCACATGATCGCTTCTTCGATTTGCCAACAAAATAAAGTACAATCGCACACGAAAACTACTTCCAGCTACCGCGGAATAGAACTCGATATCTTTTAACAAACTTCAGTAGTAAATATTCGAAAGTGATGAAGTTGGAGCTATTCATTGAAAAGCTGATAAAGCGTTAGAAATTTAGAAACTTTGCAAAAATATTAATATTGCTTTGAAAGTTCTTTCAAAATAGTTTTTATACACTCAGTTAATTGTAGACTCTGTTAATTGTGCAGTTTAGTGTAGGTTGACCAATAGCCGTATATATGCGTATATATACGTATCAATTATAAAAGTATCAATTCTCAAAATACAGTAAAACTTTGCCTTATAAGTAATAAAACT
Source organism: Heortia vitessoides (assembly GCA_020976665.1). Classification (NCBI taxonomy): domain Eukaryota; kingdom Metazoa; phylum Arthropoda; class Insecta; order Lepidoptera; family Crambidae; genus Heortia; species Heortia vitessoides. Next base: position 14,161,991 of record JACJUM010000202.1, read on the forward strand.
ATTTTTATACATTTTTTATTTAATTTGGTTCAATTCAATGAAATTCCATTTTATGTATTTATTTGTAAACAATGTATTTGTAAAAATGGCGGCAAACATTCGATTGATATCTTCACTTCCATGCTCAATAAGGTTTTACAGTTTACATTATTGCTCGAAAATGTCTCTGCTACTAAGTGGAAGTCGACTGGGCTGATTAGAAATTAAGTTCAAATATTATATACATATATTTGCTGGTGAAGATAAAAATATTTTTGCTAGCGAAGATAGAAGAAGATAGGATATTACTTTATTACAAATTATTTTGTGATTCTCTAAATTTTGTCTATGTCATTGTCTATTTAGTAATCAATATCCAATTTTTCATATTTGTAATGAAATGCAACTGATTTTGCTATTTGTCCGATCCAGTAAACTTTAGCCTGAGTCTTATGGTGGATTTCCGAAGTTGCTTCCAAATCGTGTTTAAGACAAGACCGTTTTGAACAGTCTTCAGGGGTTAACTAAACTGTTATCGTTTGTTTTCACTTTGCTAGTGTTTAATCCGCTGCTCCGAGAAATCTGCTATTGATGGCTTTGTTTCAAAGCGTTCAAAGATATTTCTTGTTAATTTATAAAGTTCCATTAGTTCTTCAATGTTTAAGAACTAATCTAGTACACCTTATTTTGTTATAATTACATCGTCGATGATCGTGCGTAAGTAGCAGTTGCAAATAAAGTTGAAAATTCAATTAAAAAAGACAGAAAATAAACCTCATTTACATTAGCTACATACGCGGTATTGAAGTATCATCGACGATATCGTACTTCGAAAATGCTTATAAATCAGATTTTAGTTTGTACATACATTTATATTCAAATGATATACGCTTCGTTTCTCAAATAATTATTTTAACTCACGTTACAATTAAGGTGGCAAAAAGACCTACAGAGGGAACATCCAAAAGTTCGAGGAAGCCCAATAAATTATTCGCTCCGTCAGTTTGAGTGGGAATCGTGGTGGAATAGTTCCGAATCAGGAAATAGGTCTGATTGGGCAAGTTAACTAATAAGTAAAAGTTGTACACAAAATTGGTTGGTAGAAGTAATAAAACCTTATTCATCGTTATCTAATGTGGGCTGAAAAGATCCAGGAAAATTCAACACTTTCATCGTTACTCTCCCTCTATTTATTAGTCACAGTGCTGACATGTATCGTAGGACGTAGGTTCAATATACGTAGATCACAGTTATATCTATTGCAATGAAGTTGCTAATGCCTCATACTTACAACATACTGCCAATTCAATGTGCTTCACAATCACATTCTTTCATTCTTATCATAGAAGCCGATAAAGTCTATTGAACAAAGGCTTCTCCAAAAGGAGGTTTAGCTCATAAGTCCTGCACTAATCTGGTGTAGTGGCAATCGCAGAGCGAAGCTTCGTGACGGGAATGTTGCCATATTTCGGTACCGCTACCTTAATCGTTATTTACGACATCTGGTACAAGGGAAGGTACTATTCTATTCTCACAATCATTTGGTCAAGCATATAGAACGCATCATCATAACAGCCATTAAAAGTCCACTGCTGGACATAGACCTCCCCGAAAAAGAGGGAATTTAGCTCATAATTGCCACACTGGGCAGGTGTATTGGCAATCGCAAAGCGCAGCTTTCGCGGTGGTGATGCTGCCCATCCCGACCCAATGCATTTGAGCTACACCATCTCGGATGGATATACCACCATCTGACGGTTCTGGTGCCTTAGTCGCCTCTTACGACACCTGCTAAAGAGGGAGGTACTATCCTACTCTGCCGGTACCTTACGGAAATGGAACGCTATGGAATGGAATGCATATAAGCATACAGCTTCCACGAGTCAACATTTTTTCCAAACTTGACTCGAAATCGGTCACTCAATGGGGAGTCTTTTGCTGGTTTTCTTGAGTGATCATCTTATTTCGGACCCTTGATTCTTGTGGCGAGGTTTATATTTGCAGAGGCAAAGCTGTAACAAGGTCAAGCTTTTTTTTATCAAACAAGGCTAACAAACAAGCACACAGTGCGCGTGATAGTATGCGTCACAGCATCTTAAAGACGCTCGTAATATTTGTTTATTGAACTTTATTGCACAACATATTACAAATTTGTACAAATGGCGGACTTAATGCCAGTTGGCATTATCTCCCAATCAACCATTACACGAAACACAAAAAATATATATACATATATAATGGTACAGACAATATTTATACAAAATAGATAAATGTTACATACATATTTGTATAAATCAACGCAATAAATATTTACGATATAATATATCTTACTTACATACATATATAACGTACATCAAAATAGGGTTATAAAGTTAAAGAAGCAGCATCAGTAAATAAAAGTACAGAGAAAGCGTTTCAGAATAAATTTGTTTGGGGATTGCTTAATATTCAACGGAAGCTCATTCCAGAGTCGTATAGCTATCTACTGTAAAAGAGTTTGTCAAAAAACTAAAGAGATGAGAAATAGTTAAGAGCGAGAGAGTATTAGAAGAACGGAAATTACGTTAGAGGAAGATAGGAATTGGAATCTGTCCTTTAAGGAAGTTGGTGCGTACGGATCAGAAAGTATTGAAAATAATATTATTAGAACTCGAATTTTGCCCATATTATGTAGCCAGTAATTTCAATGCCTCTCTCACCTTTAAACCGGAACACAGCTAAGTGAACACTGCTATTTGACGGTAGAAATTGGTGATAGTGAAGTACTAATTAAGACTACCTTTTGTATAAGGTCTCATGTAAAAAGCTACCAAATTAGGTGTATGACCGCAAAACAGTAAACATTACAAATGCAAGGTTTAAACAACGAGTGTTATTTATTATATATTTGATTGCTATATACCACATATATTATGCATAAATCAAGCATCAGACTATTAAATAATGGATAAGTTGAATTTATTAAAGGACAGTCCTATATAGAATGAATATGCGTATAACGTGCATGGGTTTTTATTATCATTACAATCAGAATAGCGTTTCCTTTTCCGCTAGGTGTCGTAAGATCCAACTAAGAGGAACTAAACTGTCCGTGTTTATGGTATATACACTCGAAAAGCTAGTAGTAGTTTCGCGACGGTCACCAGCCACCACGATTGCCCAGTGCGACAATTATGGGTGACATTCCTCCTTTTTGGTGAGGCGTATGTCCAACAGTAGGTGGGCCAACGGCTAATATGATGATGATGATATCAGTACAAGGCGTCAAGTAATAGGCATATGCCACGCCGGTAGATCATTTGCATTAAAATCCTATCTTTATAATATAACCATAACATTATTAGAACAGTAATTGCTCTAAGAAATTAAGTAAAATAATATCCTAGATTTTAGGAAGAAATATTGAATAGTTCAGTTCTAAAACTTCACTTAAAAATGTACGCCCGCGATAAATCTAATTATTTTGTGCAAATACCGAGTCTCAGTTGTACTCGCCTCTGGCAACGTTGACCCATTTAATTTCGAGACTTGTTCTTTATTAAGTGCTAATTCTGATTAATCTTTCTAGAAAGTTAGCTATGAAAGCGGGAGAGAGAGGAATTAAACTTTTACAAGAATAAAAATATAATAGCTCTTTTCTATTTACAAGTTTTCAAATGCATCCTTTCCCTGTCTTTTGGGTTTTGCACAACTGTTAGAAAAATAAGACGTAAAGAGATGTAATTTATTTGTTTTTACTAACTGTTTTTTACGGTATTTTGTAATCTCTTTGATAACAAGAGGTATCCAGGTGCCATACACTGCTCTAGCTATGTAAAATATGTATTCGCTGTATATGTAAATTGTATTCGGTTTTAGTTTACGTCATCCAAACATTTTAATAGTAATAGGCAATACAGCATATGGGTTGTTTCAATTATTACATCTCAAGTTATGTAAAAGTATGTCAGCCGGTATTTTTTACGCTAGTACCTAAAACGATTTTGATAAATTTTGCCATGTCATATATATTATTTTCACCCCTGAGTAACAATACTTCCTGAGGGATGTAATATAAAATGAAGTCCATAGGGAATAACTCGTGTTTGGCAAAACGAGAACACAGTAAATACTACTTCTCCTTGGATATTTCATGAGCAGCTTTTTCCTGCTTTTTTTTAAATAAAATATTTGAACTAGCAGACAAATAATCCTTAAAACTGTGTAGAATAGGAGAAAATCCTAGCTAATCGTCGAGGCTAATCCAATCGTAAAGCGCAAAGGCTATCTCATAGTTACTTGTATTCCAGCTGACCTATTTAATGACTTGTTGGCTGTCGTTTGGCCTGATTAACTTCCTGTTTCCAATTTCTATTAAATCTCCTTTGTTTAGTATTTGTTTGTATTGCGGGGAATCTCGCAAATCATTGGGTTAGATTAGCTGACCCTATTTTCGTGCTTGATGGAGGTTTTATATTTGTACTACCGCTCATTATATATCCACTAGCATCTCATTACTTTGCTTAAAAAAATGTGATGTGATAAAATGGCAAAAACATTTATTTAATGCAGACAAGCATAATATCTATGTACAATAAGCGGTTTTCTTAGACCATTGGCTCTTTAAAAACCTTTTTCAAATTTTAAGCATCACCTTTCCATGATCCATTCAGCTAAAAGCTGTGGAGTAGTGGCAGAGCTGCAGAGAGCAAAGAAACATTGGCTCCCTCAGTATTCGGTATTGTAAGAGGCGGTTGAGGCACAAAAACTGAAAATGGTAGTATAATTATGCAAAACAGCGTCCTTGCGATACTACGCTCTAAGAATTCCATGATCTCTATTTATATCTCATATAGGCAAAAGGTGATAAAAATCTCTTGAGGATACGAAGTAATATAATAGATGATACCCTTACAGTTATTACGAGTATGATAATGATGCTTATTTTTTTATTTTGTCAACTGGTAAAAACTTCTTTAGAAAATTTTATGAGAATCAAGAGATTATGAGTTACATAAGAAAGAGTGCGGCGCTTCAAGCATTTCCCAAAGCATAAGTCAAAACTCATTCGTCGGTTTCCAAATGAAAGAGTGATTGATACCAGTGAATAAATTCAGCCGATATATCCTAAATTAATGTGTAGCGTTATCACTGCTTGTTGCGGCGTTTGGCTCATTCATCAATCAAGAGCGGTGAAGTCGTTACCGAGTTCCGAACAAATGGCATTGCGACCCGGTCTATATGTCGGTAAAACTTTCCGAATCATTCACTTTCGGCTCGGAGGCTCGTCAGCTGTACAATGTACATTTGAGTAAAATAGTTTCCTTTTTAGATTCAAAGGCTATCTGTTCAATATACTTAAAAACTGAAAATCTAGTAGAAAAAAAACTATTATATGTATAAATTGTAGATTATTTAAATTAATATCGATAAAAGAAATTTTAATTGATGTATTTACATATATATATACGGTTTTTGTCCCGCATGAACTTCTAAACTACGAAACCGATTTTAATATTTTTTTGTATATTTTGTAGATCAATTTATTGTAGCAATATATTTTTCATGACATTCATAGGTAAATAAAATCAGTATGTCTGTCGGGTAAGCCATATCGTAAGCCATTTAATTATTAATAGCCTATACCTTCTTAGTTACCAAATAAATTTTGATACATTACTATCAATAATTTTGTTATCAAGTATAATACCAAATAATTTATAACAAACGTTATCAGCAATGGTAACATGAAAAGCACATTTTTCAGGTGAATGAAGAAGCCTGCGTGTTTTCTGGATCGAAGGGACGTTGGAAAATTGAATATACGGCCCCATCGCCTTACTAATTAATTCGCCTGGAAACCTTCGCTTTTTTCTCGGGCTGCCATCCTTGATTTTCAATTTCTGTTGCGAAAGATTAATGGGGGAGACAGGTCTTCGGCCGAGTTTTATCTACATTTATAATTACTCGGGTACAGTGTTTTAAAAGCTGTTTTCGTTGTGAAACGAGATCGTTCGCTTTTGTTTATGCCGCTAATTTCTTACGTGTACAGGAGGCTTTTTGTTTGTTTGTTTTATAAGTTTGGAGATAAGCAGACGTGATTATTTTGTTGTTGGTTAGGATAGCGCTGCGCAAATCGCGATCAAGCGATGTGTAAATCAACCCTACCCCCTACCCGCTGATAAAGAGGAATTCCATTGTAAATCATACATTTGATTTTGCGAGGGGTCTGGAACAGCATATTAAGTATTGCAATCCGATACTCGTTAATTATTGTTCCGTGACGTATATTAATAACTCGTTTGACATATTTTATAATTAAACTAGAGCTATGTTTATGATTGTGTTATTGATATATTTTTTATTTATCCAGCCATATACCAAATAGTTTTTGCCGATTAGTAGGATTATTAATTCGGTTAAATCAGATTAGTTCTGATTACAACTTCAAACGTTTACAAAACACCAGGAAATGTTTAGAAATTAGCTGTTTACGGTGTTATAGAGTCATTAATTATTCTCTTGGTAGAGAAGAGCTTCTTACTTCTTATAAATTTATGATACCAATATAAATACTTGGGCTAACTTGATCAACATAAGTTATTTAATCTATGGTTCAAGCGCGTTGCGGCGCGCACTGTTCATATTGCCCTGGAAAGTGCCAAAGTTTTGGTAATGCTCATATATTATGGAGTCTTCACAACTACGTAATAATCCAGAGTGATTGATGGCTTTTATTGTGAGTTAATAGTTTGTAGTCAAATATTTCGAACAAAGTAATCAAAAGTTGAAATCGGTTCGATGTAAAATATAAATTTAGATTTTGGTAAAATAAATAAAAGTTGGGTTGATTTAATACCATAATACTTTTATAGTTGCAAATCACCGAAAAGCGAGAGATTGTATTTATGTAACTTTTGCCTTTGTAATATGTTTTTTCTTTCTAAAATAATAGTGTGTCTTTGTAGTTTTAGTATACTATATAAAATAAAATTAGGTTGTCGAAATATTTATATATTTTTTTAAATATGAGATTTTTTATTTCCCACTTCATCTCATACATTGACCTGAGACTGTGGTCAGTCGCTAAAAGCACTTGTGTTACGGACGCCAGACATCAGAGGAATCTCAAATATTCTATTTAAATATACATACTTAACACCCAGATATATAACAAATATAAATATAACCACATAAATATTTGCTCTGGGTGGGAATCGAAACCGCACCCTTGGCGCACAAGACAGGATCACTACCATCTGCGCCATCGGGCTCGTCAAATTTCTTTCGATATATTGACAATTATGAAAGGACATCATATCATATCACCATATAAAGTAAATCAGGCTTAATGTTTTTAATTAAGAGAATAGCAGGTAACAGATCTCATTAAGTTGTATAAAAAATCAGCTTTCCATTGGAAAGTATAAGTAAAATCAATTAACACCTGCGCAAATGTATAATATTTTTCAACTTTTACACGTTCAGTACTCATAGGAATACTCCTTTAGTGGCTTTAAAACGCGGAATATTTATCTTTTAAAAAAATGAGATAATGATTTTTTAAAATGGTTTCCACAACGTAATAGAAACGTCGAACAAAGAATTTAAAAAAGTTAAATAAACCGCATTTTCAAGCCTTTAAAAGAGCGATATTTTAATGGATGAATGTATTTGCCTGCGTGACTTTAATACGATGTTGTCTACAGCCTTAATTTAACAAATACAATTTCAATATAATTTTTAATACAGCAATTATAAACCTATTTAATTTGTTTGTTTTTAATAAATTAATTTCAATTTTAAAACTACAGAAACAATTTTTTTTGGATAGAAAGTTAAATTATCATAGTATACCAAGTACAAGAAATGAGGAACACTAGATGACTTGAACTGATCACAAAAACTCTTTAAAACATTAAAATCTGAACAAATGAAAACAAATAATATTTTATAATACTGTGAGGTACCGACAGAGGTGGCGTGAGGTACCAGCAGAGTAGAATAGTACCTCTCTCTGTATTAGGTGTCGTAAGAGGCGACTAATGTACTAAAATCGACAGATGGCGGTATATCCATCCGACAGTGCAGCTTAAATGCATAGAGTAGAGGATGGGCAGAAGCATCCCTGTCGCGAAAGTTGAGCCCTGCAATTGCCGACACGTTTGCCCAGCGCGGTAATTATGAGCAAAATTCCTCCTTTCTTGGGGAGGCCTATGTACAGCTGTGGACTTCAAATGGCTGTAATTATATGAATGATCCAATACGTAAACTATCAACCTACTATTTAGGGCAATCGCTCAGTTGTTAATATTATTTTAACCAATAATTCGCTTAAGAAATGATCAGTTAATGTAAACCATTTGCCTGTTACATAATAATTATTTTAAGTTGCAGTCGATCGACACATCCTCAGTAAGCATTGGTCAAATGAACATAGCACGTCATTCAATGGATTGAGGGCAGAGCGTATTCATCAAGACAATGCCGTACCAGTGGGCTTTCGTAACAGCAAAGCTGCTTATGCAGTTTAGCTTGGTAAGCCGTAGTCAATACATAGCTCTATAGAATACGTAACACTTGTGCATAATTGATGTGTTAAGATGGCCTGGTTAGCGTAACACGGTTGGTCTCATAAAGGATGGCTTTTCTTCATATTTTGTGAGCGCCTTTATATATGCCTTAAATGTAGAGTTTGCAAAATCCTTACTATAATAATATTATAAAAGCGAAAGTAACTCTGTCTGTCTGTCTGTCTGTTACGCTTTCCTGCTTAAACCTCTAATCCGATTTTGATGAAATTTGGTAGAGACAATCTTTAGACCCTGAGAAAGGACATAGACTATTTTTAATTCTAAATAAGGGTTGTAAGGCGTCGAAAAAGGGGATAAAAATTTGTATGGAAATATTGCTATTTTTAGAGCTAGAAACTTGAAACTTTTTTTATTATTCGTCACGCGGACGAAGTTGCGGGTGCTAGTGCATAATAATTATCTTACTTTAAAACCTCTGAAAGACGTAAATAGAAATACAGTAACAGCATCCCGTTAGAACTTTATATAATTCAATAATAATATTCACACAAAATGTCTTGATTCTGAATCGCTTAAAGCACTCTGTTACAGACATCAGGTAGCAGAGTAATCACAAATATATTACTGAAATATATATTTTTAACACCGAGACACAAAACAAACACAAATATCATTGTATAATTATTCGTCCGGAATTGAGATCAAACCCATGACCCTTGGCGTATGCGTAGTATATTAAAAAGTAACAATTCCTTATGTAGAAGTTAGTTTAGTAGCAAATAGTATCGTTAATTTTTTTAATCTGTATTTTCGATGATCGAACTAACGCTATGAATTTTAGTGAGTTTTACTTCCGGATAAAAATAATATTTAATTTTTGACTTGCTATATATTTATATAAAACTTAATATATATGTCACATAGAACGCAGAACTTATAATTGATGGGATCGGAAAATGTGGACTACGCACCGGCAAGATTAGCGTAGGACGTCCACCGACAACGACGTACGATCAGACTAGAGACTGTCTCGATCCTATTGGAAATCTTTAGAGGACGCCTCGACCATAATGAGTTTTGACTCAGAAATGAAACAACGACCTTTACTTCAAACCTCATTACTGTCATATCTGGAAAAAATAATCTCTGGTACTCCTAATAAAACTACTCTTTTAATTTTAAAACGCGGTTTATTTTACTTATTTTTTGGACGTTTCGGAAAGATTACGGCAAAAATTCTTAAAATTTAAATCCATTAAAATAGTTTTTTTTATAAATAGTAAACGCCTAAACGTTAGAAAATATTAATCCCTGGTATTTTCTAATTCTGTAACATTTTGCCTTTAAAGAGTCCACACACAATGTGTTCTCAATCGCATTGTTTGAATTAAAGAGAAAAACGAAATGCATAATTTCAAATCACTAACCCATTCAATATTTATAACACGTATGGAAGTCGGTCCGTATCATTTGCAGAAATTATTCATATTAAACAATACTATCTGTACTACTTAAACTATTCAAAAATTCAAGCATTCAGTGCAGATTATAAACTTAACAGTCTAAAATCCCCGAATGGACGCCAGACTAGGCGGTAGTCGGTACAGCTGAACAATGCTTGTTTCGGCAGACAGTCAACCAAAGCTGCTTATTTAATAGCCATGGACCATTTTGCCGTAGCGAAATATCTATTCTATTGTCTACAGATTGGAAATGTGTATTTCAAACTGTTTCTCGCAATTATTGGCTATGATAATGAATAAGTGTTTTAGTCAGGAGAGTCGGAACTATGATAATATATATACGGAAAACACAAAAACAGGGTGCTTGAACAACGCTGTTATTATATAACTGTCTATTTTGTTTATAAAACCAGGTCGACAAACAAGTAAATACCCCACATGAAAGTAAGCGTCACTGCAGCCTATAGATACTATTAATATCACAAGAATATCTCTAACGCGTTGCCAACCTTGTGACTTGAAGATATTATGCCACATTACCCAGTAAATTCCCTTTAGACCGAAACACAGCAATGCGAATACTGCAATTTGGTGGTAAAAATAGGTGAGAGAGTAAGGTACCTATGCAAATAACCTTTTGTATGTGTATCTCATAAATATATACTTAGTACAAGGCTACTACCACCCGGCTCGACGTAATCTGGTATATAGTAAATAATATCTTGATGCTACTGTATCGGTAATTGCTGTGAGGTATCAGTAGAATAGTACCTCCTTCTGTACCAGGTGTCTAAAGAGGTGACTAAGGCGATCTGTCGATGGTGGTAAATCTATCCAACACAGTGTAGCTCAAATGCACTGAGCGGGAATTGGCAGCAGTATCCTCGTCGTGAAAGTTGCGCTCAGCGATAGCTAACATGCTTACCCTGCGCGGCAATTATTAAATTCCCCTTTCCAGCAGTGGACTTCCAATAGCTGCATTTATGATACCGTTATCGTGAGTTTTTTATATTAGTAGTATTGGATACCTACTTATTTAATTACCTAACACCACCATCTGTTAGAATCGTGGTATAGATAGTTAGGACTTCTTATTATTCGATGTCACGAAATATACAAAATATTATCAATAAAACTAATTTTTTTTATATTGAAATATAAGCGTCAAAATGCGTACAATGAGCGTTTAGTAGTTCCAGAGTTTATCCCGGGCAAACCACGTGACACGAATTATTTATATATAAACACTAGTAGACCAGTAGTATAAATAAATAGCGACATGTTGCTAGGACATAGGTCTTACCTCTTGTAAATAGTATCAGTTCGAAACCGGTTCGGTTGTTGCAACGCCTGTCAATTTTGTTTAGTTTTGATCTCTGGAATAGGAAATTGCATTTAATATCTCGAGTATAAAACCTTCTATTTATTTTATTGTCAAAAATAAACCAAAGTTTAAAATATTTTGTGAAATCCTCCACGGATTTAATTGTGAAAGTGATTTTTGTGTTAGAGTGATTGTATCGTGTTGTAATTTTGCAGAACTTTTCTCTTTAACTAAACCCACTGACAACAATTGAAATTTATTAAATTTAAAATATTTATGTGGTATGTTTTGGCGTAAATTAAAATTTTACATCTTTGCATGACCACTGCTGGACACAGGCCTCTCCAAGAAAGGAAGAATATTGCCCATAATTGACGCGCATGCCAAGCGTGTTGGCAATGGCATAACGAAGGTTCGCGACGGTGATGCTCCTGCCCACTTCTACCCCATGCAATTGAGCTACGCTTTTTGGATAGATAAATCGCCATCTGTCGGTTCTGGTACCTTAGTCACCTCTAACGACACCTGGTACAAAGGGAGGTACTATTCGGTATACCACGGCAAAAGTTAGAAAAAAGCACATATTATTTCATAAATATTATGAAAGTAGATTTTGGAGGTATCTACTCAATACCAATTGAAATATTTATCAATAAAGTTATGCAAAGACAACTGGCCTTGTCCCCTCAGCAAATAATTTAGTTGCACAAGCAATTAATTCAGTTGTTAGCAGTTTTAAACATATTTGTACATAAAAAAACAAATTTTATGAATAACACTATTGATATAGCAGGTACTGAAATTTCTACGCATCTTGATTGTTTAGTGTATCGGATTGGAAGTATGATCTTTCATAAAGAAAAATCTTGAAGCATTCACATAAATCAGATTAAATCAGGCAGCGTATACCTATTCGTCTGAATAATGATATACCCAGCTAGTAACTAATATCCAATACAATCAATAGTGTTCTAATCACACATAATTTAGCAATAGATTAATCACTCAAACGACCTCCCATTAATATTGCCACCACTAATAGAATCAGGAGCAGACAAAATCAGTATAAAGACATAAGTTAAAGAATGGTAAACAGTCGGGTGCCCAAAGGGTATTCCATATTAATTAACGTCTGTTCCGAAGGCGACGAAGACAAATGTTAGAGGCTACGTAATTTATTTTTCCGGACCCGGTCGAGCCGGATAAAACAAATGATAATCGGGGAAGAATGAAGTCAACGGTAACGAGTTGTGATTGATTATAAGATTGTCTTTCTTTATGTTTATGAACATGTTTTAACAATCACTTGTGATTGAGAAAAATATGTCAATAGATTGTCAATTCTTTAGCTGTGGTTGACATGGGCAGAGCAAATGAGTATCGGGGAAGAACGACTTTGGTTTAGATTATCTCTATTTTACGTTCATAAACATGTTTAAAGAACCGCTTGTGTTCGAGAAAAAATGTCTAATGAAAAAATTTATATAATAGAGAATAATTAAATAATAGAATGTGAACAATTTTTGAAGTTTAGATCAAAGATGCAAATATCTGAATACTTAAAGCTTAAATTTACCTACTTGCGTAATATAAGGAGTAGGCAGTTTACTTTATAAATCAAAATAATTAACCTCAATACTGCCCCAAGTGTTTTATTCGTTATCTAATCAGTGGCAGACATTGAAACTGCGAGTTCATGATGGATTGTTGGCTTTTATGTAGCCGACTGTTCTTGCGGTGTTTTTGTTTTATCTTTTGGTTATTGCCGTGAGTTTCGTAACAGGCGCGTATTTGAGTTATCGGGTGCTAAATTTATTTAGCATGGTCTACAATATATATATATATATATATATATATATATATATATATATATATATATATATATTGAGAAATAGTATAGTGGACGCGTATCCGCTTTATGACTCAAAGAAAGCAATTATTTTATTGGGAAATCCCAAAACTCCCTTGATTTAAAAGGCTTATCAAGCCTTCACTGTTCGTAACTGACATAGGGGCTAGTATGTATTTTTATTAGTTGATAAAGGTAGACCTCATAGAAAAGCTGTATTTCTACCGCCGAATAGCAGTGTTTGCATTGTAAATGTGACACATAATATCATCAAGTCATAAGGTTAGCAATACGTTAGATATCCTAGTAATAATACGAGCGTCTATAGGCTGCGGTGACGCTAACGACCTAGTCTAATAAAAAAAAGTAGTTTAACTACTCTTAACTAATAGTCAGTAGTCCTGTAGGAGAATTAAAAATGGCCGGTGATGATATTGTCGTACATACATAATTTAGATATACAAGAAAAGCTCTGTACTATCTTTCGCACTCCAACCAATTAGTACTAGCATTGCAATTGCAGGAAGTTGAAATCTCATCAATTGATAAAACTATATTTTCTTTGAAAAACAATCAAAAACCTTAACGATTCTCTAGCTAATTTTAATGTAACTCTTAATCGATGGGATCGATGGCAAAGATTATAGTAATCTTTTCTTGTGCGCCAAAGGTCGTAGGTTCGATCCCCACCTACGATAAGTATTTATATGATGATATTGGTGTTAGTTCTAATTCTGGTGTTATATATATATATATATTTATAAATATATATATATTAAAAATTTATTCGAAATTCCTCTATTGTCTGATGTCTGTAACACAATTGCTTGAGCGACTTATTATGCAGCTAGGTCGTATATGAAATGTGGTGTGACTTAATAATTTACGCATTTTAAATCTACATTTGTGTTTTTGTATTACAGGTGTTTTTGTTTTACATATGTTTCGCTGTCATAGCTGATATTGACATACTATTCGATGTCTTGTTTGCAACTTAATATGACAACAGACTTTAATTAAGGCACGTGTTGTTTTGTTCAAGCGTGGAAAGCCCGCGGTTCAATTTCCGGCCGGGCCAAACAATATTTCATCAAGCTTTATTGCTTTTTTATGGATACTTTATACTATATCATAGTAAATATAAAAAGTTTTAATGTTTTTGAAAATGGTAACGTACACTTGTGCTAGATGTCGTCAAAAGCGACTGAGCTTCTGACACAGAGAGATGGCGGTATATCCACATGAAACAGCACAGTTCAAATAAAAAGGGTAGGTTGGAGTACCAGACGAGTAGAACACTATCTTCCTGTGCCAGGTGTCGCGAGAGCCGACTAAGATACCGACTTCGGCTGATGCCATCAGCCGATGTCGGTATCATCGTATTTCTAGCCAAAATAGTGTAACTCAAATGTAATTGGGCGGAGACGGGCAATAGCATTGCTGCTGCATTCAAAATATACACGATAGATGTAAACAAAAGTTTATTTAAAATAAAGCGTTATTTTATATTGTAATTGAAATCATTACTTTTTATTTCTTTAATTTTTAACATTTAAACAGATTCTAAGAACTTAAGATATCTTATATTACTAATTCTACTTCAATTGTTTTAATAGCTTATTACGGTTTTAGTTCAGTAAAATCTTTTCAAAGAGTTAATTCTAATTTATTTGCTCAATTATAACGTTGTTAATGAACTAATAAATTATAGTGAGCCGACATCAAACTATACGAAATGATCTAAGTTATATTACTAATTATTACTGTCTGTCTCAGAAATGTATAAAAGTAATATTCTATAGACTAGTTTTTACGCAAGCCACTATCAATTATTTCACTTTACTCTTTTCTGAGTTATTCAATATAATTCTAATTTACTCCCTTTCGTAATAAAAAGTGTTGATAAAATTGCCGTGAGGTACCGGCAGAGTAGAATAGTACAGGAGGAAGCCCCTATGCCAGGCGTAGTAAGAGGCGACTAAGGTACCAGAACCGGCAGATGGCGGTATATCCGAGGTATTGTAGTTGAAATGCACAGGGTAGGGTTCACATCCCCATCGCGAGAGCTGCGCTCTGCGATTGCCAAAACACTTACTTAGCGCGGCATTTATAGGTAAAATTTTCCTTTTCTTGGAGAGGCCTATGCCCAACAGTCGACTTATAATGTTCGATATGTTGATAAGATGAAGATGATGTAAAACTTCCACTGTAAAAGATAGACCCTTTCATAAAAGGTTTAATTCTCCCGTAGATGCCGCGCTAGGCTGTCGCAATCGCAAAGCGTAGTTTTGGGATGAGAATGCCGCTGTTCATCCCTGCCCTTTGCATTTAAGCTATGCTATTTCGGGTGGTTGCCGTCATCTTCGGACAGCGGTGCTCAATAAAGTAAGGTAGTAATAACGTATTTTTAAGTATTTTTAAAAATAACCATAAATGGGCTGTTTATAAAATAACTCTGACTTGATAAAAAAACTTGATACTTCGACGAGCTCGATGGCGCAGATGGTAGTGACAATATCTTGTACGCAAAAGGTCGTGGGTTTGATTCGCACACAGATAAAATATTTATATGATAATATTTGTGTTTGTTCTGTGTCTGGGTGTTTAATATATGTATTTAAGTAGCATATTTATGATTCCTCTGTTGTCTGGCGTCTGTAACACAAGTGTTTAAGCGACTTGCCATGGAGTCAGGTCAATGAATGAGATGTTAAAGGAATAAACATGCATTCTAAAGCTGAAAAATATTTACATTTCAATACGTAATTTTTAGAAAAAACGTTATTTCAACATTTAAAATTTGAGGGTTAACGGAATTCATGTGGTTTTCAGATACTATATTCAAAAAACGAGTCAATGCCGAAAATATAATCTATTATGCGAGCGGAAAATTATAAAAATATGTTTAAAGATAACTAAATGTCATGCTTTGGAAGAATTAACTATCAATTTTGTCTAATAATGATAGAACAAAACTGTTACTACAACGAAAAGTTCAGCAGACAAGCACTTTTAGTTAGAGCTGCCTTCGCCAGCTAAAGAGTTCCTTATTTACTTCTGGGATAATCCCGCTGGTTTGCGAATTTACAGATATTCGATTCTAGCTGGCTGCCAAGTATTGAAACAGTGGAAGTATGTTCTAGACGTTCTCTCAACGTCTGCACCCAATTTTTCATTATATTCAGAAATTTATAAATCCAGATAGATAATATACATACAACATCACAATTGTCCTCTCTTAACTATATACCTATTTCTATCATGAAAACAATATATGATTTGAATATAAATTGGGATATACACAAAATTGTATATATCTATCAAACTAGATCAAACAATTTAAAAAAATGTTGGCAAAAAATCATTAAAATCGGCTTGTTAGTTTTAAAGTTTACCCGCCGAAAAACACGGCGAGTGGTAATTTTTATATAAAAAGATAATATAACCTACACTTATATACATATATATGTATACACACACATATATATATATATGTACGGGCGCGATGGTGCAGATGATAGTGACCCTATTTTATGAACGGCGCGAATATCACCCACTCACTATGATTAGCTGACGACATCGTGGTCAGGGCAGAATAAAGATCTTGGCATATTGCTTTATAGCCTCAGTAAGCTTCCCAACGTGTGGGCCTCAAAATGAATAAGGAAAAAACAAAAAATATGTCAAAGGCCCAAAATGATCTAACTAATCACTAAATCCACAAGCTAAAGAAACACTGTGCAGGACACGTAGTTTGACAAACCGATGGCAAATGGTGGAGAAAGATTTTCAAGTGGTGGCCGTGTACTAGAAAGCGCAGCGTGGGACGACCCCTGCCAGATGGACGGACGACCTGGTGAAGGTTTCAGCGGTTTTTCTACGAGTAGAGATCATATTTCTACTTTTAATGCAAAATATTTTATATACGTGATTTGCGGGACAATAACTTAGCATTGAAAACAGCTAAAGAGATTTAATAACAACGTAAGAATTTGTTTATCATAATAAAGGAAAACACGTTCAAAGGATATTAGAGTACAATACGCATTAAGATTTACCACGATAAACCGCCCGCTAAGTACACCAAACAAAACACAAAGCCCATATTATTCCGTAAACCTCTTTACGATGTTTATTCTTTTAATTCTAAACAAAAGCGGTAAAATTCCCACATATACCGCCAAAAACACCATTCGTTACTCCTAAGTCCAAGTCGTTAATTTCCTAATTACAGTTTTAAAATAAAAGCTTGTTTTTGTTACTGTCCCGCCGTCCCTTCCTTTAGAATCCGGCCAGGAAGGTTAATGGAAGAAAAAATACGCTGTACAAATTTGCATAACATTTTTCTCTGTCTCGTGCCGAAATTAAGTCGTCGCCCCCTGCATCTACGGCTTTGTTTAAATTACCGAAGTGAATTTCGTGATTCGCTTGTAATATTCAATTTTACATCAGCTACGCCATTTTCACTCCAGTCTAGTGCCGGTATTATGAAATGATTTTATTTTTCAAGAGCCTCTTTGAATCTAGTAATGAACTGAACACAGCCTATAGAAACTGCATTTTTGTCACATTGAACTATTTGTTTGGATGGCTATATTAGTATAAAAGTACTGATATAACTAATAAATATCTTAAAACGCGGCTACAGATAAATTCACATGACATCTACGTTACGACCTGACTCCGAGATAAGTAGCTTTACGCACTTGGGTCACGGATATCAGAAAACAGAGGAGTTACCAATATAAAAGTTAGATACATATTAATAATATCTAGACAATGGGGCGGGATGGGCAGCAGAATCACCGTTGCGAAAGCTGCGTTCTGCAATTGCCAACCCGCTTGTTTAGCGCGGGTATTATGGGTAAAATTCCCCCTTTCTTGGGGAGGTTTATGTCCAGCAGTGGACTTTCAATGGCTGGTATACACATTTTTGCTTTGGATGGAGATTGAACCTTTGACCTTTGGCGCACAAGATAGGATAGTAATCCTATCTTGTTCCATGAAACCCGTCATAAGATCAACCTATACAATACTGTTAAAAATCTTGACTAATTTTAAACTCGATTTACAATTTAATAGACTTAACTAGTTTGCTGATATATAGTATATGAAGGTATATTTTAGGTTAAGAAGCTAAAGCGAAAATATTTTTGTTATCGGTCAATCGCTTTCGATTTCTTATATGCTGTGCTAAAAAACAGTACATAATTTTATGAAACAAAAGTTTCAATTTGATTTAGAACAAAGTATTTCCAAAAACTGAAAACTACAACCTTAACTCCTAGTAACCCCAATTAACACTTCCAAAGCATTAATAAATAACTAAGTGAATGTCAGTATAAGTTATCGATATAGTCGAACAACTTGAAACTGGCGTAGCTCCTAAGGGAAATCTGCAATCTTGGCCTGCCGCTAACAAAGTTTTCAACTAAAATCCTATTGTGCCTTGTGTCATGGGAAGAGTACACTTGATTAGTCCACTCAAGACTGGAAAGTTTATGTAAAACTTGATCCTTTACCCACAGAGTATCCTCGGACTACCGTCTGCCCATAATACTAATCTAGTTACAATCCCAAGGGCCGTAGAGGAAGCTACAATGAACTATTAATTGCACTAGGGCAATCAGTAAGCTTAGTTAGAACTTGTTTTTAGGATACTTAATTCTGTGAAAATTAATTAATCTTTACTTTAATCAAGTTTTCCTAACAAATTAATATAGCATGCTAAGATATTAACTAGATACTTAATAAATTATTTTTAAACGTATTTTTAAATCGATATATCTTTATAAACGTAAGATGTCACAATTATTATTTATGGCTAGAAAATGCGGATAAATTTATTTCTACGTTTATGTTAAATAGATCGTTCAAAGTCATTACTATATTCACATTAAAAAAATTACCACAATTACTTCGACAAGTTTATAATAACAGTTTTAAAAGATATTTTATAGCTTTTAACGTTTTGTTTCACCAAATTACATGAGACATGACATTACTGCCATTGGAAGTCTACTGCTGTACAAAAGCCTCCCCAAAAAGGGAAAAATTGCCTATAGTTGCCGCATTGGGCAAGCGTGTTGGCAATCGCAGAGCGCAACTTCCGCGACGGAGATGCTGCTGCTCATCCCGTGTCATATTTCTCTTATAGTTATGTCAACATGTAAAACGTTATGTAAATTTGTTATCATTATTAAAAACTCATTGTAAAAAAGGTACCTCTACTAACTAACACGGTTACAGTAATTCACTGTTGATATTAGCGCGACTATCATAGGCACTTCCAAATAACGAGCAACTGGAGGCGTAGCATCCAGGATGATCCCGCAGCGGGCTCGATAAGCTTGCCGATACGATCGGGCCAAATCAAACACTCCCTGGGCGGTGTATAAGCGGCGAAGCAATTCGGGTCACAGAAAGAAAATATGGCGTCGGCACGGAATACGTTTACTATCCGATTGGGAATACTCCCGTTCAGAGATTTAGATAGATCTCGTATGAATTTTAAGATGGCAGCCACTGGGAATACGAATTGGTTTCCCACTCCTGGAAAACCCGAATGCTTTTTGTTTTGAACATACTTTAAATTCTATGTTTGTATTATTATCTATTCTAATGTGTAAATATAAAGTGGTTTCTCTGCTTGTTACGCTTTCCTGGCTGAAATTATGAGTCGATATTTTCTTGGTATTGGCTTGAAAGCTGAAAACCTAGGGAAATACTGTGAACCAACAAAAAAATATATGTAAATTTACTCGGTCGGATCCGGAACATAATAAATAAAATACTATCATCTATCTGTACCACCAAATAGTAGTTTTTCGGTTTAAAGGGTAGGAGAGGCTGTAAAATGACTAAATATTGTCACAAGGATGGCAACGTCATTCTATGTGCGTCTATTGGCTGCGGGGAAGCCTATTACCTCGCAGACTATAGTTTGTCGATCTGTTCTAATTAAAAAAGAGGTACTGTAACCGATAGAAGAATATCTATCCACCCGAAAAAACGCAGCTTAAATACAAATGGGCGAAAATGGGTAACAGCATTCCCAGCAAATACTTTCTGCAATTATCCATGTCGTGGACGTTTTAAGGTTACTATGATGATAATAGAATGATTTCCAACATAGCCAGTCGTATGTGGCCTGTCGTGTTTTCCTGTGGTTCTATTAAAATCGGTGGTCCTCTTTACGAGTGGACGTCAATCGCAAACCAGTATATTTATTCATGTTTATTGAGTTGTCATGCGTAACAAACGATTGCATGCAAAATTGAACAAACGATTTGAAACGGTCAGTAATGGTGCGACTAAATTAAAAATAGCTCTTGAACTTCAATTTTCCGTATAAACCTATTTGTGATACGTTTCTACTGATTACAAGCTTAGCGTAATGAGTAAATGCATAGTAAGTGAGCATTCATAGCCTTGTCCTCTTGGCAAATGTCACAGTGCACCATTCATAAACGGTAGTTTTTGCAGTACTTTAGAAATAAATTTACCAAAATTTTATTCAACTGTCGGTAATTCAAAAGCGTAGATATACACCTTGGTTTATTTTATGCTTAGATGCTAAATACCACATTTATATATATATACTTTAAATATATATACACACACACACACACACACACACACACACACATATATATATATATATATATATATTGAACACAATATTGAAATGAGTATTTTTTAAGCATTTTATAATCAGTTTTCTACTTTAAACCAAGCATCACCATAGTTTTCACATATAATTTAACCGACGATAAAATTATCAATTTCAACCTTACAAACCTATCTCTTTTGCAAAGATACATAAAACAGTATTTAATTACTTTGATGTTATTATATCAACCATCAGAAATCCCCTGTTAGACATAGGCCTCCACAAGAATGGCACAATTTAGTCAATTATAGACGCGCTGTGCAAGCGTGTTGGCAATCTGCTTGCTGTCCATCTCCACCCTGTGGGTTTAAGGTATACTGCTTCGGATGGATATACCGTCATCTGACAGTTCTGGTACCTCAGTTCAGTCCCCTCCTACGACACCTGGTACAGGAAAAGGTACTATCCTACTTTTATTACCTTACAGCTATTGGATGTAGTTTTTATTATATAGATATTCTACATTATATCAGTTTCTTTGGATAATGCTAGAAAGAATGTAGTTGAGTTACTGTTTTATAACCTTTATGTAGGGACTGTAGACTATAGACTTGCTAATGCCGTGGGCGGCCATCCTAAGTCCCGACCAACTGTCTAAACCAATTGTCCACGATAGTTCCTACTTGGGCTGTCATGCATTG
This sequence comes from Heortia vitessoides, assembly GCA_020976665.1. Classification (NCBI taxonomy): domain Eukaryota; kingdom Metazoa; phylum Arthropoda; class Insecta; order Lepidoptera; family Crambidae; genus Heortia; species Heortia vitessoides. Next base: position 14,183,432 of record JACJUM010000202.1, read on the forward strand.
GGAATTGGGGATGTTTTGATAGTGGGGCAGAGGCGTAAAGTGAAATTTGTGCGCAAATCCATAGTTAAAGATAATCGTTAATTATAATATCGAATCAATGGGATATACTGATGCACAATATTATTGTGTTTGGTTTTTCTTTGGTTCATGTAATAAACAAAAAGTATATAAAACTAATTTATGAAAGAAAATTACCCATGTTATTAATAATGTATTAAACAATGTGTTACTTTATTTATAATTAGACAGAAGCAATGAGAAAGTAGAATATAAAAATGTGAAAATAAATGTAAATGAGAAAATAAAATAAATATACATGTTTGAGAAAATATCCTATCTGTATATCTTTAAATATATTCGGCGTCATAATTTGTTCATCATTATCATATCAGCCATTGAAAGTCCACTGTTAGACATAGGCCTCTCCAAGATAGGGGGAATATTGCCCATAATTACGGAGCTGGGAAACCGCGTTGGCAATCGCAGTGCGCACCTTTTGCGACAGGGATGCTGCTGCCCATCCCGCCCTGTGCATTTGAGCTGTTCTGGATGGATATATCGCGCTTATTAGGGAGCCGTATTCTAAGCAAGCTTTATTTGAATAACTATATTATTATCAAGATAAAAGGAAACCTAACTGATTTGATTTAATCACTGAACTTAGTAGACAAGGAGCCTGCATTTTTTCACATTTTCATTTATGATGCAAGCGAATACGAGCGAAATGTAAGCTATACCGTTTTCTTTGTCCCTGATAGCAGCTAATTAACGAACTGAAAGCGTCCAAGTTGAACTATTTCTTTTTATATTGTCTCCTTGCTCTAATTGACGTATCAAATTAGTCACTTCAAAATGAGTATTTACTTCCATTTTGAAAAAACAATTCGCGCTATGCAACGTTCAAAAGTCAAAGTTCTGTTTTGCGAATTGCGAGATTCATCATTGTTTAACATGAAACATTAATACTTGGAATTTGAGGAGGATATGATAATTTTCATTTGTAGATTAATTAAATACAGGAAACAGTGCACAAGACCGTGAAACACATCAATTTAATTTTGATGTTGTGGAGGTAATTTTAAAATAATATTTGTAATAAAATAATGCTGTTTAAAATAATAATAATGATATCATTGCACCACGGTATATAAAAAGGACATTGAAAAAAACAATATATATATATAATTTTTATAATCATCATCATCATCATTCTAATATAAATATATCTGTAGCTTACAGATATATTTATTATCGAACAATTATAAGATTGATATATTACGAATAAAAGAGTACTAGTTGAAATCAAATAAACCTTTATCAATTTTTCCAATCACCAAGATAACAATTCGTTCTGCAGAGCTATCGTAGAGCTACCATGATCTCATTCACTTTTGTACCTAAATAGATAATTTTAGAAAATGTTTATGGATATTTTAAGCCCAGTAGAACATACAATAGCTGCAGTGGAGTTGAACGGTTCATTGTTAAATGCATCTACATTTTATTAAACCATTAACAAGCGTTAATTATTTTATATAAATAATTTAAACTCGGTTATTTATTAAAGGAACTTACTAAAATCTTTTAGAAACAGTACCTGTTCATGTATTTGTAATAAGTAAACTCGAGTTAGATCAGTTAGATCAATTAACACATTTGTAGACCATTATACAAAATTAATTGTAGAAATCAGTTACAAATGCTTTAGTTTTATGTTAAATAATTGAAAGAATAAATTGAAACAATTGTAAGATGATAATGATTGGATGCATCAGAAACAATTTTCTCGGCGGCTGCTAAAAATAAGTCATTCGCTCAAAAGCAATTGCATTAGATTTTTAATAAAATACCGAGCAGTATATAATCGATAAATACCTATATTTAAAAATTACTTTAAGAAGAAGCTTATTCCAGTATTAAAGGTTAATAATAATGATAAAAATGCCTGGTGAAGAATTGCACTAATCACTAGCTTTTAGACCAAGGTTTGCTAGCGCTGAAACTGGTCAGGGTCCAGTAACACTGAGTACTTGGTATTAACAATATTTTTGTGACTACTAGTTATAGGACTAGTTTGTTGCCGGAAGACTAATTTAAGGTAAGCCTAATTTACATTTGTTCGACGACTCTCATGATTCTGTGGGGTTTTCAGTATTATGAGTATAAAATAGATTAGTTTCTAATATTTTAGAAATATTATTGTTTTAATTTATAAAATTTTTGACGATTCGAGATTGCTTGATATGGGCCTACTTGAATAAAGTAGGCCCATATCAACCAATAGATAGATAGATAGTATAAAAATATTATTTTGGGTTAAAGTATGAATTTATATTCAGAACACAAGATTTTTTTAAATCAAATGCTATGGAGCATCGTTTTAATCTTTCTTATGCAAGCATTTTTTCTCTGATGTAAAATCTCTTTCTTGTCCAAATCTTTGCGGACTCGTAGAAATTAGTAGAAAAACAGCCTAAGCTTTTGTGCTCTATTTACTGTTTTACTTATGTGCGGTATCACGCAGTACATTTACTGTCAGGTACGTAGTCAAATGTACTGAAGAAATCAAAGCGACAGTACATTTTAGAGTTGGCTCACCCGACAAGCCTCAAGTCCGGACGCGATGTTAATTGGATATGTCAGAAGCCACTAGACCTCACGCCCCGAGATATTCTGTACAATCCTTAGCTCAAATTAAATCTTTATATCGTAGGATGTGTCAGAAAAAAAAGTCACTGGTGATCTCCAGTATCTGAGGAACTATGACTGAACTGAACTATGAGGATATATAACCTCAGACATAGATTTAGTTTTTTAATCAAAAACCGCGAGCTGTGTAACATTTTTGCATCAATATTTGAATATCTTCACAAAAATCTTCAATTCATATCATCATAATCTTCCTTTTACCGTACCTCGGGTTACCTACGGACTAGAATAATAATAATAATTTTCTATATGCTAGGTGTCATGAAAGGCAAGAGAGGTACTGGAACCGAAAGAATCGAATTATTTACCTTGTTTATAATAACTGTAACAGTGTAGCTCCAATACAATAGCAGTTAGGGATGAGTAGCAACCTATTGCTAAATTACTCGTACGCTCTGCAATTGCCAATAAATACATTTGCCCAGCGTGGCAGTTATAGGCTACAATTCTCCTATCTTCCTACGCTGGCCTACACAAGGTTCACAATCGGTTGAAAACTTTCAACAGATTCGTATAGGTTGATATATAGCCGTGTGTCAATAAATATCAAGGTATCTGTTTTATTTTATTTGTATTAACTTATATGTTGTGTACAAAATTGGCATTATCATAGAAGTCGTAAACATCCTCCCCAACAAAGGCTAAAGGCCTCCCCAAGATTTGCCCCATTATTGCCACGCTGGGCAACGAGAATGCTACTGCCCATTTCCACCCTGTTGCATTTGAGCTGCTTTGTATCGAGTAGATATACCACCATTTATCAGTTTCAGTACGTTAGTCGCCTCTTACGACACGTCGTGTTGTCACATATTTAATCGATTGGAATAATTATAATCCATGAATCAACAAACAAAAGATTCGAACAAAACATAAGTGCTAGGGAAAGTTAAGCTTCGTAATTTGCAGCAATATTCCACTTTAAAGACATTGTAGGTTCAAATGTAAGTAACTATCAAATCTAGAGAAGAAATCAAAGCAGTGCATGCGAGAGTCGGCGCGACTCTAGTCCGGACGCGGTGTTAATTGGATATGTCAGACGCCACTGAATTTCACACCCCTGTATAGTTTGGTGTCGTGCTTACAAGACATTAATTATTAGAAATTCGTCAGAGAATTACGATAGCATTAATAGGTACAATGCTAATTAACTTCAATGAAGTTCACATGAAACACGGCTTCATATCTTTGAAACTTGAAATTATGAAAGATCCAACTATGTTTTAGCTACTAAAATAGCGGTAGTATAAGTCCTTAAAGTTTGATCTTTGAACCGCAATAAATATTTCTATAAATAAGTGAATTAACTTAAACATCAGACCAATATTTCAAAATGCATGATACCCAAAGATTTGCAGATATAAAAGTAATTCCGTTTAAGAGTTGTGACTGGGGGTTGATTGATGTGACTACGACAAATTCACTCCTCGAGTTTCGAAGGGGAAACAGTTTTATTGTTCGCTGCTTACCTTAGCTCAAACTTTATAATGGATGGTTGCCATTCTATTGATTCAGTTCGCATTATTTAAAAACTCTAGAGAATAAGTTCACTTGTTAAGTGAAAGTTTTGCAACTTGAAATTATTTACGAAGTGTTTATCTTTAGCAATACATTTTCAATTTGAATGAATGTTCATTATTTAAAAATACGGAGTAATGGTTATTATCGTATTTGTTTCGTTTATATTCGAAATAGTGTTTTCTTTGTTATATGCGCCTTTTTTATATGTGGGAACTGAAAGATTATTGATTGACGATATTTAATTTTAATAAATTAGAATTATTTCTTGATCCCATAGACTCCAGAGTTGGTCCTGTAAAGAACAGCTCCACAAACATTCATAAAACATCACTCACAAAAAAGCAGAGGTTTTGAAAACCAGTACCTTTTATTTCACCTTACCTTCCACAGTACCACAGTACCTTCCACAAAATTATGTTATATCTAACACAATATCTATGTATATGTTATATCTAACACAATATCTTCAGCATAACAGTTCTGATTTAATACTCGTATATGAATAATTTAATCTCTTTCGTTATGCAATCCTTTTTATTATGCAATAATTGGAATTTAATTAATGCGTCTGGTATGGACTATAGACATTAAATAGGATTTTTATGAGCTAGTATATATATTGTCGTACTGACTTTGGCTTTTAGCCCAAAAAATTCTTTTGAAAGATAGTTTCATCGTACTTTAAGTAGTTATATATACTGGAATACGAAAGATAAATCGTATTTTTCATCATAATTTGTTATTAGTATTGTTTACATTACAAATGTAATGTAAACACATTAGTTTTACAGCTGTTATTCTATTTAAGCTACGTGTAAAATAGTATAGGAAAAGCCAGTATTTTTTTACATGAGACTAAATCCTTTATAGTCCTGCCAGTAAGTATAGTTAGCTAATTATGTTGAAGTACCAGAAATGTTGTAAAAGGAGTGGAAGCACAATAGATCACAGTAGAGCTTAGAGCGACTTATCTTGTAAATAGCTCGACGCACTTGTGTTACAGATATCAGAGGTATCGCAATTTTAATACTTAAATACGTACATACAAGCCACGGACAGAAAAAAACACAAATATTAATTACAAGATTTTCAGCCTGAATTTTCCTTTCGGGAAAATGAATGAAACGGGAAATTCATATGGCTACTCTATTGGCTACTCATAGCAGCAGTAAAAAGTCCATGCTGAATACAGGGGAATGCTCCTTAAAAATAGGGAATTTTGCCCAAATCTGCGGCTTTTTCCACGAGTGGTGGCAATTGTAGAGCGTAGCTTCGCGGCGGGAATGCTGCTGCCGATCCTCGCACTGTTGCATTTGAGCTACACTGTTTCAGGTGGATAAACCGCCATCTGCTGGTTTCAGTACCTTAGTAGTTACCTCAAGATACTTCCATTAGGTATAAACGGTAATATATATTCTTCCTTGTTATATTTCACGAAGATAGTTTGAGTAAATAAAGCATGAAGACGTTATAAATAGACTCACATAAAAGTTTTTATATTATATAATTAAATTAAATTTTATCCGATACAGTGTTTTAAAATCGACCAGCACTATATATTGATTATTTTGTAGTGCTACACTGATATTTGCTAGTTTAGTTTACATGCATATTTTATGAAATCTAACCATACAGTTAAGAATAGCACACAATAATGCTCATAAATAAACCTTTTTGAATGGCAATTAATTATAAAACAAAGATTATGATGACAAACGGTCACTTCCTTAACGTAAATCTTCAAGTTACGCATGTTAACACCCAATAGCCTAGCCAACGTATGAATAATCAATATAAATGCCATCTGTATAGCTTTTACGGGCAATTAATGTGAGCAAAGAAGCCGCCGTAACGTTTGTAAGCACATAAATCTAATTTATTAGTCAGCCGCTACGTACAGTTCAGCGTAGAATTAGTAAATTAAAATATTGCTAATATTATCCGTTTGTTCAATATCTAAAAAATAAATATAAGACAATATATCAAGGTTTTATTTATAATTGGGTACCACGCTGGGTATGTGTCGTGCCAATCGAAGGAGAAGAAGCTGCCTATTCGACCCTATTATATTTGGGCATTTGCTAATTAAACTGCCATCTATCGGTTTCTATACCTCACAGGTTTCTCACTACACCTAGATCAGCCAAATGCAATAATCTACACTGCCAATTTGTTTAATTAAAATGTAACCAATTCAACATTTCGTTTTGTTAGTACTATTAAAAAATATTTTAAATAAGTAATACAGATCTCTTAAGCAGATACTGCATTAAGCAAAAGTCTGATGATGAAATTGATATGTGTATATAAACAGACCCGACGGCACAGTTGCTAGTGATACTATCCTGCGCGCTTAAGATTATAGGTTTGAACACAGAACAAATGTTTATATGTTGATATTTATATTTGATCTGTGCCTGGGTGTGAAACATATGTATTTAAGTATTATATTTATGATTAATCAGTTGTTTAATATCGGTAAAATGCTTAAAGCGACTTACGTATCTCTGAGTCAGGTTAGGTTATCGTCCTAGTCAATCATGCCATTTGGGAGTCTCTTGGGTTGGTGGAATACCGTATAGGTTCCAATTAGTTTGCTTCAGAAACTAGGTTAGCAAGACTAGTAACGCTATTTAGCGCTTATTACGCTGTTATGTGTACCCGCCCACACGAATAAGAATCGATGAAGCATCGCATAGTGCAAATTTATAACCTAAAGACTAATCTGTACACATAAAGAAGCCTGTACATATAATAAACAATAAAAATTGTTCACGAATGTAGCACAAAAGTAACGAAACCCCATTTGACAATTTTAGATATGTTGGTCAAAACGGGTGACCGTTAAATGGATAGCTTTTAGATAAAATGACAGTAGAAACTGTATTTTGTTTGTAGATTAATCTTAGTACAACCTTAATTTCCATAAACATATTTCTAGTAAAATCGCCGTAGGAGTTATCGCTGCTGAGTCATCTAAACTTTAAAGACATTATCTTCGATGAATAATGTTCAAATGTTAAAGGTACAAGACAAAAAATATTTCTCAGATCTTTTGTTGAACAGCTAAAGATTTAAGAGGTTCAATGTGTGATACATTGTCTTTCATTATAATTAAATTATGCCACGTCAAATTGGTAATATAATAATAATAAATAGGTTCTCACAACATAACAAAAATTGACCTGACTCCGTGGTAAATCGCTTAAAGCACATGTGTAACGGTTGTCAGACAGCAGATTAATCACAAATATACTACTTAAATACATATATTTAACACTAAAATACAGAACAAATACAAATATCACCATATAAATATTTGCTCTGGGTGGAATCAAATCTACGAGCTTTAGCACACAAGATAATATCACCACCATCACCGCTATCGGGCCTGTTAATGCATGCTCATCATCATGATAGAGTAATCGTATAATATTTACAGCTGAAGCTGCAGCATAGGTCTCTTCAAAAAAGGGAGAATTAAGTTCATAATTGCTGCGCTGGGCACGCGTGGTGACAATCGCACAGCGTAGCTTTGCTACGGGATTTTTTCTGCTCGCGCTGTTGCGTTTGAGCTACGTTCTTTTAGGTGGATATACCGCCATCTGTCGGTTCCGGCACCTCAGTCACCTGTTAAGTACTGCTACTTAAGATAATAATATTTATCATAACACATGGTTGTAATGAGGTTCCTAAACCCCATATTAGGTTTATCACCTGTATTCCAGGGGTCAGTGCCCTCCTTAAATGAACTGAAATTACAAATTGTGTTGTATGTTATATGATTGTATATTAGCAGCATAACAAATAAGTATTTTTTATCTGATTACATAAGTTTATTTGTAAATGTCACTGAATGTTTATATGTGTATTTAGTCGTACAATAACACTCAGTTTTGTCATAGCTAAGGGTTGGCAACCTTACTGTGATATAACAAGACAGCTGGATGTTCTGTTTCCTTCCTTCCTTGTTTTTCATAATGATATATTTTTAATTATGTTAATTACTACATTGAAAAATACTGAATTTTATAAGAAAGATAAATTACGTTAGTGTTAAGTCTATTTTCGGTACTGACGTATTTTTAATGAAGTTATGTTTACTCTGTATTTTGAATTTGAGTTCCGTGTGAACTCACCAATATTTGTTAATCTTAAACTACAATAACTGTTAATCTTAATCTTTATTTGTACTGTTAATATTATTCTGAAATATTGCATGCAACGTACATTATTTACCCATTATTTTACTCGCAGGCTTTTGCATGTGTAAGTTCACTATACTACTTTAAATACAGATAACGTGTACAACCGTATCGCAAATGTATGTTTTATTCATGATATATAAATATATTGGAGAAGAATACGACATGCCCAGAAGACCGTCGTCTCCATTCACTTGTATGTGTAAAGAAAGAAAAAAATCACTGCGTCAAGCTCATTAAGTACTCCTGTTACCTCTATGACAGAAGATGTGATATGAGTTGCCGTCATTGATAAATAAAGTTTTCACCATACCGTCTTGAACAACTGGCTCGGGGATAATATTTATAATCTTACTGCCGTTTTTAGCTAGTTTGTGTTAAAGTTAAAGCTGGCATCCAAATAAAACTAAGGTATGAACGCAAAAAAATTGATGGATTGAAGGATGTATGGGCATTTGTTACACTTTCATGTTGGAACGATTGAACACATCTATATAAAATATGGTTCAGATACTATTGATAGTTTCGAAAAATTGATATATATCATATCCCAACCCAACTTATTTATTAGTTATACTATATTATTAGTTCTTATACCCAACAACCTAACCTAAAAAGCCTATAGCTAGGGCTAGGCTAGCTAGCTATAGGGTTTTTGATTTTTTAAGGAATCACCACGATATTTTGCTCAGTTTAGCTGTTAAGGAGCGACGAAGACTTCTTCCCGGATTAACAAGAGTTCCTTAAGGATAATATATAAAGTAAAACCAAGCAGCCAAATTTACGGGCGCTTTAATTATGTTATTAGTAACGTAGTAACGAAGTAACATTCCTAAGTGACCAAAAAATATAGACCAAGAATATAGATTTCTGTAAATTTATAACCAGTATAACTATTACAGTAGCATTTTAAAAAAAAACTGCTAAACAAACAAGACATTTAGACTCATTACAACAAATTACACGTGTAATAAAAAACTTTGATTTATAGCAAAAACAGACGGTGACTGACCAGAATAAGCGAGAATAGCTACAATTAAAAGCCCGCAACCGGTTTCGATGATAGGTTTAATAAATCTATACAAAGTGTAATGTACTGTGAATCCATATGATGTAAGCGTAAAATCTTCCTGATAGTTGTAATAAGGTTACATTTGTATGGGCATAATGAGATGTTTATGTTAAATTCCTATAACCGACACGTTTAATATTTCCACATTCCGAGATATCTAGAAACCGTCTGATTCATTATGAACTGTTGTTTACGTTAAACAACTTGTGCTTTTGGAGATTCTGTTCACTGTTTTTTGATAACTAGACCGGTTATCAAAACAGTTTCTCTTTTAAAATTATATTAAATGATAAATTACAATTTTATTAGATACTCTACATAATTAGTCATTCAACGATACATCGTTATATAGGTATATATGTTAATTTGTATTTCTTTAACTGTTAGACATATTTTATATTATCATTGTTCTTGATTAATTCAAGCAAATAACTTTAGCATGATATCATATAGTGATTTTAAAACTAACAGAAGATATACGATTTCCTAAATATATCGAATCCAACTTAAAATAATTCGTTAGACACCAATTAAATCATACCATTATTTCTGTCGTCATCGTTGATACATTGTATATTCTAGGTTAATCGATGTGATATTTGAATAACACTTTGTATAGTTCTAGCAATAACTTTTCCACAACTTTTATATCGCGGATACTTTTGCGGGATCAAATGAAGCCTTTTTACTTCCCTAATGTTTAAGCCATTCACGAGTCGATTTTAATAGAAATCGATCTACTACAGATATCTATCTACAGATAAACATGCACACTTTTACAGTGATAGATGAAGTTACTTTGGCTTTTATAATACCAGTAGTGATGTATATACAGGTGTAAAATTAAACTTTTGTGCTACTGTCTGATAATTTATTCCTGTAAAGATTAAATTAAATTTATTAGTTTTTTTTTTATTTAATTGTTATTCTAGAAAGATAGGGCGCTCGTTTTTTATAATACGGCCTTTGCCCTGGGTCAGAGTTGAGTAGAATATCTTATGTACTAGATGTCATAAGAGGTGACTTATGGACCGGAACGACAGGGTGGGGATTGGCAACAGCATTCGTGCCGCGAAGCTACGCTCTGCGATTGCCATAACGCCTGCCCAGCGCGGCACTTATGGGTACATTTTCCTTTTCTTGGGGAAAACTGTCTCCAGTAGTAGGCGTTCCACAGATGCTATGATAGTGATGAATATGACATGTCTAGTTTCATAGCTTAATATCTTTTTAATGGAAAAAAAAATCAGATTAGGTTTTGAGATTTAAATTATGACAAACAACACATATCAAGTCTTTACTCTTTATAAAATTGGCTTAGTATATAGGATTTTTGGTGTAAGTTTTATTAAAAATCCGTCATAATTCAACTATTTTGTATTTTGACAAGCGTCTTCTAACAGTGCTATAGCTCGATAAGTCATTATGAATGCTACAAAACATTTGTAGATCGGAATAGGCTGTACCCACCCAAATCATAAATCACGCGTTTATTTTGCGGGACACGGCGCTCTGCGGCCGCGCTACGTGCTTATCTGTTGTTTGCAGCGGGACACGGTACATGTTGATAAATATTGGGGGAAAGTTCCAGGATTCCGCGAATCCGTCCCTGCAGACGTCATCTCAGCGATCGTGCTATCAACATTAGATATCAATTGTTTAGTACTATTTGTAGTTATACTTTATACAGAAAATAATCAATTTATATTAACGCAATATTTATGGAGCCCAACGCAAATATTAAATTTCCGAGGTTCAACAAATATTATAAAATACCATACGTGTGTTATTATGTAACTTAATCTTAAATAATAAAGATATTATTATACAGCCGTCAGGTACCGGCAGAGTAGATAAACCCCCTGTACCAGGTGTCGTAAGAGGCGACTAAGATACCGGAACCGACAGATGGTATGGTAGGTATATCCATCTGAAGCAGTGTAGCTCAAATGCACAAGGTGGCATGGGCTGCAGCATCCGTGTCGCGAAAGTTGCGATTGCCAACACGCTTGCCCGGTAATTATAGAAAAATTCTTCCTTTCCTGTGGAGGCCTATTGTTTGAAATAAAGATGGAAATAGTTGAATTACTTTTATTTAGTTAATAGTTATACAGAATGCACGCATTCTCATTAACTATCACAGCGTAGAGAGAATAGTAGAGGTGTGCGCTATAGACAACAGAGTGTCATAGATAACATAGATTAGATAAGCACAACAGTATGGAAGGCGAGAAATTTTTATATTCTATACCTATGTTGAGCAGTTGACTTCCAATAGCTGGTATAGGATATGAGGATTATTATGAAGATAGATATTAAATAATCAGGATAGTATTTTATTATTATTCATTATTTAGTTTATATGTCAATTAGCGTTGTTCTGCGGGACATACAAGTATCACGCTGCGGCCGCGGACTGGGCTACGTGTTTATCTGGCGCTTGCAGCGGGACACTAGTGTTGACCGTTTGTTTGAAATTTGATCAAAAGTTTGGAGACAAACACGTTTTGTTATATGTTTTAGTTTTAATTATATGGGTATATTTAGATTTTTATTGGGTATATTATAAACACATCTAATGTATTAATAACGAATAACGATTTCTTTTATAATATTATGCAATGAAAGCTTTAATAAAAAAGAAATATTAAATATTTACAGAGAACACAAATTTTGATCGCATAAAAGCGCCATCGGACCTGTCGAGTTCGTAGCTAAGACAAAAAGGATGTCCTTTTTCTCCTAATATTGTTTTTAATGATAAAATAATTAAAACAACATAATTATTAAGAAACAATTATTTACCCCAAAGAAATTTTTAAAAGACTGCTTCAAAGTGGATATTCCCTAATGTCAGCCTTCCATAAACGCTAATCCACTAATGCTACTAACTGTGAAATGAACTACTGCAGCCGAAGTTTATCCGTACTTAGTACAATTGCGGGTAGAAGGAGGGCATGCCACCTCCTCTTGAATACGTAACAACCGTCTGCTTTATGTTTGACTGATTCAATGTAGAGTGTCAGGCACTGTTCGATGTCCCACGAGACAATCCATAAAACGCTATCTGTCAGTAAAGAAACTAGACAAAGATTGACGAACTTGTTTGATATTTCGAAATCTGATCGATATACGTATGCAAAATATTGGTAAAGTGGAGTAGTACTTCGCTATGCACCATGTAAGCGGTGAGTAAAGAAATCATTTAAGACTTTAATTTTAACCGAAATAGAGTAGATCGGCAGCTGTATTACATCGCAAAAATACGTTTTGCGAATACCACCACGCATACCTAGCGCCGTAATATACCTTAAAAGAATAATAAACTCTAGGGGAGGTAAAAGTATGAAGTTATGGACTTATGAGAGTTAAAAGAATAAACGTTAAATAAATAAAATATGCCCTATGCCACAAAAATATGCCCCACCTCACGTGCCGTGAGGTACCAGCAGAGTAGAATAATACCTCCCACTGCAACAGATGTCGTAAGAGCCGACTGAGGGTCCAGTACCGACAGATGGCAGTATATCCATCCGAAACAATCAAGCTCAAATGCAAAGGGCGGGCATGGGCAGCGGTATCCCCGCAAAGTTGCGCTCTGCGATTGCCAACACGCTTGCCCAGCGCGGCATTTACGCGCAAAATTCTTCCTTACTTGGAGAGGCCTATGTCCAGCAGTGGACTTCGAATGACTGGTATGATGACGAATAAAATATGAGAAATATAAAACAACAAGTACGCTGGTAATGTAGTTATATATTAAAGTTAAATAGGTAAATTACATACTTTGTAGGACAAGAGGCGTTGCAACCGCAGACCACGCTACGTGATTATTGGTTATTCTAAATGGAACAACGTTTTGACGTGTTGATAAAATATCGCGGAAAATGGAGCGCAATCTATAAGACAAGGAACTGAAATTATAAAGTATAATTAAGTTTCCTGTGGGTACCGGCAGAACCGTAACCTTCTTCTGTGCCAGGTGCCGTAAAAAGCTACTGAGGTTACGTAAACGAGAGATGGTGGTATATCCACATACAGTCCAGATGAATCGGAGTGGGGATGAGCAGCAGCATTTCTGTTGCGAAGCTGCGCTCTGTAATTGCTATCTTTATATATACTTTAAGGCGCCGACGCTGATGGGGGTTTCATTAAAACTATTTATTGAATGTTAAGGGAACTTTTTATATCACCAGTTTTCCTTGCAGGTTCCTTTCCGGTGGATCGCGTAATAAACCTGCAGTAAATTTATTTTTAAGGCCCGCATGATGCCGGTAGACTAGACTAAGGTAAGCCTAATTTACATATGTTAGATAACTTAATAAAGATATATATATATAAAAAAAATAATAATAAATAAAGAATAAATTCCCACAACATCTCATACATTGACCTGACTCCGTGGTAAGTCGCTTGAAGTACTTGTGTTACGGATGTCAGACAACAGAAAAATATTCAACTTAAATACATATATTTAAAACCCAGATACAAAAAAAAACACAAATAAAATCATATAAATATTTATCCTGGGTTGGAATCGAACTCACGATCCTTGGCGCACAAGATAGGATCACTAGAATCTCCACCATCGGGCCCGTCAATATAACCTTACCTGAAATTCAGTATGATAAATATGTATAATGGTATCTAGTAGTTGTCATCATGAAAATATATATATATTTTTAATTCTTTTGACGATTCGAAAATGGGCCTGCTTGAATATAGTATACCATGGTTTTAATCTTGATTTAATCACGCCTGCCCAGCGCGAAAAACGTTTATTATAACGTTTTACAGTTGCTATGACAATGATAAGGATGTGGTTATGATGGCAACCATATTTAAAGTATTTTGGACTATAATAGTCTATTCAGTAAATACAGTTTTGAAATAGCACCATTATCCTATATTGGAACGCCTAGCATATAAATATAGAATACGATACCAGAATTGTCTACACAAAACAAATTTGGTATTCTATTGTTGGGTAGGTCTATATTTCATGTTTTTATTTAAATTTGATACCACAAGAAAAGTGTTGGTTTCATCAACTGACCTTTTTCGTCTATTTGCTAAGTGACATTTTACCTGTAATATGAGTCTTTGTATGTAAATAAATATATTTTTAATCAGTTAACACGTGACCAATTCACAGAAACCAAGTGAAATATACGTAAGTTTGACAGTGCATAAGATGCCGTGTTAGAATAGTAGAATAGTACCTCCCCCTGTACCAGGTGTCGTAAAAGGCAACTATACCAAAACTGAGAATTGGTTGTATATCCATAGGTAACAGTGTAGCTCAATAAAAAAATGCACATGGCAGGGATGGGCAGCAGCATCCCCGTCACGAGCGTCACGAACGCTACGCTCTGCGATTGTCAACACGCCCACCCAGCGCGGCAATTATGGGCGAAATTCCCCCTTTCTTGGGGAGGCCTATGTCTAGCAGTGCACTTCCAATTATGTTAATGATGATAATATTCAAGCTTGCTGATAATAATGTTCATATATAAAGGGGTAAAACAGGGATAGAAATAGGTTTGAAATTTTTAAGGTTAATCGAACTAAATTTTGTATTAAGGTTCTTCATTGAAAATTATTTTTCTAAATAATCTCTTATATCCATTCATCAACTTAACTCGAGTGAAACCGCGGGGCACTGGTACTAGTAACTATATAAAGGTACATATTAAGTAAGATTAGAGAACATAGTTTCCTTGGCATAATAACAGCCAAAACACGAAGAGCTTAAGGTAGTTCTGTAAACACCGAGCGCATCCATCAACGGGGCTTAATAGCTTATCCAAATCAATTAGAAACTTGAAGCTTATGCTACGTATTAGATTGTATTATATTACGTACATCGATCTGGGGAAACATCTTGGTGAGTAATAGCGTGAATCAGGGTCTTCACGATTACTGCCTTTGTAAGGATATTAATTAAGTTTGTACAGCCGAGCTGACCAACTCGGACAGCTTAATAGGATATGGTACAATAAAGTTGTTCACTAGCCAAATAATTTTCAGGTATTTTTCTCCCGCATTGAAAGTTAATTGCGCATAAAGGCACGAGGTATTTTGCCAAATGATTAACAGTTTATTTTGCTAGAAGTAATAATCAGCTGAGCGTTCCAAAGATACTCTATTTTAAACATCTGGAATAGATTGGGACATTTAAGATAATATATCGGTCAAATATTTAGACAAACCATGTGTTCCACCTCCACTTCTTACATTAATAAGATAAGAAATTTTATTCCTAGAAGAAACAAGTACGTACAGTCGCCACAGAGGCCGTAGAATATATATGCCAGATTCGTGAAAACGTTTCTTAACTGTTTGGATTTTAAATAGCGGTAAAACCACACTATATACATCTGAATTGGATAATATAAATTGAAGAATTTCAAATCTACAATCTTACAGTTTTCCTTGCCCGACTGTGGTCAGGATTAGTAAGCAGAACCACGTCCACTTGCATTCCAATAGTCGTAATGTGGGATCTAATAAAATTACATTTTTATTAATGTCCTATGGGTTTTATGCGGATTTGTTTTAATGTTAGTGATTCATTTGACTTTTGCTTACTTTACTATATTGATAGATGGAAATCAATAGTGAGTCACAAACATGACGTTTGTGCCCCTCTTTCATTTTATGAAATTAATTAGCAAAGAACATTATAACAATATTCTTTTTTTTCTAAATTGAAGTCAAAAGAAGTAATGTTCGTAAAATTGATAACATAGTTTATATTCTGAAAAAATATTTGTTTATGTCATATAATCATTTAGCGGTCAATATACACATTGATCTATACATATAAATACAATTAGAGTCTGTTTGTGATATACTCAATACTCGAAATAGCCAAACGAGCTATGAAGAGGGAAATACTCGGAGTCTCTTTACATATTTACGATAACCGATAGAGTCGTAAGGTTCTGGAATGGAGACCTCGTACTGGTAGGCGAATGGTAGGCCGTCCACGCACTAGGTGGGCATACGATGTGACTAAAGCCGCAGGATCACGCTGTACACAAGCGGCATGCAACCGGTCCTATTATAGATTAGTTGGGGAGGCCTATGTCCAGCAGTGGACGTCCTTCAGCTGATTTGTTAATTTCGACCCTGTTTACTGTCATCGCATAGATCTGTGGTAATTTAGCTTAAATTAAGTTCCTTGTACTCGTACAATTAAGATTGTTATTTTTCTTCATTGCAAGATACGCAAAAAATATATACCCTACTCTACTTTGGCGGATAAGTGCGCGCGTGCCGTTTGAATTTCTAATATTCAGTTATAATAAAGGAAGCTCACTCGATTTAAAAAGAAAACAAATTGTGTTCGTCAGCTTTTTAGTAATTAGTAGAAATGTACATAAAAAATAAGTACCTACTTCATTCTGAAGCAAGGTTTCTCAAAATGACAAAACACGACGAACTGACAAACCATTTTTAAATTTCAATGGAGGTTGTAAAAAAACGATTTAAAAAAATTTCTGCGAAATTGAAGGATTGACAAACCGTGTAAGAGAGAAGAGTATGTTTCAATTATTATTTTCTAGCCCGATACCGCATATAATAGCGATTCCACATTGTGCCAGGATTCATAAGTTCGATCCCTACCTGTGACTTCTTTGTAATCTGATGTCTGTAACACATTAATTTTAAGCCATATATCTCGGAGTCAGGTCAATATATGAGATGTTGTGTAAAATATAGTCAGTTTATTAAAAAAAATAGAATTTGACACGTGATTATAGAAATATTTATATTGTTTGTTCAGTATAGAATAATTTTGCATATTGAATTATATTGGTATTGCTCTCTGAGATCAACCGTATTTGCTGGTTTTTTTTGACGTCATATCTTATACATATTGCCGTCAGGCTAACACGCTTGTCAGATATACAAAATTGTCGCTAAACTAAAATAAATAGTTCTAGTTTATAACTATGACACTATATATGAACTTAAAAGAAACCGCCTTAAAACAAGAATTTAATTTAGCCCGCGGTCACTTAATAGCTCCATAAAGAACAACCAGGAAATATAATAAATTATTAAAACACAGATCGAAATATAAATTAAAAAAATGTGTAATCTATTGTGAGCAATCATAACGAAATGAATCATATTTTTGATACATTGTGTGGGCCGCCATTAACTTAGGACAACATTTTGAGTGTGATTAAGAATTAAACACGAGTTAGCACTTTTGGTGAATTTTATTACAATATTGTTTTCAAGTTTGTCAAAAACAAGCAATTGACCCTTTTCACCTACTCGAAGGTGACCGCACTAACAAACCAATAGTTGTCTCGTAGGTCAATGGATCTAGATGACACATGTTTTCCTGAATATCTTCTCATATATCGATGTGTCAATATTAAGTTATTTTTTTTTATGAGTCGTAATGTACTTGATTTCTAGAAACAGTAAATAAATCGGGCTTTATGATTTATGGGGAAATTGAGGAAATTCATCACTTATTTTAATTTAATATTTCTTTTTAAACTTGATAATACTAAATGTATTTTAAATTTTTTCAAAGCTTTTATTTGTATTAGTTAAAAACAATAATATACAAAAATCTGATGCTTTTTATATATGTACTTAACTTTCTCTTCAACATCTATCTATACTTATATTTTATATAAATGTAATCTGCATTTTGATGCTAATATATCTACTCCTTTATCGGCGGATTTAATAGAAGCGAATAATTTGAAATTTATTGCTAAACTCATGATTGAAACTGTCTGGAAAATCTTAACTGAACCTTCTGAATTCTTGAGCTTTCAACTAAATTGCTTTTGATTTTCTATTTTCGTATAGAATACAACAAGATGGTTTCGTCGGATACAATTTACATTAGAAATTATTCTCAATCTAATTTCAAGAAAAACTTATATTGTTTCGAGAAATATTATGTTCTAGGAAAAGTCCTATGAAAATATACAGTGTTGGGTATATAGATAGGACCTTTGGTTTTATCGTATTTAAAATTAGAGATTTTATTTGTTATCTATTTATGACCAGATCGATGGCGTAGATGGTAGTGATCGTATCCTTTGCGCCAAGGGTCGTGGGATCGACTCCCACCCAAAGCAAATATTTATATGATGATATTTGTGTTTGTTTCCTTTGTTGTCTGCCATCAGTAACACAAGTGCTTTAAGAGACTTACCATGGGGTCGGGTCAATGTATGAGATGTTGTGGGTATTTATTATTATTATATAAAAGAAGCAGAATGAGTGACACATCAAGCTTAAAGTTACAAAAAAAATTGCTCAGGGATTCTTTTATAACTTATGTGAGCACCAAGAAAGAAACAGAGGTGCATAGTAAATATGGAAATTCGATATTTTTTTAGTTATTGAAATGAAATTCAGCGTACAGGTTCTTAATTTTTTTCGAAGATCATACCTTTATAGGCTAAAATAAGCGCGACAGTTCTACAACATAACGTGGGTGAAACCGCAGGGCGCTGCTAGTTATTTATAAGACAGATTTAATATCTTAATTTCTTTTCTATCTTTTTAAGATTTGATGTATGGCTCTATTGGCTACGTAACTATATTAATGATTATTAATTGTTCCATACAATTAACAATATTACCATCTATTTGAGCTAGTGATTCTTAAACTGTGTTTGTTTCAAAATCTGACATATAATTTCTACATTTGTTTTCCGATGCAATTTTATTACATCACCAATTTTGTTTTTACCCTAATTGACCGATAAAAGTTAAAAAGGAACATTTTATCATCTTGTAATAAAATATTACAACGATGATACAAATATATGGCTCACTCAATAAACAAATGGGTTATATAGGTCAAGAAGAAAAATCCTTGCCATGTCAAATTCACGCCTACAAGCGATACATTAGTTTGTTTTGAAAACATTTGCTCTAATTTAAATAATTGACATTGCATTCTTGTGTTCTGTTCTTTTTTTAAACCAAATTAAGATATGGGTGTAATATTTTTTTGGCGTCATTTGTATGACATTGGGCCCATTCGGAAGATTCCTTGCGAAACAAATTTTGCATAATGCAAATTCTTAGCTAAAACTTGAAATTCCTTGACGTCAAAGGCTGTTTCTATTTAGGTTTTAGATATAATATTTGTCGCATAAACGTGTTTGTAAAATCGAATACAAAATACATAGAACCATAACGAATTTTCCAAAGATTGTTAAAATAAATCTTCCATTGCAATGGTATTCGGGTTTCATTGGAATGTATTCGTCATCGTCATTATTATAGACGTAGGACGTGCACAGCTACACGAATATAACCTCAAGTAAGGGTGAACTTCTCCTTCTGAAAGCTGCTGCCCATCCCCGTCCTGTTGCATTTGGCCACCTGTCGGTTCGGGTACTTCAGTTGCATTGTACGACACCTGGTTCAGAGGAATGTGCCATTTTACTCAGCTGGTACCCAAATAGTGTTTGTATTTCCATTTGCAGTGTGTGCGTTACTTGAGAGAACAAACGAATAACTTAAGACAATGAACGGGTCTAATTAGGAATACCAACTGTAGTACTTCCAGGGTTTTTCAACTTGTTTCAGAGAGGCAGAGGTATTTTTTATTGACCGGTGTGTCTAGTGATCCTTAGATCCTAGAATTAAAATGGGACGTTTATTGAAATAACTTTCTTGCATTTTATATTTTTTTACTACGGCAAAATTCCAGTATCCAAAAGTAGCCTCTATTTCTTCCTTAGGCTTAGGATTTGCATCAAAATTTCATTTCTTCTGGTTGGTGGTAAAAGGATATATACAAACAAACAGATATATCCATACGTGCAAGTTTAAATGAATCGCGAAATCTAGATCGACTGCACGAAATAGGTAAGTTATTATTTTGTACAGGATCAACGAGATTGGTTTATTTGCATCACTCATACACTTAACTATTGGTAGTTTATAAGTAATGGACCTAAAAACCTAGAAACTCCCATAGCAGGGCGCCCCGATAGTTTAAACTATTTATATAATGTACGTAATGCTACTTTGGATATTCTGTTTTTGTATATGTGTAGGTCACACATATTGAAACGCAAGATACAACAAAACTATTTTTCCACCTGAAGTTTTTTGTATCACAACGTTAGCTATAACACCGAAGTATTTCGTATTCCTAATGGCCAGTAAAAGGAGAAAGTACCAAGAAGTATGCATATACTATAAAAAAATAAAACAATAAAAATTTTCATTGTCCACAAATAAAGTTTAAATTCCGAATACAATACGAGATAAGGAAGGTCTTTATCAAGTCTTTACTTTCTTAGCTGCATGACATTTGAGGTCATCGCATTGGCGCGGCCTTGCGCGGTCGCCGACCAAACTCCGTGACATTTGGGACGATCCGCTTCAAAATTATGAATAATCATGTAAATACCAAGATAAAATAACACCTCCGATTAGGATCATAAGATCGTATTTCAAATGATCATACAGCTGTGTTTATATTTTTTTCTAGCCCATTTGGAATTTGATCGAATTAATGTGACAATCTACGTCATTTAAACTTAAAAATATTAGTTTGTTTTGTTCGACGTTACAGGATGCACTTAGGATAATGACACAGAAGACACGACTTTTGATTACGAGAAGCTGAAATCCTGAATTGGTTTTTAATTGAACTCTTTAAAATGTTTCCGTTTTTGTAATTTAAACTCCTTACGACGTGGAAATAATCCGAAACAGGCATTAAAACAAAAAAAGGTAAGTTTTTTGCGGAATTAAAATTGTTGTTATCTGACCCGTCTGATGGTTGAATCCGGAAATCTAATCTACTAGTACATTGGAGCGACTACTCGAATAAGACTAGAAAATAACCTACAAAAGTGAACCTTACATTTTTCAAACTTTACAAGCAGGCCAAACAACGGCAATTTTAATCAATAATCTTATTTGAAATAAATTTCACTTTGACAATAATTTGTTTTATGACTCACCCCTTAAGCCAAATTAATGGCTTTTATGAATGGATGAAAAAGCGTATGCATTAATAATTTCCATTAAAATATTCGAGTATTGTTCTTGAGACGGTGCTAGACTCTCAACACAATTTTATCGATGTCAATAAATTGACGGTTGTTAATCGTGTTACGAGCACTTACAGATCTTTACCGTTGTTTTACTAGGCATGTTCTTTCACACATACATCTCATCACTCATTTGTATATATTGAAAGTAAGAGAATCAACGTATTATTTTAAATTACGTACATTTCCAATGTAACCACTTGAAACCGACATGTTATACGTTTTTTTATGGCAGTAAACTCATGTTATTTTTTCTGAAACGGAATATAAATGATAATTATCACAGCTCTCAATTACAAATAAAACATCGGACTTTTATTGGAACTGCAATATCAGTTATTATATTAGGTGTTATCTTATTAAAATGCAAAAATATTCAACAATAAATAAACCGTAAGTACCCGACGCGAGCCGAACCGAGCCGACGGTTTACGAGACGCCGGCGCCGTTTTTAATAACAGACTTCGCGGTTGATTACCGAAAACAGGAATAAGTGTAAATAAATATGTGAATGTTCGGAATGCACAGGCTATTAATTTTGCTTCGCGGATGTACTGATACGGGGGACGTGCATTATGCCTCGTTCACTTTATGCTGTAAACGTTAGTCGAACCAGGGCAGGGCTTGGCTTTCATGACCAATAGTAATCAGAAATATCGTCGGAAATTTCTACGTATTGATCAAAATTTAGTGGTTGTTGTAGTGGTAATTTCTGACCAGTTAAACACAAACGTTAGAGAAATTTCAGGCGAGCTTTGAAAAAAAGAAAAATTTAGTTTTGAAAATAGCATAGCTTCAAACATTTATAAAGTACATATAGGTACATATAAAAATATTCATAATATTATAAAACTAACTACCAACCAATTTGTTTTATTGTTTTATGGGATATAGAAAATGGGTTAATGCAATTCATTGTGTCCACCGGCAACTATTTGTATAAAATTTTCTATGAAGGTACTTGAATGTAAAATGTCTTAACATTTTTATTCGTTATCATATCAGTCATAGAAAGTCCACGGTTGGATATAGGCGTCCCCAAGATAGGGTGATCCTTGCCCGTATTTACTGCGTGGATAGGCGTGGTGGCAATTTCCATTAGTATTTAGTAAAGCTGCCATTTGTCGTTCCTGGTACCTTAGGCACCTCTTGCGACACCTTGTATATAGGATGGTTCTACTCTGTCGGTGTACACCATGGTATGTTTATTGATCCAAATTATTTTAAAATTATCTTAACTCTCAGGTTGCGCGAATACTTGACCTATTATTTGAAAACACGTGCTAACCAGTTCCATCTACACTTGAAAACATACTTGCCTGCTCACTATGATTGAATGTAAATGCGCCAGAATGGCGCCGTTTGGCGTCATAACGTAGGCGCCGGCGCGCCCGCTGCCGCGCATGCGCAAGCCACGTAGGTTGTGTCCACCGGAATTCGATAATCCCATTAAAAAATAAGAAATCTGTGGGTTTTACTTTGTGCATATTTCTGTATGTATTTGTACTTTTTTACCATTACTGCTACAATATTATTCTCTCACATTTATTAACGAAAACAAAAAATATTTGTGATAATCTGTTTTAGTATACACATGAAACAAAAAAAGCCAAATTTAGTGTGTCTACGCCTTATTTAACGCTAAATATATGCGGTGAAAAAGTAAACAACATAAAAATATTTTTTTACCATACAATATTCAACATTCCATAGAAACCTGTCTCTTCTGTTTTCGAATCAGATCACTACAGCACAAAAATAACATTTAAAAATAACCATCCAAATACCTACTTGTATACTAAAATGGAACCCAACTGGTGCGTACGTAATATGTTGGGTTACGTGCGTAACGTTAACGACAATAAAATTAACATTCTATTTCCGGAATTAGATATTTTATAATTACAAACATATCAAAAGAATAATTAATCAAAAGGATTTAAGTCAAATCGACTGACAATAATAGGATTAAACGTAAGCTATACCCGATTTCATGTTCAATTATGTTATTTCTTAACAATTAACCGATTGGGCATTCCTTGCAAAGGTCATTCTACATTGAATGGTTTCTACGTATAGCTCCATCAATGTGTATACAGGAAGAGTTTATGTATTGAAAAGATTGAGCCTTGGACTTAAAATTCTTAGGGCAGACCACAACTAGTTTTAGGAACCAATTATATGATAACTTTTGATATGCGTCAAGTCGTGGTTTTGAATGCACGATTTGTGTCTTGTGTTATTCATGTTGGTGTCATAAGCAGCGTACAGCTGTAGTTCGAGAGATGACATGTTTAAGATTAGATTACTTTAATGCCAGCTAGTGTTCAATGCGAGATCCTTAAATTGATTCAAAATAATGCATACACATATAATAATAATATTCACACAACATCTTATGCTTAAAGCAGACGTAAGTAGACGTAAGGCGTAAGACTCCGTAGTAAGTCAATAAAAGCACTTGTGTGACGGACATCAGACAATAGAGGAATCTTAAATATATACTTCCAACACCTAGACACAGGAAAAACACAAATATCATCTTATAAATATTTGTCCTGGGTGGGCATCGAACCCCTGGCGCATAAAATATATATATATATATATATACAAATGATTATAAAAGCGATTGATATCATTCTAGATATCAATATGATATCATTCTCTATAAATACCATGGTTTAAAACAATAGAAGCCAAAATTACATTAGCGATCTTGCAATTAAATATGTCTGAATCTGGTTTATACACACATGGGCTATTTAATATTTGTTTAAACTATAATAATTTCATCAGTAAAAATATATCAGTAAAGCAATGGCTGCAGTAAAACTTTTTGACGGGCCTGATGACACAGACGATAGTGATCCTATCTTGTGGGCCAAAGGTAGAAAACTCGGTCCCCACCCTAGGACAAAAATATATATATGACGATAATAGCGTTTGTTCTGCGTCTGGGTATTAAATACATGTTTTAAAGTATTATATTTGTGATTCCTCTGTTGTCTGACGTCCGTACCACAAGTTTTTTAAGCGACTTATCTAGGAGTCAGATAAATGTATGAGATGTTGTTTGATTTTTTATATATAGGTATTTTTACTATATAGTATAATTGTTGTCCAACTAAGACTGCTTACTAGCCGCGCTGGGCGTGCGTGGCGGGCGTATTTCTCCAGGACTGCTGCTTCCTGTCTCCGCCCTGTTGCATTTGGTATATATACCACCGCCAGTCGGTTCGGATACGTGGAGGTCAGTCGCCTCTTATGACACTTGGTACAGGGGAAGTATTCTTCCAGTGCCCCTTGGCAATTTTCTCATATTAAGGAAAAATAGCATATGATTCAGGCATTTAATACCTATATATCAAGTGTAACAAAGAAATTAGTCCAAAAAATTGTATTTTCCTGGTTAAAATCAAACGAGCCAGAAACAGGTTTAACGTGTTTTGTATAAAACTTAAACGGAGCTGATTCGTAACGGTTTTTAATTCTTTAAAATAAACTATTTGGTAAAGTAACCTTTTTTGTCACATACGCTCAGCAAACTTCTAACCACTGTTTGAGTAAGATAGCCTTAGATCTTCAAAGTTAATACTTTTTTCTTCTATTTGTAAGCGGAATAGAAAAAAAAATAAGGTAAATGTCATGGTTGGAAGTAACGTGCGTTAGTCTCAAATATCGAGTAAGGTCGACTATAATGTCAAGATATCTCCTCTATAAGCTTTTTCAACTTTCAGAAAAGTAAACTTTAAGGATACATATTTAAAATTGGATTTCAAAAAACAGCACAGATAAAAATTCTTGCGGTTATTCTATTAAAAATATCCGAACATTAAAATATAGAAATCGGTTAAGTCAAAGAGTAACTTACAGGGATGGTTATATGTATATTTTTAAATTATATATAAGTTACGGTCCTATTTGTACACGAATTAATGCATTAATTAATTCTACTCTAAAATCTTTCAAAACCTTAATCTTCTACAAAATAGTTTAAAGTGAAAACGGTCCCCTTTTTTATGCAAATAAAATATTATTGGAAATAGTAAAAAATATGTGTATCTGTGTAAATGTTTGATTTTAGATTTGATCAAAACTTTACTAATATGTCGGCCCTGTTGGCGCATATAGTAGTGATCCTGTCTTATGCACCAAAGGTCGTGGGTTTCATCACTACCCAGGACAAATATTTATATGATAATATAATGTTTTTTCTGTGTCTGAGTATTAAATATATGTATATTAGTAGTATATTTATGATTCCTGTGTTGTCTAATGTCTGTAGCACAAGTGCTTTAAGCAACTTACCACGGAGTCAGGTATAGTCATATATCAAATATATATATATATATATCACAGTCCAATATAGGTATGAGACGTTGTGGTAAATTTATTTATTTATAATAAATGCGAATGTTTGTAGAGACAGCAGAATATATCTGGAAAAAATTTATCCCCGGGGATTATTAATAATCTGGAGTAACAAAGGCTACTTAATATCACAAAAACATGTTCTTTGTTTAGATCTGGCTTTTTACTTTTCTCTATGGAATCGGCATGATTTTTTCATTTCACAGCTCAACAGTCAGGGAGCAGTATGAACTTATTCCCATAATACAGCAAGATACCTTCAGGGATGAGATATAAATAAATACCTAGAAGACGATATCTTGGGCAGAAAACTAGTAACGAGATACTAGTGAGAGTTGTATAATATTTTGTAACATTGCCGTGAGGTACCGGTAGAGTTAAATAGTACCTTCCTATATACCAGATATCGTAAGAATTGACTAAGGTACTGACACCGACAGATGGCGGTATTTCCTCCGAAATAGAGTAGCTTAAATGCAACAGTGCGGGGATGGGCAGCAGCAGCCCCGTCGTGAAGCTGCGCTATGCGATTGTTACCTCGTTAGCCCAGCGCGGTAATTATGGACTTTGCCCCAATTCCCCCTTTCATAGAAAGACTAACGTGCAGCAGTGGACGCTTTTAAGGCTGCCTTGATGATGATAATTTTAATAGCTCGACAATATATGGTATTTACAGATATTATCATAGTGTAATTTTATATTGGGGGCGATGACCCAGGTGATCCTATTTCATGCGCCAAGATTCGTGGGTTCGATCCCCACTTAAGACAAATATTGAAGTGTGATGAAGTGTTAAATATATGTATTAACGTAGTACGTTTGTGATTTCTCTGTTGTCTGATGTCAGAAACACAGTTGCTTTAGGCGACTTATCTCGGAGTCAGGTCAATGTATAAGATATGTGATTATTATTATTTTTATTTATATATATTTATATTATTATTCGTGATTGAGACTAAACTTAACATTTACATTACATTTCAGAAATAAATTAATTATTTTTGCATTTCAAAATGGGTCCCATGAAAGATAATGGCAATATTCCTTAAGTTATAAAATCATTTGGTAAAATATATACCTAAAAAAGTTACTAATGGTCAGGACCGTATCGAATCGTAATTATTCGTATTAATAGTGCTATTAGGGTTTACATGATTTGCCTTTTTTTACGACAGTAAACCAAAATGGTCGCCAAAAACCCAACCAGAACTTGACCCCAGGTACGTTGCAAAAATAAAAATAAAACGCCACTAAAATCTCGAGTAAGGTCGTTTGAAAGGTCGCATTCCGAGGGTTTTTTGGTGCTCATGTTTGTCTTCAGACGTTGCACCTCAGTACTAAGCGTTAAGCGACGCAAGCGCCCAAAACTTGAGCCGAACTCAATCTGTCACTTTTAGATATAATCTATTGTTCATCGGTACATATAAATAAAATTAGTGTTTGTTTATAATTTTAAATTAACACATTTCCACCAAATCTATGAGATTATAAATTACATTAGTTATCTGCCAGTGAAAGCTCCGCTTAAATCGGTCTAGATGTTCCAGACATAAGCCGGAACAAATAGACAAATGGACAGAAAAAACTTAATTTTTTATGTAGGAATCCTGAGTACTAAAATAAAACCAATTTTAGCGAAGTTTCACTGTTAGATAGCTGATGTTGCAAAGGGTACCTAAAGATAGTATTTTTTCCGATTAACGCGAGTGAAACCGCGGGCTAGCTATTAATATTAACAGGTTGTTTTTTTGTTAAGGAATGTTACCACTTGAATTCCAAGTTGATGGTATTACATTGACATATGACAGGCTTTCCATCCTCGATTTTGTCAGCGGGAATTCACATTTAATCGACCCCAGGAATTTATTCGCCCAAGATCAAATGTTGCCTAGGTAATAAACAAAAGGTAGTCAATTATATTTAGGTTTGTTGGCGCAATCGTGAATATCCCTCCGCATAAGACTTATTTAGCAAGGGCCATGGGTTTGATTTTCACGAGGACAAACATTTACGTTATGAATAGTGTCTCTTCTATGTCTGGGTTTTTATCATCATATCAGCCATTGGTAGTCTATTGCTGGACGTAGGCCTCCCCACGAAAGGGGCAATTTTGCCCAAAATTGCCGCACTGGGCAAGCGTGTTGACATTCACAGGTTGCAGCTGTCGCGACGGGGATGGATAAACCGCCATCTGTTGGTTCCGATAACCTTAGTTGCATCTTACGACACCTGCTACAGGGGGAGGTAGTACCAACTCTGCCGGTACCTCGTGTCTGAGTGTTATATGTTTATTAATATAGAATTCAGGAAATAACTTTTCAAATTAAATAATGCGAGATTCCTATTAGACAGGACAGCAATTATATCCTACAAGACTTGTGTAATTTATAAAGTCATTCATTAAAGCTGGTAAAAATGTGTTAAGTGCATTGTCCTCAAGATCTTATCTAATAAAGATAAAATTGTATCCATTGCATCGCTCCTTCATGACTTTATCCTTTTAATATACGGAAATATTAATTTTAAATAACAGTTAAGCCTGGTGGTGCATATAGTAGTGATCTTGTGTGCCAAATCATTGAGTTCGATCAAAATTATATGATGGTATTAATGTTTATTCTGTGCCTGGGTTTTAATATATATTTTATGGTTGTATATTGTTGATTCCTTTATTATGTGATGTCCAACAAGTGACGGGTTTAAGCAACTTATCACGTGAGATCTGTGGAAATTTATTTGTATTATTATTTCACGCGTGTAAGGTCTCAAGCACTACTTAGTTTAAAAAATTCAAAATTTTATGTTTGCATGAAAGAAGTGGGTTTTCAAGCATTTTTTTCACGTGAAACCTTAAATAATCCTTGGCAATAAATTTATGTTTTAAATATTCTATCAAGAAGCTCTCTCGAGACTGAAGAGGTATGAGCTGAGTTACCAATTTTAAATAAATTAAACGAACAAAAATTAAATAAACGAATAAAAATTTATTGTTATCCTAAAATGACACAGCTTATGAATTTTATACCAGGGGATTTCTGATATTTGAGAATGATTCAGATACATTTAAGTAGAAATATTCGTTTTCCACATAAAATTTAGGTCCTCCAATCCCCATTTAGGTAATCCAAAGGTCAATTAACCTTAAAACTTTAGTACTGAATCAATAAAACCTTCTTTGGCATTAAACATTCAAAATCGTTAGTCACTTTACACAAAGTTTGTAATTTACAATTAAAATAAAAAAGCTAAACACAATTGACGTATTTTGTTCAAGCGGATCTATTCTTGACAAATGATATTCCAGTTTTTTTAAACAAACATCGGAAATTTGCTTTTATTCATATATATGTGGTTTAGTTGATATATTTATATATTGAGTTAGAATTAACATGTTAAAATAAAACACATTTCTTACCGATACATCTTTTTTTTTAATTTTCAACTAATTTCTTCCCTTTTTTTTCTTAAACATCTCTTAACGTTTCCTGGCTTTTCCTGGTTTCTTGTTAGAAACACAACAAAAAGGAATAAGTTAAACTTGCAATGCCCTGATCAATAATATATTCTGCTTTGCATTCTTCCGGTACCTCAAAAAACCCGCGGGTATTTACGTGCAACTATAAGCAAAAAACCCCTTTTTAAATTACGTTAGGTACTCCTTGGATGCATGCTACATCCGATCGATCATATTGGAAATCCCAATGATATTGAGATTAACAAGTTTTATATGTGAGCGGCTATGGCTGAAATGATAAAGATAGAGAACGAACCACTCCTGTCTGACGTATAAGACTTCTTCCAATAATATGGTAAAACTTATCGGTTGCTACTTAATAATCTTTGAGAAATAAGACAAAAGTATGCACTTGGCTTGATTTTGCAGATACATACATCTCTTTTGTAGATCTTCATAGTATTAACTTGTGTCTAATATAAATCCCTTAAGAAAACAGAGAACTCACAAATATAATACTTAAATATTCATCGTATACATATTTCTCTTAATGGGGGTTGAACTTACGATCCTAGGCGCACAAGAAAAGACCACTGCCATCTGCGCCGTCGAGCACGTCGAAAAATAGTCCAGGCAACATGTATGGGACCCATTCGATGTTTGTTCCATCAAGCATTAAGAAGTTATATACTTTTATTACCTCTTTTGTTTCTGTTAATAAAGTCTAACAGTAAATTCAAACTGCTCTAAATCACTCAAAAACTACTTTAATTAATAGCGGAATAATTTAAGAAACAAACATTCATAATCGAAAAATTATAGTATTAATTTAAATATAAAGACGTAATTCTGAAGCCAAGCCCAAAATTTTATTAGTTACCAAAATTAACATCTCTATTCAAAGCTTATATTTATTATGCGTATTATAGTTTAATTTGCATAATTAGACTACATTATAATTATTGTATCGGAGCAGGATTTATTTCTTTTCTAATCTTAGTAATTATAAAGTATATTTTAGGTCAACCGTTAATTGTAATATTCTATTTAGATTTGGTGGTTTGAAACAACTTTATAACAGAATTATTGTTTATTTATAGTGTGTAAAGTGCGATTAAAAATGAGTTAATAAATATATTAATGTTATACATACCTACATTAACTTAACAATGTTAAAACATTGAAATAAATAACTGAATACAGAATAATACCAGAGGTCTTGATTTAAAAAAAAAATCAGAATAACACAATAAAATAACTAAAAAACTTCAAAAACAGCAGTTTCATACAAAATTTTCCAATATCTTTTCTACGCTCCCCCTTGCAATATTTATATATATATATATATATATATATATATATATATATATATATATATGTGTGTGTGTGTGTGTGTGATCAGTCTACAAAAAGTGGGTGGTAAGCAAATTCAATGCAGTGTCATTAATAGTTTCTGATATTTCCCATAATATATATATATATACATATATATATTATAAAATCGATGTCTCAGGATACCGTACAATATGGGCGGTGTGCGGATATCTTGTAAAACGCCATATATCTCCAAGAAGGCGGTTGTGAATAACGGTGCAAAGTATCAGTGTAATCATAAGCAACTCTTTAAGTTACAATTAAAAGTTAATTAATAAACATTTCGAGAATCTTTGGTAGATAGTTAACTCGAAGAGGCACATCGTGATTTCATTGACCGACCTATTCGAACTCTTAAAGAAAACTGGTAATTTCATCATGGTATATATTACTAATAATGAAATAGACATTGTTGTTATCATCTTTGGCAACACAACGCCTCTCTTATTGCTTTGTAAGTCATCATATTATTTAGTTGCTGGCCACAAATACAGGGTAAAGATCTTTTTGTTTCGTATTGAACATACTTTTATGTTTCTTATACCCAACACTCACTACCAAATCAATAATGGCATTAAAATTGCGTTCCGTACAGTTATCTTGCATAGCTTCATTTATTGAGTATTCTACTTTTATTTTTCTTTATATATCTTCCTAACTTTTAAATCACTTATAAACATGCCACGATACAAATGCATCAATTAGCTCAATCTCTTCATTTTTTACTATAGATTTGCTCTAAGATGCGTCATATTCCCTTTTTATCACCATAAGGTTGGTCTTTTTTTACATGTGCCTTCATAATACTGTAATTTCTTTTCAAATGGCCCGTAGTTATTCTCCCTCATAAAATAAAATAAAAAAATGATGTGATTATTGTCACCTGTCATGTGTATGGATATTTAAATAAAAAAATCATTGAAAGTCAAGAAGCGACAAATGCATTTCGATTAAGCTTTAAATGTAAATTTTAGTTCAAGTGTTTTCTTTTCATCCACTCATCAATCTTATGACACTTTGGCAGCTGATTTGACATTATATTCAATAATACTAATATTATTTGATAAAATATTTTTTTATTGAACTTCACTTGTTGATTTTATACACAAGCAGTTGCACGGCAATTTTATCGACAATAGCTTTTGTTAAAGAAAATAAGGCCAAAAGAATCTATGTTCCAAAAGTTTTATTGCTGTAGTTGTAAAATATATTGATGCCATAAAAGGAATTTGTAAGGCTATAGAAAAAGTGACATATAGTCTCTCGGAAACCTCATGTTCTTTCTGGCGATGTATCAGTATGTACTTATTTCTTATACATAAAAAGGCTCTTAGCATTGAGCGAAGTTGAAGATTTATGGGGCTTTGTTTTAGATACTTCGAAATCGTCCTTATGCAAAAGTGGAATGATAAAGGAAAAGTATTTTTATGATGTTATAATATTTTGTGTTTTATAACATATAGTATTTAAAATATCATAACATTCTTAATTAAGACACAAGTAGCGAAACTTTAAATAAGATAAAGCCATCGCACTTATACTCTTACGATGGCATGTTAAGTTTAATTTCTTTAAAAACTTTAATTTGCTATAATACTGAAATGCCCTCTCTGCTTTGTCAACATTTATTAATCTATTTATGTACAACCTACAATTGAACTGGATCTTAGAAGATTCACTTACATTTTCACAGATTTCCATAAGTCGTGTTAATATAAATTATTTTTTAAAAAAAACCTACCATGCATTGTTTCAGTTAGGCAAGCTAGATAATTTAGATTTATTGCACTGGATACCAACTTATTAAAAAAAATATATCTGCGTACATAAAATTCGAACCTTATTGCTATAACGAAAAGTAAAAAAGAAGAGACTTTTTACCGGAGTTAATAAAAAAA
The DNA here is from genome assembly GCA_020976665.1 of Heortia vitessoides. NCBI lineage: Eukaryota > Metazoa > Arthropoda > Insecta > Lepidoptera > Crambidae > Heortia > Heortia vitessoides. The sequence goes on from JACJUM010000202.1 coordinate 14,216,101, forward strand.
AACGTGCGACCGTTATGGGAAAAATATGGTGAATTTTGTAAACCTTTAAAATCACAACAGAACTATCAAATTTCACGATTTTAACGAGCAAACGTTATAAATGGATTCCTAAATTTAAACAAACATTTAGTATTGCTATTTATAGTATTAAATAAAGGCAAAGCTTTCAGTTTTTTTGTATTTTATTTGTATTCAATTTTTAAGTTAATCAATGTTTTGGTCACTGCATTGGTCTATAAATCTGTTCACTACGAATACGAATAGAAAATACAACCTCGATCAGTGTGCACTATTACGGGTAACCGTATTCAAAGTGCATTTAAAATAAACACATCTATTTTGTTGGTAATCTAAAAACGCATACTTTTATTGAACTCGCTCAAGCTCATATGCCCTCTCCCTGTGCAACACAAAGATTCAAGTTTTCCACTCCCAGCAAGTTTACCGAAGCAACTTATTAAAACATAACACAAGAATGCGCAGGAGTATATTTATGCGTAGGATGCGTATTCACCCAGATGTCCTTTCCGCCATCCTCAATTCCACAAATGCGTCATAAAAGAGCTGTGTGGAGGTAATCTTGTGTTACAGTTTCGATTACGGTGCATTTATTCTACTTGAAGTAGTTACAGGCATTCCTTGCAGCTTAAGTATGCAAATGAGAAAGTCCGCTACGATATATAACGTTGTCATAAACTCCTAAGATTTAAACCATACCTGATTTGAACAGGCCGAGGCGTTGTTAACGTTTTAAAAGGATTAAATTTTTGCATTCGCGATCGTATTATGGCACAAGATGGAACCTAATGGTCGGGTTTATGACTGCTTCAACCATAACCTTATTTAGCGGTTCAGTGATAAACTTTGTGTTATCTTTTATTGGACGTAGGCGTTAGTTTATTTTCTTTTCTCATGCTGACAAAAGCGGTTTGCAAATTTTTAGTCCCAATTTAAATTTTGTTTTAATGTCGTCTTGCAAGTTCGACGGATATAAAAATGCCTTTGTGAAGTAATAAGAGACGGAAACTTCAAAGTAATTCATGTAAAAATGCTTATCACCCTTGGTTATACTCGTGTTGTTCTATATATACTCGGGATTACTCGGGTTTTCATGAATGAGATATTTGTTTTTTAATTTTCTGTATCTAAAATATAATGTAATTATTTACTATTATTTACGATTAAATCTTTTAACACAAATTACAAATTCTACTTTATGGGTAAGTTTGACAAAAAGAAATATATATTTTCAGAGATTTTTTTATATCCAAGTCAAAATTATTAATTACGCTCAAACTCAAATAAATAATATATATGTCCTTATAATAGAAGATGGCAAATTCTGTGTTACAATACTATAGAATATTACAAAATATTTTCATCGCGTTTTTTACTTGTATTGTTTCACTGTTATCTGCAAAGGCCGTCAGAGGCTTTTGTTTGTGTTATTTTAATCGACCTCATTATCCTTTTATTCTCCTGAAATTGCTATCATCCTTTGTGTGAACACTGTTCAACACTGCCTTTTTTGTCACTCGTTTAATATTTTATGGGTGCCGAGTAAACGTCTCGACTAAATGAAGATAAAATGCCGATTGTCGTCGGCTGAAGTAGGAGTTCCTTCCTTGTGAAAATTTAATTTTATTACTTTTTGTCTCATCATCACACATAAATTTCGCATTTACTCTACTACTTTATTTTTTGCGGCGAAAACTTTTATAAGGGATCAGTGACGAAGTGCTTATTACCTTTGGGATCTCGTAACATTTTTCTAGTCGTTTCAGTTTATACCACTTCAAGATCTATCTACATTCCTATAATATTAAATCTGAACTATTTATTGACAAAAGAATCAAAAGAACTATACGTTAAAGAAACCAAAAAACTTCTACTATCAACCAACATAATTATGGAAGCGGGAAATATACCAGCCGAATAGAATGGTATCTCTTCTGTAAAGATCGTCCGACGTACCGAAACCGACAGATGGCGATCTATCCGAAACAGCATCCGCAGAGAATATCCACGCTCAAGGCAAAATTATCCCTTTCATGGGAAGGTGTGAACATTACACGATTGCTATATTAATGACAATAATCATCCCTCATATACACTTACACTAATACTGCAAAGAGGAAACGTTGTATTTTTGGATGTTTGCATGTTTGGCATGAAACATTTTAAAACAACATTATTCCTGAGTAACAAAAGCTATATTTTAACTAAAATAAAGGAATCTCTACAAAAATTTTAATATTGTAATCCAAACCACGGAGTAGTTTTTCTTTTTTATCATTTTGTTAGGTTAGTACAAATATCTGCTCTCAAACAGAAATATTTTTTTTGAGAGATTTTCGGTTTTGGCTTTGATAGTAGGTACAATAAAAAAATTAGTTTCAGCCAATCCATTAATGTTTAACCCAAATTATTAATTCAATTATCCACCAATGCGAAACCGGGTCGGATCGCTAGTACTTAAAACTTACACACCTCACCACTGCATATTATGCATGTCGTCGTATCGGCGTGTCGTCTTCAAATCTTAAAACTGCGAGTACAGAACAGAACAATAAAAATCTAGGCATTCAAATAGGTGCAACCAAATAATCAACCCGAGAAGATTTATAAGAAAAACTTCATTTTAACTAATCGCGGCCGGAAATTAAACCTGCCTTGACTCAATTTTAATTTAGAAACAATAATAAAACTGTCTGTATTTGCCAATAAAACTTTGAAATATGTTCGTTAAATATGAATTATCTATTGATATTTTTTGACATTTCGACTAGTGACCTAATCGACCAAAAATGTCACCTTTTAGAGATAAATTGGAGCAAAATACAGTGTAGGCGAAATCAACATTCCTTTATAGGACATAGTAATAAAATAGTAATTTTAGAGCAGAAGCACTTAAGAAACACAATAAACAACACTGAATTGTTTTTCTACTATTACAATAATAAGAATTCACGGTAGCAAATAATAACCTTTAAATTGTCCCAATCCAAAAACACCTGATTTCACTTAAAACAAAACAAGTTCGAATTTAACGTTATTGACAGTTCTTAATTAAAGACAATGCTTGCAATGTTAAACAAAATCTTCAGTTATGTAAAGCTGTGTGGGTCTTCAAAAAGTAATGACTGGTTAGGATGTACCTTGCTGAATCTTTTTTTTCTTTCCTTTTTCCTACTGAAACTTTGCGCGAGCAGTTTTATCAAAAATAAATTTAATTTGTGGGTTGACATAGATAAATAAACATGAAATATTAGATAATAAATTTCTACGTTAATAACCACTATAATATTATTATTGTTTATATTATGAAATTAGCAAAGAAGTATACGGTCCACTTGATGCTAAACGTGACCGCAGCCTAGATTTTAATGTCTGATACAACTAGCGTATCACCAACCCTGTGAACGGAAGATAGATACTATATCATACTACCAGTAATTTCACTGCCTCTCTAACCCTTAAGATCTGAACACAGCAATACGAACACTGCTATTTGATAATAAAAATAGGTGCGATTAGGTACCAATGTGGACGATCCTTGTAAGAGGTCTACCTCATGTAAATAAGTTCACACATCTCGTATAATGACTTGACTGAGAGATAAATAGCTTTAATCCCTAGTGTTGCAAATATTAGACAACAGAGAGTTTCCAAATATAATTATCAAATATATATTGCAACACGCAGGAACACGCAGGTACATAACTATCACAAATTGATGTTGATCATATCGATATTTGTCTTAAATGGATGTCGAACTCACGACCACCCAATACCACCATTTTCCTTAATATTTTTAGCAAAGATCATATTTAAACAATAAGAGGAACATAATAACTATCATTTCTCAAAATAAATGTATACAAGTCATCAGGGGCAAAATACCAATCATCGATTCTCCAAACTAAGTGACAAATCTGACTCAAGAAAAATGACGGAAAATTCTTAACGGCAGTATTCGCGTCGAAATAACAAATAAACGTACGCACATTAGTATTCATGTATTTGTTTGGAATAATAAAGTCGTTTTAAGGCGGATTCGTAGTTACCACATTTTTACGCAGTAGTCACAATTATTATCTGGAATTGATGACTTAAAGATATTACAATATACATTACGGTATTTTGTTAATTATTTGTATTAAACTTCAGGTCATTGCCTTTTTATAGTAAAAAGAAGTATTTCACCTGAACATTTTTAAAACTTTCATTCAACTCAATAATGTGCAAGTTGATTAAACAATAATGTAGTCTTCACAATAGTTCAACCACATATTAAAAAATACCCACAATTTGTAGGTACTAACAAAACAAGTATATGGTCCACGTCTAGTAATGGTAAGCGTCATAGCCTAGAAACGCTCGTATCATCGCAAAGATATGCGTGTCGACAACCTTGTGACTGGAAGATATTGTGTCACGTTTCCCTATAATTTTACTCTCCCTCTCGAACCAAAACTTAGCATTGCTCTTTGGCCGTAGATTTGAAACCAAGAAAACCTAAAAAAAATGTTTTTTCTGGAATGGATACCGCTCATCAGCAAGCGCAGCGTAGGAGGTCCACCCACAATGGGGACAGAGAATATGACCATAACCGCAAGAGCGTGTTGAATGTAAGCCGCATAGTAATATGTCCTATTGGAACTCCGTCCCATTGCAGGAGGTCTATGGCTATTATGATGATTATAATGAGTACCTTTAAAATACGAAACAATCATTTTTGTGAAAGATCATAACTAATTTAAAGTCATAAATTCAAGATTGTTCAAACTTGAGGCAGCCATGGAAAATAATCACGGGCTTATTTATACACATAAGTATGAAAACAAAAATATTTTCCTTTAATTTAAACGGTGTTTCCTTTTCATCCATCGAAAAAATATTCGTCCTTGTGATTATTCGTCAGAGAAAAAATAATGCGTGTATTTATTTAGGACGAAAATATAAACGCAATTCATATGCCTCGTCTCTTTACATGCTGAAACTAGTGGACGCGGTTGTTTTGAATAAGTATCAAATAAAACCATTCGATTGAGTTTATATCATTAAACTTTTAAATAATAAAGTATTTGTATGAGTCAACTCCCACTTTTATATGTTTATTTGTAAAAAATATATAAAATGGTTAAATAAATGTTTCGGGGTAAAAATAAGTATTCCGTGGGAAATACCACCGTGTCAGGTAATTTATTTTACCTTTTCGGTGTTTATAAAATGCAACCGCTTTATTTACCCTATAAGTAGAAGCCATTTTAAAGATGAGTTTTGATTGAAAATAAGGAATGTAGTAAGTACCTTATATTCAAGGAGCTTTTAATAAAATGTCTTGTTTGGAAAACTAAAGACAAAAAACACATTTAGAAGTTTGATAACAAAATCTCACATACCTACATACATTACGCATGTGTCCTGTCGGGGTAGGCAGAGATTATGGATGTCCACGTGTTACGATCTTGGTATACCTCTCTCGCTTTCCTTACTCGAATACCTCTTCTGCCTGGTTAAGATATGTTCGTCCCGGTCGTCCTATACTAACTCATACTCTCTATAGTCATTCTACTTTCATCTATCCTTTTTATATGTCCAAACTATTTTAACATTTCTTAAACAATTGTTGTTACAATATCATCTTTTACACCAAATCGATCTTTTATGACGCTATTCTTTAATCGATCTCTCAAACTGAAAAGAAATATGGAAAGATATCGTCTTAATTTAAAAAGCTTTTTGTAATAAAACCTGATAAATCTCTTGTGTAGATCTCGTGGTTCTTATTGATCGATCTGTTGACAGCTATTAAACAAGCAACAGACAAAAACATTAAACTTATTATATATTTTAATATTAAAACGTCCTTAAAAATAAAATAATAAAAATCATGTAAAAACACTTTTTAAAGTCTTTACGTTTTTACACGTTTTTACACCACACACGACTTAATCTTTAATATGATTGACGTAACTTTATGTATCTTTCAAAATATATAGTGCTTATCAAAATTAACCCATCCAAGCAAAGATGGCAACAATAATAATTTTCCCACGACTTATGATAATGTAGCTTCACTTTTGGAAAATGTTTAAAACCAGTGTAATGTCTTACATCGTTACTTACTGCTAACAACTGTTTCCTGAATTTGGTACTAAACTAGGACTGATAATCAAAAATATCAAAAGGCTAATCTATCTGAGATAATAATAATAAATAGAATCAGATGCAGTAAGCAGACTCAGGGGGAAGTAGCTCCTTGAGTTACATATATCAGAGAACAAGTATTTTAATACATATATTGAACACCTTGCTGTGTAGAAACGGCAGAGTAAAATACTACCTCCCCTGTAGCAGGTATCGTAAAAGGCACCTGAGTCTCCGGAACTGACAAACCAACAGCAGTCATGAAGCTGTTCTCTGCGGATGCCACAACGCTTACCCAGCTCAAATACATCTCCCAGAAGGAGGACTCCTTCTGGGAGATGTATATGATGAAGATTTATTACCCAGGCACGTACAGGTCTAATTAAGGTCTTATTTTATAAAAAAAAGTTTGATCAAAATAACTACTTATATCCTTGTTATGGATTCGATTGTTATCTTACATAGGATATATGTCTATAAATTACATATAACATGCTTTAGATGTCTACGTTAAGTGTATACCTGCATTATCCGTCCGGATATAACTACAGCCTTTATCAATATATATATGGTATGATATATATATATGATAAAGGCTGTAGTTAATTCTGACTATAGAATCGTCTGTGAAATGTCTATTTAAAAATTATAGACTATGACATCATGAATCTTGACTAAACCAATTTATTAACAACATTGAAAAAATGACGGGCCCGATGGCGCAGATGGTAATGATCCTGTCTTGTGCACCAGGGGTCGTGGGTTCGATTCCCGACCAGAGCAAATATTTATATGATGATATTTGTGTTTGCTCTGTGCATGGGTGTAAAATATATGTATTTAAGTAGTATATTTGTGATTCCTCTGGCGTCCGTAACACAAGTACTTTAAGCGACTTACCACGGAGTCAGGTCAATGTACGAGATGTTGTGGGAATTTATTATTATTATTATTATTATTATAAATGAAATTTTTCCTTCGTAAAATTTTCCCAGAGCAGAAAATAGATTAATTTTATTACACCTCATCGGCAAACAAGCATACTGTCTGCGTGGTAGTAATCGTCAATGCAACCTATAGATGCTCTTAATATCACAAGGATCTTACTAACGAATTGACTTTAAACCTTTATGATATGTCCATATGTAGGGAATCTCGAACTATTTTAGGCTGAGGTCCAAAGTGACGTGGAATATCCCATTTCTCAATCCTATAGTGTTTGTTGTATCCTCCTTGAAGTCAGTCGAGTTAGTTGCAGAGGGAACCTCCCTCTGATAAATAGATGGTACGCGCCGCGGTGTTACGTTATAACGCTCAGCGACGTAAAACCCTACACAAATAACAGTACTTAATGCGATTTGGTCTAAAAATTGTTTCAGCGTCTGGTGGAAATGGGCTGAAAGCAGATATTAAACTACTTATATGAAGCACCAAAATATATATATTGCATTTCTTAATTTATATCAAGACTGTCAACATTCCATTGACAAAACAAAATGTGAGAATCACATTTTGACGCCACAGGAGAAAGTACTCATTTGAATAAATCAATTAATTACCCCAAGACTAATAAAACGCAGAATGCCGTTTCCTAATCATGGATTTACCAGTGCATTCTAGAACTCACAAGACGAGTTTTCATATCGGGTAATATTTTGTGTTTTGAGAAACTTATATATGTATTATATATCTTTTGCATATATATTTATATAAAGGATCTACAGTTTTCAAATCCGTTTCATACACGAGTATTTTATTTCAATTTCAGTTATTACTCATGAAATAAAGAACAAGCCATTCACCTTAATGTCCATAGGTATTGAAATTGAATTTTCAATATAACAATAAAGTAAGAAGATAAGTTTTTATTGTGATGCGCTAAGGTTACACCACCGGATAAGGTTCGGAAACCAAATTCAAATCGAGGTAAACTGTATTTACGTACAAGTAAGTAACATTTTTTCAATGTCTGTATTGTTGGAATGAGTATCCTGTTTTGACACAATAAAATGACAATACTAAAGAGCTACTAGAATAGTACCTTAATATTTAATTTAAAAAAATGAAGTGTTAAATTTATCAGTAAAATTACTTAAACCTTAAAAATTGTTACTACGCGATAACCGAGATGTTTGATAGGTAATTAAAAAAGCTAAAAGAAACGCGTTTGAAAGCCGTTAAAAGGTAGATCTATTACAAATTGGTAAACAAGTTTACAAAAATTAGTCCTTGTTACACTATTTCTAATCAGTAGAAATGATTACATGCTGGGAAATAATTTTTTTTTTCTGTGTTACGGATTTTTTCGAAATTCGAATTTTTAATGAAATCTTATCATCAACATTTTGTTTCATTTTTAACAGGAGTAAATTGCTGGTCTTACTTTAGAAATGACACTTTAGATAGCCAAATGTAGACGGAGACACAATTCCCATTATTCGGTATGACACCGATACCCCAATAAAATAACTCGGGGCAACAAAGCCGCGATAAAAAAATGCGTGCTTCCACATGTACGCGCGAGTGACGCACGATGAAGATGACTTGATGTTGCAAATGTATAAAAGCGAAGCGGCGATTTCGAAATCAACACAACGATTTGAAATTCTCTAAGGAGTGCACATAGTGTGGTGATTATTTCCTTACTGTGAACGCGGTGTGAAGTGTGACTCAGGACAGTTTTTTGAGTGTCTTCTTTTGAGAATTTTTCAAAAAGTGCTCTCAGGATGCTTGCCATGGAATCCATTGCTGTAAGTGCCACTGATGCAAAATTTTAACTGATCTCCTTTTTAGTATATTTATTAAAATGTATAGAATTGTCATAACAAATTTAATTAATAAATTTTACAACTCTGATATTGAAAATAGCGTTTTACGCACTTGTTTTAATACTAAATAAAAAAAATTGCTTTTACAGTGTATCGCGATATGCATCGTCGCTGCGGTGGGATCGCCTATAGACGATGGCAAATGGTATCCTTACAGTTATGGAGATACCGGCAAGTAAGTAAATGCCAGCAGCTTGTTAATAATTCATTTTGAATATCTTAATGTCTGAAAATAAGACAGATACAACAAAACGAAATGTTAACGACATTCCTTGTGTAGAATGGCAGTAATCTAACATGGAGAAGTCATGAGAAAGAATAACATTTCATAGAAAAGTATTTTTAGATGTTAAGTAAACTGATTAAAAAAAAAAAACTTAGATGCAGGCTATTGGAAAATATTTTCACTAGAAGTTTTTGTATTAATTTAATCTCGACTGAACTATCACGACTGTTTATCAGTCAAAAGTATATTTTCAGGTAGATAAAATTGTACGAATTGTTATATATTTAAGTATTATTTACCACGATGAAACTCCATTTTAGAATACAAAACGAATAATGGTAATTTAGGAACTTCCTATTTTGATAAAACGTAAAATTATCAAATTAGGAAATTACATATTAAATATCCGCGTTATATAGTATTAATTAGAACCTGTCAGAATTTATCTGGTGTACATACAAATTGAGAATGCATTGGATTTCAACTTTATGAATTAGTAACTCTTTAGTAAAGTAATTCTCAGAAGTTTTTAAACAGATTAGGAAAGGGCACTTTTGCATTTAACATTTATTATACTGATAGAGGTAATTCGGTATTTAAAGAAATAGATATCTAAACGTAAAATTATAAATAAAAATTTTGACGGGTCCGTTCAACACCCGCCCAGGAAAATTTTATGTGATGAAAATTTGTATTTGTTTTGTGTTTCGCTTTAAAATAAGTATTTAAGTATTATATTTGAATAACTTTGATGTTTGATGTCCGTAACACAAAAGCTTGGAGCGACATATACAGCGTATGAAATGTCGTGTGAATTAATTTAATTTTCTTTTTTCAGATACATTCCAACAGACGAAGGGAAGTATATCCACGTTCCAAACCCTTACATTCATTTAGATAACCCCTATGACGGGGGGTATGGCCCATACTCCCATATCCACGACCCCTATATTGGTGAGGCCACGGTCGACCAGTACAAACACGTGCTTACCGCTCCCGACGAGCTCCTGCCTTACTACAAAGAAGGTTACTACAGGAACAACGGAATCAAAATCCTCAGCCAAAACCACAACTACAAGGAGGACAAATATGACTTCGAGTGAGTATTCGACAATTTTACAAAGCAGCCACTTTAAAAAAAACGCAGTATAAGTTATTAAAATTATGTGTTATTAGCAATACGCTCGTTTCACCAAGGCAGTTCTGGTTGCCGTGAAAAGAATAAATATTAAAAACAGCCTGAGTTACTACTCATATCAACAACTATCTGTCGGTGAAAGTCCTGTACGAATCGGTCTAGCCATTTCAGAGATAAGCCAGATATATTAGAGAAACGTTTACATTTTAAATACATGGAGAGAAAATTTTGGACAGACTTTAATATTATAGATTTGTTAGTACCAATCAACTTCACCTAATATCATAATTCTAGTCTCTTTAGTCATATACTAACAGTAAAGTAGTTTGATTCTTCTCCAGGCACACCCAATTTTCAACAGGATAAGTTGTTACAATTTTAAGACAAATAAACAAAAGTAGTAGTTTTTTTTTCATAGTACAGGAATACGTACCAGTGTTGATAAAAAATGTCTGTCGAATTAGTCAGCCAAAACTATATTTATCGACCTCGGAGGTTGTGTGTAAGAAGAGGTGTGAAAAGTCACGATGTGTTTGATTTGCGGAAATATGAATGGTGGCCTTTAAAATAAAAGTCCTTTTTATGATATAAGTTTTCACACCTATATTTTATGACTGATTGTTTTTCTATTTAGATTTAATAATGTACAAATTGTTAAAGCTCTCCAAATATTTAAGTTTAGGAATTAATTTTCTTTCATTTATCAGATATGTATAGATAAATCAGAAAACTGAGAATTGAATAATTATGAATAAATAGTGACCATTATATCGACGAGCACGATGGCGCAGATGGTAGTGATCCTATTTTGTGCGCCAGAGGTCGTGGGTTCGATTCTCACACAGAGCAAATATTTATACGATGATATTTGTGTTTGTTCTATGTCTGGGTATTAAATATATGTATTTAGGTAGCATATTTGTAATTCATCTGTTGTCTGACGTTCGTAACGTTTAAGCGACTTACCACGGAGTCAGGTCAATGTATGAGATGTGGGAATTTATTATTATTATGATAGGATCTTAATGAGAGAGGAGATTTAATATGATATTTTTTTAATCATACATTCTAATATAATAGAATTTGGGCATATTTTAAGTATGTTAAGCTTTGAAGATCCATATACCTGTTAGAGAACTGACATTAAACGTTTACCAATCGTATAACCATGAAACAGACGAAATTTGATTTACCAAATCTTGATGGCGTCGAGCTATGTAAATAATTTAATTAACATATAAGGCTTGTCATTATGTGAAATTTATGGGAGTACAAATCACTTGGTCTCATCTTAGTGAATGTCATAGTTATCAAAATTGTTGACAATACCGTCAGTTAGTTTAATGAATTTACAGAGGAAAGCAAGCATGTACGCTTGCCTTGAAGTCGACATTCTAGCGAATTCTACAGATTGCATAGGAAGCGACGTTCATGAGATAAGCCACTTATAAGCTTGAATCAATATTTTGCACGTAAGCAAATAAACAAAATCCAAGCCTGGATTTCTGTTTGTCGTGAAGTTTGCTAAAATTTCTAGTAAATGTGACAATTAGCTGTCAACTTGGTTTTCGATGCCATTTTAATTTTGTGAAAATAAAATGGAGTGATCAATTAAAAAATGGCGCGTTCATATGAATGTACGATACAGTAATACGATAAATCGTACCACATTAATATATTTTATATTTTAAAACTGTTGCAAGCCCCTTGTGTTAACAATGATTATTAATGAATAACTTAATGAATGAAATGAAAACTGACTATATGATTACATAAAATTCTAGAGGACCTTTCAAACACTGCACTTACTGAAATTTCAATAAGTACAATGTTCAAGTAAGAATCTAAATCCATCTCAGGGATAAGCATTTCCACATAATAGAATTAACTCCTTGGGAAGAGTTCAGTGACATTCACAAAGTGCAAAGAGCATTTTTTCAATAATTTCTTAAAAAAAATATTTTAGTAAATGACCAACCAATTACGTCAATTAATATTAACAACAAAAAAATGACTCATCCAAATCAATGGTCGATTTCCTTCACACTAATGATGAGTCCTCGTAACAATAATACAGATCATTCGTCGAACTAAAATGCGAACCTTGACCGAGCTTGTAGGTCAGAGGTCAAAATTATTTACATTCATTTATGATAACCAAAGATGTTGTCTTGTAATATTATTATTCTTGAGTATCAGAGGTTGACGGAGTCATGGAACCGTATGGATTAATTAGCATCACCAAAAACAAATATGTATTCGTCAATTTAAAAATCTCCATTTTTTAAATGATATCCCGCAACAAGACTGTTTTGAAATAATTTATGACACGTTCCTTGTTGGTATTAAAAAACATCAATCATTCGATGTATTATTTTTTAATTCCTGATATTTCCTTTGTTAACAGTTTCGAAACCGAAAACAAGATCCGAGCCAAAGAGAACGCGTTCATCAAGAACCCCAACACGATCGACGAAGGTATCGCTTCCAAAGGCTTCTATGAGTACATAGGACCAGACGGTTTCTTGTACCGCGTGGACTACACAGCTGACGAAAACGGATTCAGGCCATCAATAAAAAGGAAAGAAACACCCTATTCCGGCAAATGGGTGTTAGAGAAAGTCTAAACAGTTGACGATCAGCTATCTCGATCCTCACATCAGTATTTCAATAGTAGATAGAAAATAGACTGTTTATTCTTTATAACTGCAATTGTCAAAATCATAATTCAACTTCAAAGTAAATCAAAACAGGTGTAGGTCCCAGTCATTAATTTTCTTTATGAAACCTAATTGGAATGTAATTGGATTCTCGTGTACTTAATAAACTGGAAGGCCAAGTCACAGATTGTGTCTACTTTAGGTAATTGTAATTTATGCTATAGTTTAATTTCTTAGATTGTATTTTAGATATTTATTTATGAATTGTGATAATAAATGTATATTTCGACAAAAAATATGGTATTTTATTATTGAATACTAACACTTCAACCAGAGTAGATAGTATGTCATTGCTGAATGGTCAAAATGAATAATGTTTGTGATATGGTGAGTTTAGATCTCCATTGAATGTCTCGGCTATTGCATATTTATCATCTTGTCAGGGCTATTGACTGTCCAGTGATTTATTACTAAGTAGCCGGCTAGATAATTACAAATAGATAGTACTACGAAATAAACGTAATTTAATGCATTCATTGTTGTTAGTATATGTTTGATATATCCGGGATGTATTTCTTGATTATGACCGATCAAGAGGAAGCATTATATTTTCCTGGTCAAATAGATACAATATTTTGAAACTTCCTTTCCGCAAGCGTCTGGTCTCTCTTGTGTTGTTATTGACTATATATTTCCTTGTGCAAAATAATGAGTTGTTTTCAGCATTTGGGTTTGAAAAATAATTGACATCTATACATCCTCGTGAACTTTCTTATTAATAGTAATATTGAAAAGTTTTCAACCATTATAAGTTGGTCTAAATTTTATACAGACAATAAAAAGATTAGTAATGAGATGAAAAATAAATAAATGTAAAAATATGACGTCACATTGCTATGTGATTGAATAATAATAATTTTTCCTCTAAATGATTGAATAGTAATTAAAAAAGGGTTATTGCATATTTATTGCAATAGCTGAATTAATCAAGTCCTGAAGGAGGTTGTATTAAATGAGAACAAGTAAGGTAGACAATTTTTCTTCATCGTACTCATTGCACCTTATACAAAAAAATACTTAATTGATTTTTGATTTAATCAAAATCAAATAATAAACATCAACAATTATTTATGATAACAAATAGTATACGTCATTGAAATGAAATAAGGAAAACTATGTATACGTAGGCATGATAATAATGAGACCCATCTAATAATCTCACTTGCATAAGTACTTTATTTTGTATTTAAATGACAACTACTAAGTGTATCCTGTATGATTAAATAAATTAATTAATCGATTAGACTGGCATAGAATGCGTCGACATCTTTTGTATAAAATTATTCCTCTGATCAGTCGCTTTTGCCTGTGTTACATTCTGACTGGTCCTTGAGAGATTCTAGAATTGGTAGCGTGGGTGAGTGTGATTGATTTACTTCCAGCTCCTGTCATCTCCTGACCTCAATAACTATGTTTGCTAATCGCTAGTTTAGTTTAGAAGGTTGTGCTGAATAGGTAACTGTTTAATCAGCCGGACAAATCTTAGCCAATAGACAAACTTTACACACACGTTTCTATGGACAACTTGCAGTTGAATTAAAGTGAGATTCATACATTTAGATATTGCTTGATGACTATGTTTCTATTTAATCTAAAACAAATGTATTAATGTACATAATAAACTGAAGATATAAAATTAAATTATAAATGAGAAATTGAGCCAGTCTTTACGTCCATATCGATCTGTTATTTTTTTATCGATTTAACTGCTCAACCGCATTTCACGAACATGTATGCATGTATAACGGAACGTAATTTTCTAGGGTATTTTATACAGTAATACGCTTAATTAATAACATATTTATTTATAAATATGTATTCAGTTTACTTTTAAAAGTTGTGATCATACTGATTTTATTTCTATTCAAACTTTGAAATATTTCAAATATTTCTTATTATTTTTTAATTTGTCTGTTTAATTCGTCATCACCATTGCAACCGAAACAAAAAAGGTGAGATTTGCCCATAATTAGTGCGTAGCTATCGTTGAGCGTAGCTTCACGACAAGAATGCTACTTATCGCCGCCCTGTTGCATTTAAGCTACACTGATTCGGGTTAGTATATCCATACCGCATCCTGTAATAGTTAATTCAACTATCTTTTTGATTACTTAAGGTAGTTAAAACTTTTGTCACTTTTAGTCGCATGCGGAACTAACCTTTAAATAACTGTTAATATTATCGCATTGTAATTGGACATCGCGTTATTGTAACTATATGTGGTAAACCGAATAAATTAACAAAATAAAAGGCTATAAACATAGGTCGCTGAATAAGTATATTAAATTATATTCCAACTATTATATTTAATTGATCATGCAACGTTCATTATTCAGTAATGTTGGATATTTCCGAACACAATAATTATAATATGAGAAAAGCTGATAGTTCTTCGAAATCATTGTATATTTATTTCCGGAAGATAAATTAATGGCTATATATTTTTTATAGGATTATGTATACTTCATGGTCATTCTTTTAAAACACTCTGACCTTACTCTGAAATTCTTATCTCATTAGGATTTTAGAATAAAAATATGTGTATCATTAATCAGTTTGGAAGATATATTCATTTATCTAGGTCACAGTGATCTATGACGGTCTTTAAAAATTCAATGTAGCTTATCTGTTATGTGAATAGATTCTTCTTATTTTATTTTGGCTTAGAGAGCTTCGATCTTTTAAGATGTTGAGAATGCAGGATGAAATATGCTCATCTATAGGTTTAAATTACAAAAATTTTAAGAGATATTTTTTATACGATTTAGTTACTCAATGGTTACCAACATATCATGATATTAGTATTTTAATGTATATTTCCACTATTTTTTTAATATTGCTTCATCTCTCTTGTTCAATACTATTTAGTAGTGTTACTATCTTATGCATCAGGGGTCGTGAGTTCAATCCCTACCTACTATAAACACTGTTGTTGGTGTTTGTTCTGTGTCTTAAGAGTGTGTGTATTAAATTCATCTGTTGTTTGGTGATCATACCATTAATGATAAAGCTTGAAGTCAGATCGATGAATTATTATTTTTTTATAATTAATTTATATAAAGAAAACTAAACTAGTACTAGGTAGTAATGTTTATATGTCGACCTATTACACGTAAAAATTATTCAAACTACGTGTAAAAATAAATAATAAATTTTCAAACTAGAAGTGTACCACTGAAAAATTTTCTTTATCATTACCAACATTAAAAATCCACTCCTAGACATAGGCCTCCCGAAGAAAAAGGGAATTTTAATATACCGCCATCTATTGGTTCTGGTACTTTAATACCTTGGTTTTAAAAGTGTGACCTAATAAAAACGACTTTAGAAAAAAAAGCTTTTAATGATTTCGAAAATGTCTTACTCATCTATTTCAACAGTTGGTTTCAAAAACCGCCACTAAGATTCATAAATAAGTTTCGCCTGCGTGTTTTCAATTGCCAGCTACAAATAATATGTATTTTTGGATTTTTGGGCGCATTAAATCATCTACCATGCGAGGGGCCCTTAACTCATCTTTAAACCTTATAACAATCATTTCGCATTAGCATTCGCAATTGCTATTTTTACTGCTTACTCCACCCGGAGAACGCAATAAACCTCTCTTAAACATTTTACTCCAATGGCAGTTTGCACGCCCGAACACAGTATCAGTATTTTAAATTGGTGCCATAAGTTTAAATCCCTAACCAGTTTGTGCAGTAATAAACATAAGGGTGTGACTCAAATATTTGATCTGATAACATGATAAATAAATATCGAGGCGCCTCCAATTTCAATATGCAACCGTCAAGAGTGAGTTGTGTTTGGAGGCAAACGTTCTTTTCGCTTACTCTTTTCAAACGGTAGGTTATGTCAAATTATACTTTATGGAGGTTTGTTATTAACTCCTATTTATGGTTGTAACTACATCTGTATCCAGTGTCGTAATGACAGATCGAGGTTCAGGATCCGACAGACACAGATGAAAGGAAGCTTCACGTCGCAAAGTTACACCTGCTCAGCTAGTTTCCTTTAATAGTCATGTTGTCATATCACGATGAATTCTGTAATAATAGAAATTAAGAATATAAAAACACACATAGTTAAGTTATTGTAACATAAATTGTTAGTAACTCGGCCACAAAATATGAAGCTAGTAATTTTTAAAAATATGAAGAGCGTTTGCATTGTCTCTTAGTTCTCTCGCCAAACATTCCCGCTTGTATGTTTTAAAGCGCGAAAAAAGCAGCGAATTACTGTAACATAATATTGAATGGTCACTTGAGCCGTACTTGTGGTATGAAAGACAATATTCATACCATGATTGGACAAAATGGTTTAGGCGTTTAGATCAAATAGAAAAAAATAGCAGAGACGGACCCGATGAAGCAAATGACAGCGATCCTATTTTGATCTTTATCTAGAATAAACATTTATATGATGTATTAGTGTTTCTTCTTGGTCTAAGTATTAAATATTTATTTAAGTGTAATATTTTTGATTTTTTTGTTATCCGATGTCCGTACCACAAGTGTTTTAAGCGACTTATCTAGCAGTCAGGCAATGTATTAAATGATGTGAAATAAAATTGTATACTATTCTAAATAAAGGTCTAAAACACTATGTGTTCGATTTTTATTTCGGCATATAAAGAATACTGTCTAAAATTATTAATGCGGACACATAAACTTTAAATAAAAAATAAATAATAACTACAGAACGCGTGCGCTCTTTATTGCTCTTCGATTCCATGTAGTGAGCATGTTACTTTAAATTTTAATAGAGGTGGTCTTTTAAGTATGGCTTGTATCTAGCAAGCTATACTTTGCAGGTACCATAAAAGAATGTGAAGGTTAGTTATATTATTATGAAAAGTCGAAATAATCACAAAGACCGTTGCGAGCCGCTTGCACACGGCCATTATACCACAACCGCCTTTCTATTAGTAGTTTTCTCTATGCAGTCACAAAATGTTGAAATAATATAACACCGCCAATAAATACTCTTTTTCCAATAATGAGTTTTAAAATGAAACTTACTTATTAAGTTACTACGTACTCATATTGTGGATATAAATAAAACCTTCAATTACTTTTTTTCGGAATGAATCTTACTTTAGAGGGTTTTTTAGCATATAATGAAAAATGCTGAGTTACAAACATAATATTTACTAGATCCAATCCATCTTACTATATCTTACTATGCTACCATTGAAGGTACTTACAACATTAAAGAGATGGCTCTGATTTCTTAGCACAAAAAGAACAGTAGAAAATAATTTATGTGTCTACTAAAGCAGCATAACTATGATGCAGCCACCAAGGGTAAGACGAAGGTTCCGCTCGCATTAACTTGATTAATATAAGTTGATTTTTTTTCTAGTAAATCCTATTTTTATTTTCGAAATGCTCAAAGTTTTTGCGTATATTTACAGGAGATTAATTACAATTAAAAGCGATAGACAAATATATAGAGATTATGTGTTCATAATCTAAAAAATAAACGGGTCCTCGATTTATTCTACTCTGCCTCACGGCTAATTAGTATCATAATAGAATAAAAAGTATCACAACAGAAGCTGATTGTCTAAAGTGATCTTTCATCTCTCGAAAGTGAAATCCTCAGTCGCCCGTTGACCATTGAAAATCAGCTATGTGGTGGCAGACTGTGGCATCATGGCAATATGCTGGTTGCCTTTAATTATATTGCCTTTAATTAAAAACTGTGGATTAGAGCTATTCTACTTATCAAACTTGTGCGTTTTATTACATATGCCAATATAATATTTTTGTCTATTTAATATTAGGGTCTTTTGTAAATAAACTCACAGACAAAATTAACCGCCTTTTTTAACCATGTTTTTTCTTGAATTTTGAGAATTCAACAAATTTAGAGTTTTGATCTGAGTGTATGTCAGTATGTAAGCTACTATAACGGTAAAAAACACAAAAAATAAACTTGTTTAAGAGTCGAAAATCGATTTTAGTAAAAAAAACTAAAATTTAGAAATTTTAAATTTGAAAAAAGAGGTCTAACCTTTCATTATTCAATATTTTAATAATGTGTGTTGCCGCCTCGTTTTTTAATAACTTCCTGAAGCCTGTTTATCTATCCATTCATTATGTCCTGTATATCCTACTGTGGGATATTGTGCCAGTCCTCTACTGCAGCCGTCTTAAACTCTTCTAGGGTTACAGCGGCTGGTACTCTTGTTTGGATACGTTTTTTAAGGTTGTCCTAAATGTATTCAAACAGATTAAGATCGGGTCTGCGTGCTGGCAATGATACAACGTAAATCCTGACATCATTAAGATATTTGGTGATCGATCCTGCAGTATGGTACGTTGCATTGTCATACATCAATCGGAAGTTACCTTCAGTAATTGGTGCGAAAGGTACGATATGGTCTTAAAAATGTGCTCTACATATCTTTAAGCATTTACAGTGCCTCTATCAAACACAACAAGATCGGTACGAGCCTTGTAAGAAATACCTCCCCAAACCATTATGGACCAAACCCACCATGGCGCATGGAGCAAATTTGTCTTTTTGGCGCCTGTAAACACGCTGATGCCTGTCTGGCATATGTTTTAACAATCGTCATATATTCGCACAAATCCTGGCACACGAACTTTGCGAGAAGCTCTCAGACTGCTTTCAGCCAGCTTTCTTACGATAAGTTCACTTACACTGACATTTCTTACCTCAAAAAGGTATATATATATATATAAGTATAATATGCCTGTGTTTCATCGGGTAGGCAGAGATTCAGGCTCTCCACTAGCTACGATTGTGGTATATCTCTGTCGCTTCCTTTACTCGCATTCGTCCTTTCGTACAAGCTTATTTATTCTTGGCACTTCCTACCTGGTTAAGGTATGTTTATGTATGTGCCTAGGTTGCCCTATACCAACTCTTGTACTCACTTTCGCTCTATATATTTGTGCAGTAATTCTACTTTCATCTTATTTAATTTATAAAATTTGGTCTTATGACAATAAACATTATGCTTAGGACGAGCAACGTTTTTCACGCCTTAGTGTCTGATTTGATAATCTTCTGACCTCAATCAACGCTGCTTAATAGAAGAAAAAGAGAGAAGTCATGTACTTTTCATTGTTATAGAGGAAATTACGAAAGGAAGTAAATCTTTTTTTACTAGACCAGGTCGTCAAACAACTACGCGGTACCTGTCAAATTAAGTATCACCACCTATAGATGCTTGTAATATTACAAGGATATCACTAACGTGTTACCAACCTTGTGCGATTTGAAGATATTATGCCACTTTACCCAGTAATTTTACTGCTCTCTCTCTCTTCAAACCGGAAAACATCACGGACGCAAACACTGCTATTTCGCGGTAAAAATAGGTGAGAGTGCATCAATGCAGACCTTTTGTACCTCTAGTAGAGGTTTATCTCTAGATTAATTTAGCGGAACATATGTGTGGATCACAGCAATTGGAAATGGCATGTTTGTGCTCGGTCGGGAAAAGGCGTGCGTCTATATATGTACCGACAGAAGTTAAAGAAGTAATTTATTATAGTTCTGTTCATATACGACAGTATCGGACAATCTGCATGTTAAACCAGATGTGCAAAAACCAGCAGCGATCCCCAAAAATATAAGGAGTGCGTCGCTAAAAATAAACGGAGAACTCGATCGTAAAGACATGCGTGTTAGGGGCGCTGGCAAGAAATTTGGCGAAATTGTTTTGGCTCTGCTTGGAGGCTTTTATGGGCAGGGTATTGACCGAACGTCGTGCCAACAGTCCGGCGCCGCCCTGCCGACGCACCGCTGCTGCACTGCGACTTATCTGCTCCGTTTCCTTCCAAATATAGGTTGGGTTGGACCATAAATTCATAAGCATACATTTTGAGAAAAGACTACTGTGGCAGCTTTACGACAATGTACAATTAAGAAATGAACTAAGGCATCTAGTTGGTGATCTGTTTCATGACAAGTATGGAATAGTTGAGGACATTTTTTCTAGGGGCAGACTTATTTTGGTGTTTTTTTTCATAATCTACTCGTACTGTTCGCACATATGTAACAAATACTGTATTGTCGTAATGATGGTCTCGATCTATATACTGATTTATGATTGCTTCATGTTTTATACTTCATTTTGAGATATATGACCTGAGCATAGATCGACGTTGTATCATTGAATTCTTTCTAAAAAATATAATGTGGTTGCCGTCACTATCAAGTCAACTATAAATAATTAATGAGATGAATTAAGTGCACGTCTTTAATTATATATCAAAATCATCTCTCTTCTTCTCTTCAATCATCTTAGTCAAAAACATACGCATTATATGTCAGTTAACCTGTTAATAATATTTTAAAATTATGAAATCCAAAGTAACATATCCAGAAACAGTATCTCGACACCAGAAGCTGAAAAATTAAAGTGATTTTTCATCTCGCAACAAAGGTAAATCCAAATTTGCTCGTTGAGTTTGAGCCGTGAATTCGTAAAAGAGAACACTCGAAAAGAATGCTACATTCAAATAATCACTGTAGAATACTGGAAAAAGAAATGTCACCCGAATCAGGCCAACAAGTGCATTGACCTGCCAAACATTTTTATTGAAGGACGTCCCAAGGCAACTGTGGCCAAATTACGAAGCATAAAATCAGCAACTTCAATCTGCAAATACAATATCCAACGAAATCTGTATTTGCATATAAATATCGACTCCATTAATGATCTCGATTCGATTAGTGTGTTGATTGCATTTTGAATCAAATGACTTCTTCAGACTTATAAATTAGTAACTTAAAGAATGTTGTATGGTAATTGTATTGGTTCTTTATATTCCTTTTCCTCAAACAACGATCATTGTTTAATTAAACAGGATTTTAGTATTGATAGGTACTGGAATTTAATATGATACCAGAACCGACAGATGACGGTTTATCCATCCGAAACAGTACAGCTAAATGGCGGGGAAGGGTAGCCCCGTCGCGATAGCTGCGCTCTGTGATTGCCAACACGCTTGCCCAGCGCGGTAATTATGCTATCTGCGAAAAATCTCCGTTTTGTGGAGGTTTATATTCAGCAGTAGATTTCTAATAGCTGGTGTGATGATGACGGTGATATATCCTAATGCTAAAACCTAATAAACTAATAAACCAATTTTAATTGTTATTTATTTCTTAAAAATACATTATATTACCATTAATTAAATGTAACGATGCTGTTTATCTCATTTTATTCAATTGTCTGTTGTTTTATTCTGTCATAAAGCCCATTAATGCACAGTTGGTGCGACATCGTGAACAATCAAAGCAATTGGAATTTTATTTTATTGAGATATTATGGTTGTGGTCTGAGAATTTTAAGACAAATGTTATTGGCGCCATGTTTTTTGTAGCTTTTGTTTTGTAAGTAATGATATAACTAGGTATATTTTATACAAAATATTGAAACAAATAAGGTAACGGATTGGCTAACTTTTAAATGACCTTATATAATTTTATTGTGCAACAATTTGTTCGTGTAACAACAACATTTTAGTCCTTTTTTTAATTAAACGGTCATTGTTTAGACCTCAGGTATTCAACATACATATTCTGTTGTATCTACCTTATGCAATCATTCTTTTATCAAAATGCTTTTTTTATTCAAAAACATAGAGTGGATCTTGTTATATCTGTAACAATTTTTATCCAGTCAGGGGTAGAAGGAAATAAAAAGCTCGTTGTAAATACCGGCTTAAAGGAAAGTTGCAATAATCACCGACAAATTCAATCGGCCATCGATAAAGCGTGGGTGTCGGCTATTCAGGAAGCGCCCAGTTGGTCAGTAGGGTGTCTCCAAATTCAGCTCACCGAAAGTCAGGTGATAATAAAATTAGAATAAGTAAATACAAACACACTCACTGAAACACGCAAAATGTTTTGTCGTAAGCCTATAAACTTATTGTTATTAACCCAATACTATTTGTATGAGATTCATTGGGACTGTTATCTGGGTATCCTGGTCTAACTTAAGCTTACTGCTCCGGGCAAAATTAAATCTACAATTTTATGTTGTGCCACGTTTTATTAAATATATTCTTATACATTGATATCAAGTCTTTATTTCAGACATATTATAATAAAAAGCTGAACTAGCAATGTGTTGTAAAAATTTTGGCTATAGCGCGAATATGCGGATATTATCAAATCATTAATACACCTTGTGGGCGGACTCCCTACACTGAGTCTGTTGGTGCATGGTCTCTATCGCAAAATCTTACAGCCCTCTCGGCTATTAATTCTGTAAACTATTTGCCACTTAAACTTGCTAATAAGATGGGTCATATCGATAATGTTGATTTTTTTATTCTTGATTCAAAGGCTCAAAAAGACTCCAAGCATGGCCTTCTCCTTAGCTCGTTTGACTGATTCGAGTCCGAGTTGTAAGTAACTCGAGTTGAAAGACCATATCAGTACCATAAGTGATCGCTGGTCGTAGATTTTGACTTGAAACACTAAGGTATGTCGGTAGTTTTCATTATACTTATATGGTATAACTTAAAGAATACTATCATTGGGTAGGAATGATAGTATTTATTTAGGTTTTACCATTTTTTTTTAATTGAAAATTTTAAATATCGAATAAATTTATAGGCTAAATATATGTATGTATATATATATATATATATATGATCCTATCGGTGATAGAAAGTATTCTGATGGATTTAGACTACCAAATTAAACGGGGGATTTTTGCCCATAATTGCCACGCATGACGGCAATCGGGGAGCGTAGTTTGGCGACGCGGCTAATGCTGCTCATCCCTACCCTATTTTATCTGAGTTGCGTTGTTTTGGATGGACATATTGCCAACGGCTACGGTACCTCAAAAGTCTTTTACGATACCTGGACACAAAAGTGGGTACTTTGTTGGTACCTCACAGCCCAAAGCTTAATTTAAGCACTCACACTTTCTTCTAATAAATCTTCAAGAAAACCCAGTGCAATATTTGAATCTCCTAGCATTTGTAGTGTCTGACATTTCGTGATGAGTGAGTGACCTTCTACTGAGATTGAATTATATTAAGATTTTACTATCTACGTATATAATGCTCATGGTAACCCTACCTCTGACTAAATTAGAAAGACAATCAAATTTCAAGTTTTCGACTTTATTATGCTATAAACAAAGTTGAATTTGGGTGTAAAAGCGCACTTTGTGCTAGTATACTGTTGCCCCAAGCGGATGTCACCGGCAGTCACCTTATTTGGAATCGGTCCAGGCTCGCCGGCAAACTTTTATGTTATTTCAATGTGGTTTATCTGAAAGAACTGCATTGCAATCCGATAGACTATTTGTAACGGTAAACGAGAACCTTTTTCGTTGTAACTTTGATAAACTTTGTATTCGTTTATTTCGAAATACCAGTCCTAGGAATGCGCAATTATAGATTCAGTAGTCAAAACATATTATTTTGACAATATTTTTTGTTTTAACATTTTAAGTCACAATTGGAATTTTATTTCTTTTAGTATAAACTGGGAGCGTTGACTTCTAAAACATAGTTTTTTAAGCTTTGCGGATGTCATCGTTTTTCTAATGTATTAAAAATGGTTTTCATATGCTCACTTGGTATTTTTTTGAGCGCACAATTAAGGTATCTTGTCTATAATACCTCACCTGCCTGCCACCCGCTGATGGCCACCGGAATTATTATCAAAATCATCATCGTATTTGGCATAGAAAATCCTCTGTTGGTCACAGGCCTATGAGGATATATGTCGCGTTAACCGCCGCGCCGCGCAACTCCGTGACGAGAATGTTGCTACCGACGATCCCCAACTTGTAGTATTAAAGCTGCGCTGTTTTGGATGCATATAGCGCCATCTGTCGGTTCCAAAACCTGAGTCACGTTTAACAACCCCTGGTACAGAGAGAGGTACTATTCTACTTTGCCGGTACCTCATGGCAAGGAGCACAGTGAATCATCAATTTTGAATAAACTAGTTTCGTTACTAATTTTAATTGAAATAAAATGGAAGATATACACTAGACATATTTACTACCATAGCTGTGATAGATATGAAAATGGAAAAACGTAACGATTTAGGTAGTTTCCTACTCTATCCTTTCACATCGTGTATGGTTTTGTTTTTATAAGTTGGCCGCTAGCCAATTAAGGCAGAACAGCCTAAGGTTACCTAGGGCATTTTTAGAGAGTTAATTGAATTACAATACGTTAGGTGTTGGCAATTGTTGATTGTTGAAAATTCTAAACGACTGATTCCTATTTACATAATTATACAACAAATTTGTATAAAAGGAGAATCTGACTAACTGACAGATATATCAACGCAGGGCCTTAACTATAAGGGTTAGAAACTTGAAATTTTGCTCAGCGGTTCATTTTATAACGTGGCACTAAGAAAGGATTGATGAATATTTTGCCGTTTTCTTAAGTTATTCGAATGGAATCAGTATGAAGGTTCTTCACTGAAAGTCTTGAAATACAAATAAATAAATTTCTCTTAAAACATCCCTTAAGGGGGTAAAAATGGCGTGCAAAGGTAGTTCTAATTCTAACTCGAAAATTCTACAACAACGCGGGTGAAACCGCGGGGCTCTGCTAGTATTTAATAAAAACCTGTGAGTGAGTCACAATCATTTTAATGTATGCTTGATGAATTTAGCAGTAAATATAAATAAAGGTTATATCCAGGCTACTTGACACAATTAAGGATCAGGTTTAGGTTTTCCGATTTAATTTTTAGTTTAATTTAACTCGAAATCCTGACATCTATCGAAAATATTGTAAACTATTATATTGATCGGTTCCTACATGGATCCAGGAATAGCCGTTTGATACGGGTTTCAGAGATTCATTGATAGATGGCGCTTAACTCAACAACTTGTGTCCCGGATTAAAGCTTGTAAACGGATATCTGCTATTTTTACCCGTACAAATAATATGAATGCATTTATTTGTTAGCATTACCGATCTGATGTGAAAAGTGTCCATTAACCGTATTGAATAATAGAAACATCCACCAAAGAGTACATTTATTTTTAAAAGCCATTAGCCTGGAAGCATGACCAAATATGAAGTTTTTTATTTTGTTTATAATTGGCAGTCAAATGATAATGTTTTATTAATCTTCCTACATACTTTTTAAATTGCTAAATTGGTTCTATTAGAAAATTTAAACAAGCACTTGAAATATTCACAGAAAAATCTTGAGACAAATTAAGTTATATGATTTTTTGAACTAAGCTTTTAGTAAAAGATTGTTAATCTAATCTGAAGTATCAAGAGTCCAAAATAATTAACTCAACCCAAGGGATTTTATAGCCTATTATTTTGGGGACTCCCAAAATATTTTCAAGATATTATCTAACTAAATTATAAATAAAATTTATCTAAATATTATAAATTAGATTGTGAGTTTGCTTTTAAGGTTTTTTGCTTAGATACATAACCATAAATTGTGAATAATATACACAGTATGCCTCCATACCAAAAAAATACTATTCTTTATTAACATAATAAGTCAACGAAAGCATGGGCAAAAGCTAATATTTATATCGATAAAAGGTCACATATTTACCTCATACAAAGGTCGCCTGCACTGGTACCACACTTACCTATTTCTACCGCCAAGTAGCAGTATTCGGATTTCTGTGCTCCGGTTTGAAGGGTGTGAGAGGTAGTTACATTAATGAATAATGAGACATAATATCTTCAAGTCACTAGGTTTCCAACGCCTTAGTGGTGTCCTTACGACATTATTATCAGCATTATTATTTTACGATTGAATTTGACTTTAATGTCTAATAAAACTATGACCTTAATATATTAGGGTTATCTAGGCTAAAAACATAAATATATCTTAACAAAATATTATTTAAATTTAATAAATAATTTAATAATAATAATAAACATTCTTCTTCAATGTGGGATCAAGAAAAGAGGGGGTATCACTGAGCCGCATGCTGCTCCCCCCAAACTACAATCGTAAAGCAACTGGGTGCCCGCCTTGGGAGTAACGTATGCTAAAAAATGCAAACAGGAAAATTTAATGGTTCGTGAAGTAAGTCAGATACGGAGCACTCCGGAATTGCCCCCATATTCGAGTGCGAGCGCAACTATTGGATAATTTGATCATCGACGCTCGCGACTACTTTTTTATTTAGTAAATCCCACATTCGAGATATTTATTTATATTATATCTGTATATATAAAAGGTGAAGCTAACTGACTGACATCAACGCAGGTCTTAAACTATATGGGTTAGAAACTTAATATTTGGCACAGGCGTTACTTTTGTAACGTAGAGAAGCATTAAGAAGGAATTATTGAAAATTTCACCTGCAAGAGGGTAAAACAGAAAGCAGCAATTATTGTATGAAACTTTGCTGTTTTTAAAATTATTCGAATAGAAATTGGTATAAGGTTTCTTCATTAAAATTCATGAAACACGAGTAAAATATTTTTCTTTAAGGGGTAAAGGGGGTAAAAAGTTAGCATAAAAGTTTTATAACTTATCGCGGGTAAAACCGCGGGGGGCTGCTATTCTTTATATATAATAACAGAAATAAATATTACAATCATTTCTAACACTATTGAAGTGGTTTTTATATTTTATTCCTCACTGTATGCAGTTTGATCTAACTTAAGAAATAGGGTAGTTTATATCTCAATTAATAGTCGTAATACTTTATCATGATGAACGTATTACAGGACAGGACATGTTTCGGATTAGCTAGAATTTTATATAAAAAATACTGTTTTGGGTGGATATATTGCCGTCGGT
This sequence comes from Heortia vitessoides, assembly GCA_020976665.1. Taxonomy (NCBI): domain Eukaryota; kingdom Metazoa; phylum Arthropoda; class Insecta; order Lepidoptera; family Crambidae; genus Heortia; species Heortia vitessoides. The sequence continues at coordinate 14,243,932 of JACJUM010000202.1, forward strand.
TGGTTCCGATACTTTAGTTGCCTCTTACGGTACCTGATACATGGGGAGTTATTATATAACTCTGTCGATACCTCACGGAGAGTGTTACTATATAAACAAAAAAATGTGCTATGTGTACACAGTTCATTGTAAGTTCACCATTAAGCCCATTCTTATATTTTTCTCAATTCTGTTTACGCGTGTAGTACCTGTTTGCGACTGAAAATACAATAAATATAACATTTTAACATTTGCAAAGTACCCTCGAAGTTAATGGCTTTCTCGGAGAGGAATTTTTGATTTTCGTCGATTCACGCGTAAGTGGTCTCATGTGAAATTTTCACTTCAGATGGAGTATAAAAAGCTTTAACAGTAATTGTATTAAATGTTTCCTTTACTTGTTACTGTACTATTTAAATCTATAGAGTGTTTATTATTGTTTTATGTTAATTGATTCATATTCAATTATGACTGAACTTAGATAGTGTTCTTCGACGATGAAATTAAGAATTACATTAAAAAGTTAACCTAATACAGAGAGTATTAGGTTTTACGAATTTTGTTCGACATATCGTAAAAAATTCATTAGCCTTTACTTCATTTTTAGATATTATTATTTTCTCTATATATATCATTTGAAAACTAATTGCATCAAAGTGAATGTTTTTTTCGAATTTGGTCTTTGTTGTTTTTCTTGTATTGGAAGTTGCAACACTTTCTTTAAACAATCAATATAGCTGACAATGACCGTAACTGACAAAACAAAATATATATTATATATTTTTATACTCTACATTTTTCTTTAAGAAGTGTGTGACTCTTAATTAATCAGTATAATAAGAAATACTTTACTGACCATTTTTGTAGAATAAGCAACAATTCCACAATAATTTGTCTATGGTTATTGATTCCTTGTGATCATTATCCGAAAATTTAAAAACTTTGCTTTACTAGTTTGAAATTGTAGAGAGTTAAGCAATCTCTACATACCAGGAAACAAAATGTTTAGAATGGAAACAAATTTTAGTCAAATTACAAGCACTTTTAAATAAAATCAATGAAGTAATAATAATAACAATGTTATTTAAAATAAGGAAGTGATTATATAAATTAATAAAAATACTAGAGACATATTTACTATAAAAGATTTGGATATAATGCACTTGAATATTACAAATGTAACAGAAGTGAGTTTGTTGTCGAGAAACAGCCGAGAATGCTTAGTAAGACCTCAAGAAAAAGGGACTCTTACGTGGATTTCCGTCATATTACTTACTATCGCTTATTATTCTGAGCTATTGACTTGAACAAGAAAATTGCGTTTCGTATTGTTTATGTTGGGGCCGTGAGGACGCATGTAGCTAGAGATAAGAGGAAACATCAGCTCAATAAAGTAAAATTTGTGCATACCGTAAACATCATATTAACATAAATCTCCCTTAGATTGAGGGGTGAATTTTAATACGTGAGGAATAGAGCTCATAATAAACGCAAAGAAATGTGATAAATTGTTTTTCAATAGACTTGTACAAACAATATTTTAACATAAGGGAATTTGCAACACACATTATGCTTAGAGAGTATTATTCTTTTTTTAAATTCCATTGTCGTTTTTAAAAAACTAAACGTCACACAAAAAACAAAAGCATTAGCTTTTGGAGCGTAAAAGACACTACTCTTTTTTCTACTCTAATTAGGTTTCGTTATTAATATTGCTATGTTTAAATTTCACGTACATTTTATAATATCTTCTATTGCCCTGACATACAATTCTGTAGAAATTTGGTCTTCTTGAGACACCCGACTAAATTATAAGTCATATTTTTATATACACTAATTATTTGGTTGACGATTACAATTAATCATTTTTAAATTATTTTATATATTCTACTAATTCTTTTCAATATTCATATAATCAATTATTGAAGAATGAAATAATAAATAAATTTTACAAAATTTATTTTCGAATATTTATTGTCTTAAGTCACTTATCCATAGTTGTTTTCAAGCTCTCTATATATCTCTTTTTTTTCGTGTAACAGAACTACGTTTTCTTTTATAAGTATGACCTATAAAAACATTTACTAAATTGAAGGCACTTTGAGCACTCACCACGTGTTAAGAAATTAGTGTCTCTACACATTCCATCTGCTAATTTATTACATGAAATGATATAGAAATATTTTGGAATTAACGTAGTATTTTTTCAGATAGTCTCTCGCTGTAAATCTTCGGAATGTTTTTTCAAGTGCTTAACGTTTACCTAGCTCCTCAAGTCTGTAATTAACAATACAAAACACGCTTTACTTAAGCAGGTTGTAGACGAGATTAAAATATTTATTGTAAACGCATTGCATGATGGTAAATGCCACCTAAACCTGTAGATGCACGTTCTATCGTATGGTTTTTCGTAATGATGTTTTGTATCATAATGTTCCCAGTAATTTCATTGCTTCTTACTCTTAAACTCGACAACAGTATTGCTAATCAAAGAAAATTTCTGCTAATATAAATATGGTGCAAATGATTTGAAATAACACATAACAAATCTTTACTACATCACATATGATATTTTTCTTCTAGTTTTAATCGGAGACTTTATTGATAAAGCAACTAACAAGTTAAAGTGATGGTTAAATTAAGTCGTAAGTTCCTGGAATGGAGACCATGTACTGGCTAGCATAGCGTAGTACGCCCAACCCTTTTACAAGGCGGACAGTCAATCTCACTTAAACTGCAGGCCACATACAACTGGTCCCACTGGAAATCACTTGAGGAGGTCTAAGTTCACCAGTAGACGTCTTAAGGTTGATATAATGTTGATATTTGAAACTACAAACAATCAAGGATCTACAAATACTTATGTAGATTCTACATATACGAGTATATTGTTGGGTACGATAATCGATTTTGTGGCTCCACACATTAGGGGCTGCACTATATAAAATTATAATTTTTACACTTTGATTAGACTAGACTCTACCGTAGATCGATAAAAGTACTTGTGTTATCCTCTAGTATAACATATTTGAATGCACATTTTTATAAAACTAAAATATATACATTTACACATATAATAACAATAAGTATAAAATTATTATATATTAATCTTTCCTTTTTTTAAATGATGATGACATCAAATAGTGTTTGAATATTTTTAAAGCCTTGGTACCTTCAGCAACAGTAGGTATTACACGACTGCGGAAGCCACCACTTTTGTGTTATAAGTATTGCCTCTTGCTACTAAAATTGTCGTTCATTTTCTCGTCTGCGCAAGACGCCTTATAGCTACTTCGGATACACTGGGCAAATGTCACTCCAGTATTTAATTAAAAAGCAAAGAAAGTGAGAAGGTGGAGGGTAATTTGTCAAAATTAATTAAAAAGAAAACGAAGGAACCGAAGAATTAGTGACTTTAACAAGATGACGTACTGTTAAGGAATTCTGCCCGCCGTTTGTTTTTCAACTAATTATCAACTTAATGAGAAAAGACGATGGTCTAATTATTTAATAGTATCACACTTTCATTAATCTGAAATTCAAAGTGTCAGATACTACGTTAAAAGTTTGTATAAAAAGCTTAGGTAATTTCTATTAATTGTGTGCTAGCGACCAAGTTTACAAATAAAATCTAACATCATAGAATAAAGATACTCACGAGAAAAGGGTTATGTATTAGGTTGATGAAAAATAATTTTCCAAATTGATTACGCAGCAAAGTATTTTAATATTGAAAGTGGGGATGTCTGACAATTTTACTCGCGCACTTTACGCATTGTGACGTCATCTTTTTCTTATGTTTTGACATTTACCATTTCTGCTAGGTTATAATAGCTTCAATATTTATGGTTTTCATTGGGTTAACAAATAAAATATTTTAAAGAGATCTACTCAGAAAATAAATTTATGTGACGCTCTTATTCGCTACATAAAGATGCTCTTGGTATACGAGTGGACTTAAGCGAACTATGAATCGTATCATACATTACTAATTTGGCTTGTCAGTTAGCGATATTTTAAAATTTCACATTATTTAATTGTTCTTTTGAACATTAAGTATAGTTTTTTTATAGTACTAAATAACTAACACTTTTATAGAATCAAAATAAAACTGTTTTTCGTCGGTACAGGATTAGTCAGTAGTAGTTAAACAATCTCAAATTAGAAACTTTCCTTCATAGTACCACTAAATGTTGACATAAGGCTGAAATCATTGTTTGCTGTTGTACCAGTAACATATGACAAATAAAAGTTTACACAATGTAAAAGCAAAAAACATTAAATGTTTACCGCAACTAAATCACATACGCAGCCAAGCTTATTATGTAATACATACATACATATAAAATGTCCTAACGTCTCATGACCTGAAAACTTGATTAGATAGGTCAATTAGAACTTTTGTATTACAGATATCAAACAACAAAAAAATCATATTTTAACACCCCGATACAGAACAAACACAAATATTCATCGTTTAAGTATTTGTCTAGTGGAGTTCAAACCTCGGGTTCGAACCTTGGCCCTCAAGGATACTACCGAATGCGGCTTTGGGACCTATAGTATAAAAAATTACATTTGATAATATGTAAGAATTATAGAAATTGGCAGTAGAGTAATAAGAATATAGTATACATGCAGGTAATTATTTCCTACTGATATCATACCAAAGGCTTCGAATGTACTCGTTACATAATAGGTATAACCTTACTCAAAACTTTTAATTGATCAAATATCACCGCAAAATTATTACTTGATTGCTTTTAACAAACGAAATAAACAAGACATCCCACGCATACCGATTAAATTGGCAACCCATGTTTAAACCTTTAAATTAATCCGGTAATTAGGAAACAATTTTCGTATTTTTCATCCGTATTATATATTTATTAATTTCGCAAAATCACCCAATCAGATATTTATATACAAGGTGTCAATGGTATAATGGACCCAAATTGGAGCCGAATAAGTAAATTGTTATTTCTCCGAACAATTTCCGATGTAAAATATAATACGACCTTTGTTTAAATGACTTAATTTGAAACGGAAATGTTGTTTCCATTATTATTGCAATAATCTTGTGAATAAGGAAATTATTAGTGAGTTTATCAATTTAATTCAGAAAAATGCACGACAGTATCATTTTTTTGTGAATCATTATAACTGTCGTAGATCGTTCACTGCTGGAGGAATTTTTCTATAATTGCCGCACTGGGCAGGCGTGATGACAATCATAGAGGTCAGCTTTGTGACAGGAAGCTGCTGCCAATGCCCGCCTTGTTGCACTTGGGCTACCCTATATAGGAAGGTACTACCCTACTGATAACCCACGGCAACATCGTGTATAAATATAATTATTAAGAGGAACAAACAAATGATCATTTCAAAAAAAATTTTTTGACGTGATAATTCAATTTGAATCTGACAAAATATTGTTTTTTTTGTAATTAACACATCTGTAAAATTATTACTAAATATTTCATATAAATATGTTTGTAATTCAAATGTTCAAAAATAATTAGTAAAACAAAGCGAATCATGTCACTTCAACGTCGTATGCTAATTTAATTAGCGATATTGTTAATTGACGGTAAATTTTGAACTTGTTTTTACTTACAGTGTTTACACATTAGTATTTTTTTATCTTATAACCTAAATATCTAAAATTAATTGTCTTGAACATATAAATGTACATAGAGATTCTGATTTCATTTATATGCAATTTCCCAAGAGGGGCATACCAACTTTTCTTTATTGACCAACGTAAACGTGGTAGCAGCATATAGACGCTCGTGATATCATAAGGATATTACTAGCAACGTAGGTAGCTAACCTTGTGACTGGAAGATATGTCACATTGCCTCTTTCACCCGTCAAACTGCAACATTGCAATACGAACTATCTATTTGCTGGTAAAAATAGGAGAAAGTGAGATGCTGAAGCAGACGACCTTTACATGAAGTCTGTCTCTTAGTGTATACACATGCAAATCTATGTATATAATTTAACAATGTTCTGTAGCTTAAAAGTATGCCGTTCAATTTATATAGTTGATAGAATGATAATGCCAACCAGTACTTATTCCGCCATTACATCTGTGTTCTATTCTGCGCAATAAAGATTGATAAAAAAATGTTTAAATATGGTGTATTATATATTTCCAACTTTAATACAAAATGTGTAATTTTTCAACGGCAATATCGATCCAATTTCACACTAACCTTCGTAAGTTAAATATTCCATAAAAGCAAACCATTACCTACATTACAGAGCCTGGTTCACCCCACACTCGAACACAGAGCACAATGTAAATAGATTTGGTGAAGAGTTCGAGCCCAAAGACTCGCCCGATCCCCGAACGGATGCGGTCTTTACATACAAAAGACCGAATTGCCTTCTCTGATTGAATTATGCCTTTCCGCTCCCGCCTTCGATGGGGCACGGGCTTTGTGCGATATTTATGTAAAGCTGCCGACGTCATTCAATTGAAATGAAAATAATTACATGAAGCAATAGTAAGAAAACATGCTAGTTCTAGGAAAGAGCAAATTGAGAACAATTACAAGTCTAAATATTCTGAATATGTAAAATATTCTTGGATGTCATTGAACAAAAGTTTTTGAGTAGAATTCTAATAAAATGACTTTCAACTCTTTTAAGTTAATAGATAGATCCAAACCTCACATCCTGTTTTCCTACAACCCTAACTAATTACACACCCGATATATGTTTGTTAATCATGCCAGAATGGCTAAACAGAAATTTAGCACAAAATTTAGCACAAAGATTATTGATAGTCTAAACAATTTTTACTCCAAAATTATGTTTTTATGGTGAAGTGTAGAATCTGAGTGTTATTTTTTATTTATGAAATGGCATGACTTTTAGCTAACCCAGTTTAGCTGTCAAAGAACGACATAGACTTCTCCCTGTAATAAGATTAGAATAGACTTATATATAGAATTCCCCACGGATAAGTAAAAAGTAAAGACCTTGCAGACAATACACACTTATTGAACAATAAAATATTGTGTGTACAATGAGAGTGGTATCAAATCAATAATGGTGTAATATGCCCGATGGTGCATTAGACTGTGTCCCTATCTTATGCGCCAAAGGTGGTGGGTTCGATTCCACGAAGATACATTTTCATGTTTGTTCTATCTGGGTGTTATACGTCTATATGTTTTATTGTAATATTTGTAATACACAATTGCTTTAAGCTATTTATCACAGAGTCAACGTATGAGATGTTTAATTAAGGTCTGAAAATATTTCATAACTGAATATTTTTATGAATTACCTAATTTTCTTTGCAATAACTAATCGTTTTATACAGTTCATTCTAATCTTTATTATCAACTATCAAGTCAATTTTATTAATTTGATAAAGTTCAGAACTAAGGCGTTTTTATTACGTAATCCGAGAGATAGTGTAATAACTCTTTAGATTGGTAATTATCACAATTAAAGAGTTGGTCGGACTCTTAACAGAACTTTAAACTTTACGCCCCACTTTTATCAATGGAAGTGGTGTTTGATTGCACCTTAAATAAACTTGAACGAAATCACATCTTATAAACGACTATAAAACGTGCAGTGACGCTCCAACAAAGGAGTGGATTTAAATTGTTTCTAGCCTGTAAATAAAAGTGGGTGTTATACGAAAGCGCATTGATTTTCATAGACAAAAACCCAAAAATCCTTAATAAAAGAAGGGATACGAACTCGTCAGCAATGTGTCGACCGGAGCCAATTGAATTTCAAAGCCGACAAGCGTCTACCACAGAATTTATTCAAAGAATAAATCTGAAAATTTGTAGATCTAAAGGCATAAAGGAAAAATGGCGCCGACGCGTTGACACAAAGGAATTTCTAAATTTCACGGCTTCCGCCTTGACTGTTTGTATTTGTATGAGAGGGTAGGGTAAGAAATGACAAACGGCTGGGGGTAACGAAACAGTTGGGAGCGGGCAATCTTTACGAGTCTGTTGTCGCCGAGCGGTCGGTCGAGCAGGACATTGGATTAATCTACTTAATGACTAAGATGTTTTATTTAATCGCGAATGTATCTTCCTGTCTTTATGTTGGTAATATGATAATATTCTTGCCAAATTTAAACAATTACTAAAAACTTTACATTATGCTTATTATGCCGTGTTATACATAAAATAGTAGCCCCCCTAGACTAAGGTAGCAGAACCGACAGATGGCGGAGTACCCGTCCGTGACAGTAAAGCTCAAATGCACAGGGCGGGATTGGGTAGCAGCGTCCCGTCGCGAATCTACACTCTGAGATTGCTAACACGCTTGTCCAGCGAGGCTTTTATAAGCACATGCCCCTTTTCTTGGGGAGGCCTAAGTCCAGCAGTGGACTTTTAATGACTAATAAAATGATGCTTATTTTGCATTTCCCTAAATTATTATAACGATAATTATGTTAAAATTGGTGATTGGACTGTGCAAGCCACCTAAAAATGATATTTATACCTACCACAGTTGAATTGACTATATAACAAAATGTAAATTTACACACGAAATAGTATTGGTTTTGCGGATAAAGGTAAGTTTTTCGACGTGGAAATAAAATGCAACGTGTTTTGCAAAAGCTGGGAAAATATTTACTTAAAATTTGTTCTTGCTGCATGTTTAAATTGTTGTATTTAAATTTAGTGCCAAAACGTCCTGTGCAAAAATATGGTGTGGTTACCTTTGTAAGACTAATTGCTCATCAATTAAGTCAGGCGCTTTACGTTTACAAATCAAAAATTTAGAGTCAAATTGAAAAGAACACCTGTTTCTGTTGACCGGATTTGCTTTTTCATATATGTAAAAATAATATATTTTACAACATCTCATGCAATGACCTAACGACCCCAAAATAAGTCGCTTAGAGCACTTGTGTTACGGATATCAGACAACAAACGAATCACAAATATAATATTTAACTACATTTTTAATATCCAGGAATCAGTACTAATAAAAATATTTATCATATAAATGTTAGACCTTGATGGGGATCGAACCCACGGCCCTTGCACACAACATAGGGTCACTACCATCTGCGTCATTGATCCCGTCCTGCAATTAAGTACCTACTAAGTTATAATCAGAAACTTTCGATCTTCCATATCATTGGTATCTTTATAACTCATGAGATCCCTAAGCCATTAATATAATTAAATTTCTTTTTTAAATCTTTCATCAAATTTCCTTTTATAAGTCTATGTATTTAATAGCTTTTATGAGCGCAAAAAGATGAGGAACTCTCTTTCACAGTGTACCTATATATTTTTCTTTTACCGAACTGTGCAAGGTAACCAAAAACTATTTAAATCGATTAATTCGTTTAGATTCATATCTTAGAAATCAGTGCGATACATCGCAGTACACGTTATTTATATATAAAAAAATATATGTACTTCATTTCATTTTAATTTCAAATCAAAGTAACGATCAGACAGCGCTTGAAACAATTAGTGCCATAGGAAATCTTTTGTGGCGGCTTATATCTGGCAGTGGATATCCAACGGTTGTTACTATAATGATGATTTAAAACATGAAAAAATGATAAGATAATTACTAAAAGGACTGAATACTAATGCTTTTGGGAGTGAGATGAAATGTTTTCAGAGCTTAAATTGACTTCGTGCCAGCGTGTGTTAACTCTGTTTGTTAGAAAAACTACTGTCAACTTTGATTTACAACATTGTACGTGTAGACGCTAATAATGAATGTTCATGACTGCGCTGTGTAAAGGTTTACACAACGTCAAATATAATATATTAAAAACCACGATATTTACTCACAATTCAGTCTACAGTGCAAAACTTTTCACATTTTACGTTATAATATTAAAACTGTTGCTGTTAGGGTTTTTTGTTGACTAAAAAGTTTTCAAAACGATTTAATTTTTTCTGTTTGTTTTTAAGCTAGCGTGTTATTACAGTATTTATTTTATTGCGAGTTTATAGTTGGGTCTGTTTAATAAATATTCGGTTTAAATCGAACTATTCATGACAATTACTTATACTTTAAGCTAAATAATAAATAAGGTAAACTAAGGTACTGGCACCGACCGATGGCGGTATATTTATATGAATCAGCGCAGTTGAAATACAACTGAGGTGCGATGGGTAGCAGTCTACCCGTTGCAAAGCTACGTTCTATAATAGCAGCAACCTTTCTAACGCAGCAAGTATGGGCAAGTATTCCACTTTCTTGGACAGTGTACTTTCTACGGCTGACGTGATTATAATCATGAAATAATACATTGGTAATAATAATAATAATGCTCAACTAATATAATATTTAATGATTGGATTTACATTGATTTAATATACATATTGGTGTTGTCATTGAGAAAAACGATACAAAATCTTTACATGGAACAATACAAGCGGCGACCTCATCGATTGGCACTTTAGGACGAAAAATCATCACAAACTCCTTATACTGATCATGCTCACAAGAATCGTATTCAATATAGCCATAGAACATACACATGCTGGAAATAGGACTCGCGGTAATTGCAGCCAAAAATACTTTCACCTTGAAAGGATTTTTGCCTATAATTACCGCGCTCGGCAGACATGGTAGCAATCGCAAAGCACAGATTTACAAACGGGAATGCTTCTGAAAATCTCAGCTAAGATATTTCAGTATTACATCGCGATCTGTTGGTTCCAGTAACTTAGTCGCCTCTGATGACATATTACCTATATAGATTTCGTTTTATGTGTTAATGTGAACGCTATGTAAATGACTATCTATTTATTTCTTACTTGGGGTAGCCCGGCTGCACTTTAGTAAATTGTTGTATCATCAACGATTATTAGTGTTATCAGGTAAATCATGACAATATAACCCGATAGATTTAACTTTAGGATACTTTAGCTACGTATCAGCGAAAGTTTCTGATATTAGATTAATGATAACGAAATTATTGTTAATTGAAATTCCGTGGAAATGTACAACATAATTTTAGTTGCCTAATTCACCTTTATTAACTACTTTGTTCAAGAAAAAAGCTATTGTTCTTTTACAGTGTACTATTTATTTATGGATATTTAATAATGAAAGCTAAATTAATGGTATTATACACATAATTTCGTATTTATGATATTTTTATAGGTTGGTTTATAAATATCAGAAACGAGTGAATAGACCAGTAAATTTTAGGACAATGGATTTTGGAAAAAAACATATAACATGAATTACTTCAAACATCTAACAATATCGTTTGAACCAAAGTAATAGCTATTTTCTGCAGCGAATACACAAGCAGCTTTCCCTGTTAGTGCATATCCCATCCATGAAATCGTCTAATATTGAGTTATTTTATTAAAATATAGGGAACAGTTATAACACGCCGTTTAAAGACTGTGAAGCAAATGATCCAAGGGATTTATTATTAAAATTAAGACTAAATTGACCCGCGTGAATTTAAATTTGGTTCGTTATTCAAAGACGTATGTGTGATATAGTTATTTCCTGATCCAGTTGGCAGGTGATAAGTATGGGCGACGTATGACGAGCCCGATCATGCATTCGTTGGGCTCCTGTCTTATATTATGCGCCAAGGGCTGTATACTCGTATACTTGATCCAGGACTAACATTTAAATGATGAACATTTGTACTTGTTTTGTGTCTGGGTGTCATATATTTAAGCATCACATTTGTAATACTTCTATTGTCATACACGTGCTTTAAGGTACTTACATCGGAGTCAGGTCAATTTTTGAGACGTCGTGTGAATTATTTATTTACCTGTCTGACCAATCTTGAATTTATGGTCATTTCTTCGTCACTAAAACTTGAGCGAGTCCACTTCAAATAATTTTTTCAGTGTAACAATTTCACTGTATATATTTATAACATATAGTTAAGGTTAAAACTGTTCATCAAGTAAGTAATTCAAGCATTATTGAAGTCGTAAAAACAGCACGATAACGTTTCTGAGGCCTATTGTTCATTCAATACACAGAGCAGCGTTGCTGCACCTAAAACCTGAATACATATTTAATACCCAGACACAGAAGAAACTCAAATATTTATCGTATAAATATTTATCCTTGATTGAACCCTGAACTTTTGCTATACAAAATAGGAACACTACCAAATGCGTCAACAGGCCTGCCGTCAAATCAATTATGACATGTGAGCTGTCTTGCACATTAAATATACACAATCATAAGATGTATCAGACCTTTAATCTTAATTCCTCTTAATAAATTATATACATATAGCAATTATAAATGTGTTCTAATAATATAAGATAATGCATCAACGCCTAGTATCTTTGCATAGCAAAGTTTAGGGATACACAAATAGCTGTAAATAAAATGTATATATGTACATATAATCTCTCGTATTTAACTGTTGTATAATAAAAGGGGTGTAATAAAATAAACCAAGAAAACATTAAAATGTGTTTAGGTGACTATACAACAGTAGTTATAAAATGTATGTGTGTTTATTATTTAAATTATATTTACATAATTATAAACGCCTCGGGAGATACATCGTTTTTAAAATGACTTACAAAATATGCCCATATTTAAACAGTGTAAGCTCATTAGAGAAATCTAATCATACATTTCACATAAATTGAAAATGGTAATGCACTGTGGACCAAATTAAATGATCTCCCAATGACTTGTTATTTATGGATATTTAAAATGCACCATTCTCTTATAATGGCGGTGAAATACACAAGTAATATAAATACAGCATGCAGTGCTATCTATTACGATTGCGTGAGAAAACTCGGCGCACAAATTAGAAAATAATTTAAACTGGTGTAAGCATCGCCCGTACACGTCGGGCCACAATAACTGGCAACTAATATGTATTTGAAGTTCTGATTCGTTTATAAACAGCGGTGTGGCTCCGGCAAATCGATCTCTGATATCGTTTTAATTTTGAAATTTTCTCCGATACCGGTAATGGATTGTTTTGCGACTAACCGTTTGTGATTTCATTTGGTGTTCTGTGTAATAGGGTTACCAAACAATACTTATTAAGTTCACTCGGCTATATTTTTTGTTAGCACCCCAACTGCGATATCTGTTCTTAACTCAGACACAATCAAAAATTGCCTGTGACAAATCAAAGATAAGCTAATCACATAGTTCCACATATATTTTGGAAAAAGTTTATTATTATTATTATTATAGTGAATTCCTTACGATTTAATGACTGGCTAAGTTACGGATAGAGTTACTTTGGCATTTTCAATATATCTGCATTATTTTCTCGTTCATAACATTCTATATATATTTTTAATTTGCGAATCTGTTTGCATAAACTTTTTTCTTTATATCGCACCCAAGGTCAAATGTCCAACGATTCAAGTTATATATGTTCAAAATTTTATAAGTAATTTACTAATTAAACGGTGAAACCCTAATAAAAAGAGAAATAGACGTACACAATTATTATAATATTTTAGGTTTTATTATAGACTAGAAATGAAATTACGAATTAGAATTACGACGTATATTTATGATATATCTGTTCAAATGAACCAAGTTTAAGACAAGGTAAAGAAACTTAACTTTAGGCACCCCTATAGAAGCACTGGCTGGGCTCGCCGCCGGCACAGTTCAATAAATCAAAAGAAATGACGCCTTGCGTTAAACAGTCATCGTCTCTCTGGGTGGTCGAGACTCGGAGACGCTATGCTTATTTCACGCCGCAGTGTACTACAAATAAAGGCAAAACTCAGTGTTTCAGAACTAGCGGCACTGGAAGAGCGTACTATGTTGCGATTATGGCTTGTAAAGACCGTAAACTTGAAGTGTCTTGTGGCAACTTCCGCCGTTTGATCGGTAATAATAAAGTTTGACTTATTATTGAATAAAATTACATTGTGGTCAGCGGAGCGTGTAAATATGAGAATATATCTATTGTTTAACGTATAACGTTGTGATATTTTTTATGATGGTCATAATCGTTTAATTTTGTTTTTTTTTTAATTTTATTTAACTAGGTCCGCGTAGTAAGCGTCATAGCAAGCTTTTTTTGAGCGGGAAAATACTCGTGGTACATGAATATTTTCCCGCCATTTAATTCGAATGGAAATGTAGGGCTGCATCGGATTCACTGGCTTTGCATCAAGCGCCTGCCACCTTTAACGCCCCTTTAGCAATCGAACTGGGTACCTGGAGCTGCGTAGCATGTAATCATGGTACCCAGTCTGTAGCGGCCCTTTTCACAGCCTCATAGCCTTGTTACTCCTTGGAGGATATGCACGCATATGTACTGTTAGTCGGATTTCAAATTAGGCTCCTCTAAAAAGGAGAATGAGAGAGTATATAGCGCAGGTGCGCTGCTCGTAGTCGTCCGGGACGTCGTAGCAGCTCATAGACGATTGTAATATCACGAGAATATCACTAATGCGTTGCCATCCTTGAAGTACCGGTAAGTAGCAACTGATTTTTTTAGACCATGTAGATAAGCGATTAAACAATCACGTCATAGTAAGCGCCACTGAAGCCTATATATGTTAATAATATTACAGGAATACCACTAGCACGTTGCTACTTGAAGATGTTACCTTAAATCACCCAGTAATTTTACTGCTACTCTGAGGATTCAAACTGGAATATAATATGCATTATATTAAATACGTTACTTTTTGGCGTTAGAAACAAGGGAGAGTAAGGTACCAATTCAGACGAACTTTGTTGGAGGTCTACGAAATTAGTTGCCTAATTCAAAATCTATTTGTCTTTCTGCCCGCGCTTCGATTCGTCCGTGTCATTCCGAAAAAAAATCTATGTTCCTTGACTGCTAATTGGTGCAAAAAGTCGTACCAACTGAAACATATTCTCGGAATAAAAAGTAGCCAATGTGTTGCTTCAGACCTCTGTGCCAATTGAACTCACTCAAAACTCATGCAGTTACAAACATAAATAGTCACAAACTTTCGCGTTATATAAGGAATTATTCCCTATGAAGGTAAATTAGTTTTAAATCTTCCCTTATTAGTTTATACCTTTAAAAAAATTATACAGTTTTTTGAATGAAAAAAAGGTATATTTAAAAAAAAACAATTGTTTTTAACATAATTATGAAATGGATGTTAGTACAAAAAAATTAGAAGTTTCTAAAAATGCGTTTTAGGTCTAAATACTTTATTTATGAAACCGTATATACATACATACTGACATTGTTAATGCGAAAATGTGCTCGTTACTCTTTCACAACTTTGCTGGTGACCCATTTATAATGAAATGTAACATGAAGATACCTAGAGACCTAGAAGGACGATATAAGATTTTAATTTCCGACAAGTATCCGTTATTTTTTTCCCTTGATATTAAATAAATACCCGCTTATTCTGGAGTGTTGTGTTTATCTAATTAATTATTTGCTGTATATATCTAATACACTATTATATTTATGTCTCATTTTAAATATGTACGTCCATGCTTTTCGAATTGCTCCCAAAGGATCGATATTATACATGAGTAAAATTGCCTGTTTAAATTTCACACCTCTTTCCTAGTAAGCTGCTTAGGCCCTTCGATATTGATTATTGCTTCCTAATTCTATATAGCTAAACCCTTATGAAGTAAAATTATTATCTATTCCAAAAGTTAATTTCGTATATTTATAATTTGGGCTGAAAACTAAAAGCCTTAATTATAGAATGTTGAGTGGTAAAGCATAAGTAACTTTCAGCATCAAGTATTTATAGTTTCATATTACCTAATTTCATATAGTATGATTTTATATATAGCGATTATTTTAATTATACACATTTTAATTTGCATATAAAGTTTATATAAATAAAAATTTGAATAGTTTAGAAATGTGCTTTGTAATTAAAAAAATAGGAAGTTACAGAACATGAATTGAAATTGGTGTTTTTTATACTACTAAATCAACAAATAAGCATACGGTCCGAGGTTTATACACGCTCGTATTATCTCAAAGATATCACTAGCGCGTTGAGAACCTTATAACTTGAAGATATTATTTTTCACTTCCCATTAATTTCATTACCTCTCTCACCCTTCTATCCGAGAAACAGCAATGTGAATACCGCTATTTGGCGGTAGAAATAGGTGAGAGTGAGTATTTCTTGTAACTTTTTAAAGTTAAACTTTTAAAAGTCAAGACACGGTAATAAATATGATAAGTACAAAAACGGCGACAACTAAAACAAAATTGAAATAGTGTATTTATGATTAGGTGATATTATTGTTAAATAAAACGACTTGCTGCTGGATACTAAAATAGGAGACTATATATTATTTTTTTTTGTAACATTGACTATACAGCCTATAGACAATATTTTGTTAACTTAAATTCAACACTCCCACTTAACAAAATAATCAAATATCATCTGAAGCTTTGACCACAAGCCCTTTGCTGTTGTTTCGTTTTTAATATGCACAAATAATCCTGGTTCTATAGAAAGAATAATTTTTGCCCGCGCTTTGGCATCGGTAACTTCGCCATCTTTCTTTATGCACGCTTCCATGCCTTCTAGTATTAAATAGTTTTCCACTGCAAATGCCCATTCTTCGTAATTTTCTCTTCCTTTTAATTTTGCAATACTTGCAATTATATTTCCAGCCATAATTCACTGATAATCACGATTTATCTTTTTATATTAACTTTAAAAACGCTGGGCCCATAACCTGTTAAATAAAACGACTTGCTGCTGGATACTAAAAACAGAGACTATATATATATTTTTTTTTGTAACATTGACTATACAGCCTATAGACAATATTTTGTTAACTTAAGTTCAACAATTATATATATGTACATTATAGAGGAATACAATTATTAATAACAAAAGCCATTTCCAGGAGTTCTCTATGAAAACAGTACAAAGGTAGCGTTGATTCTAAATCCGACTGCCAAGCGACAACAGATAAATCGATTTGAGTGTATTCGAATCACATGTACGGATCTTAAATACATTATTTATTATATAGTATCTGAAGGTTGTTTATTTTGTGCACAATACAGATTAAATATCTCAACTTTGTATACAAAACATTCCTATAAAATGCTCTGACAATATAAATACTAGGTCACCTGCGTTACGGCTCATTTTAATACTTATAAAGGTTAGTCGTGTAACTCCTACATCTTTTCCCACAAAACAAACGACTCAAGTTTATTTAGTTAATTTAAATTAATTAGAGAATCCTAAAATAACGAGAAATTTAATTAACATCCGCCATTCCTGAAAAGTAAAAGTGCAGTCTGTATTAAAAAGTAGCATTGCATAATAACTCGCAATTATGTGCTAGAAACAAACCAACGTAGAATTTAAAAGATACAATGTTGTGGTAAATTTTCGAGTACACCTATTCTTGGCGCTGTCTGGTTAGGTTTAATTTTTATTGTATAGTGCAAAGATTGCCAGTAAGAAAATTCTTAGATACTGTTAATTTTTTTGTCTATCTGTTTGGTCTAGCTAATCTCCACCATAATTGGTGTTAGGCGGAATGAATGTATTGAAATATGATTCATATCAGTAGGGAAATATCTATATGTAAAGTTACACGCATATGAATTTTTTGGTACCAAATAAACGGGTAAGGGGAGGGAGTGTATAAAATCACGTTTGATATTCGATCAGGTTCTATCCTGGCTCAGAATCTAACTTGCATGATGTCTATGTCTAGGTCAAGTGCTACTACGTCATTGAGAATATCAGATGTAATTGAATTGAAACAAATGGTAAAAATCTATATCCACTTTGGAATCCTGCCAAATCGTATTGGACGTGCTACCTAGTGGTGCAAGAATGGTAAATGATAGACCGACCAATTTAAGCCACTGTGACCATTCGTACTCTTGTAATTGCTACTTGCCCCCCTAGTTTATGGTTGATTCTGTATTCTACGATCATTAAATCCTTTTTTAATAATATATTATTATTATTAAATATATGATATATGATAAATTCCCACAACATCTCATATATTGACCTGACTCCGTGGTAAGTCGCTTAAAGCACTTGTGTTACGAATGCCAGATGACAGAGGAATCACAAATATACTACTTAAATACATATATTTTACACCCATACACAGAGCAAACACAAATATCATCATATAAATATTTGCTCTGGGTGGGAATCGAACCCACGACCCCTGGTGCAGAAGACAGGATCACTACCATCTGCGCCATCGGGCCCGTCACTTTACATATAATATACGATAACAAGCAATATAAGCTGCTTGCTCGTAAGCTTCTTTGCTTTGAAAACCATCTTCCTCTCTCATTGATGAAGTCTAGGTTAAAAAAAATCCCACAACATTTCATACTTTCAAATCCGTGGTAAGTCGCTTAAAACACTTGTGCTACGGACGCCAGACAAGAGACGAATGACAAATATACTACTTAAATACATAAGCTTAATACCCAGACAAATAACAAATACATATATCATTCACGAACCCGCAACCCTTGGCGGATAGGATCACTACCAACTGCGCCGTCAGATCCGTCGAAAATTATACTCTATGTCTGACAATATACTTCAATTGTAGGAGCATTTCTCCTGAAACATTACTTTCCGTGTATCAAGTTCCGAGAATACAGTATATTCTGGAATATACTGCAAGGATATGGATACAACCTTATCATCTCTAATATCATGTTTTGTCCATGTACACATACATTTATGAGTGTGCTATTAACAATTATGTACATTTACAGTAATTTTACACTAATATTCGTACTACATCTTATTTTGTTATGTTGTAAGTACAGTAATTGAAATAAGTTAAATCCCCGGCAGTTCATTCCGTTGAGGATTTTTAATTTCTTTCTCCAGTTGGAAATTGTATTCCGTACTTGGAGAGTACGTAGCAGGAATCACTTGGTGAGTGGTTTTACTGAATTGCCTTACTAACAAGTCGCTGATGAAAATGTAACTTTATTTTTCATCTGAATAAATTTTGAAGACTCTTCCCTTATTTAATTGAAACGCGACATTATGATATATTTTATTTAGTATAATTGCATTGCAAGGTTGAATTTTTCATAACTTTGAAGTTTCTTAACTGACAAAGTAACAGCTTAATAATTTCAGGTGAGAGAGTAAAGAAAAGTTTCTTTCGAAGAACAAGACCAGTAAAACGAAAACGATAACACAAAGGAAAATTTACTCCTCAATATGTCCTCAATATATCCTATACAAACAAAACAAAAAATTACCAGAGGGATTAGGCGGAAACAAACGAAGTGAAAGAACAAGTAGGAAGCAAAACACAAATTACGTTTTTTTCAGGTAAATAACAAACTGGAGTAACTTAAAACAATTTACGGATGCCACTCGAAAGTGTTAAGTGAATTTGGAAATGTTAGGAACAAGTGCCGTTGAAGAGATGCGGCTGTGAAGTAAACTTAGTGTTGCACGCGGGTGTTTTTATTATCGACTGCATTGACAGCTCTTTAGCTTTTCCCGACATAGAATAACACTTGTGCAGTAGAAACGAGTTTTACTAAGGGACACTGTTTTTTGGAAATTATTTAATACACAATGTTGGTTGTTCAATAAAATTGGATTGTTTGGACGTATGTTAATGAAACCATACGTGAAATACAACAAAAACAAAAATTTTGTTTATTTAACGGAAACCAGTAAAAGTTACTCAACTCATAGAGTTCAGTTACAATTTATAAAATATGATTTAAACATAGGCTATCGCGACATGTGATACTACAGGCTATAAATGAGATTAATATATAGGTTCAATAACATATAATTAGAAAGTCTCGTGCAGATGTTAAGAAATTGTGGAAGAAGTAGTCTAGGCTTGTATCGACACTTTTCGCCCCTACCACAGCCTATCACTACACTTCAAATTGAGTCAAACAAACGAAACTCATCGACAAGATTCTATCGCGCAGAGTTTAAGAGCAATTTTTCTCTTAAAGCCAAACAAATGAGGCGCCATTAGATGGAGTGAGAGCGCTTAATCTATTTCTGACGAGTTCAGTGACGCCGACAAAGACAAATCGACATTAGCCTACCCACACGGCGAGAACCGTCCCACTTCTGTTTCAATTCCACTTTTATTTGCGGATTAACTTCTTATTAGTCATTGTGCTGCGATGGGGCTCGAGCCTGCTATCACAAGCCTTATGAATGGCTCAATTATTTCGCCGACTCAGTACGAATTCATCTAGAGAATTCAAACTGAACTGAGCATGACTTATTCGATTGCCTTCTCATTCTATCCGTTTTAAATAATCGTCTTTTATCCATTATGTATGCGTTATAATAAAAACCACATTTATCAATGTCGCCCTTTAACATGTGTAAACCTTTAGTAAGTCCAGTTACAAGAGTATTAATAAACTGGCAACATATTTATGTTCTAGTGGCAGATATAATGATCTCAATAAATTTTGATGATTACATCCAGTATATCAGTAGCTATTTGAGGAAGCTATTTGATAGAGACATTTTTTAAAGGCACTTCAACCTTTTCTGCTTTTTTAAATTATTTAATTTCAAATGATTTGCTGAATTAGTTTAACCAATTAGTTGAATAGCCATCAACCATATTAGCCTTTTCAAGAATTAGGTCTACACAAAGTTTTTGTCTGATCTCATTAAATTGGAAAGCTCGTTGTAGAAAACGAGTGATATTTTAAAATAAAACCCATAATTTGTGCTTTAATTATACATGAATAAGGTAGAATGTTGAATGCTGAGAGTTGATGATTCAAAGAGCTTCTAAACAGTGACAAGCTAAAATAAATATAGAGGGAAGAGCGGGCGTATTTCAGAAACGACAAGTTGAAGAATGTCGAAATGTGTCATCTGTCAGTCGGTATTTAAAACGATATGTTATTGTGGATGTGTCGTGAACGTTCCTCTTGTTTTTAAATAGGTAAGACAGCTGTCCTCCTCTTAAAATTACGTATTTTTGTAGGAACCAATAAGAATTCCAATGTCCCCAAAATTGCTTTCAAGTTGAGGTTCCTGATTCACGAATACTGTTGAACGTAAATCAAGAGAATTTAATCAAAATACAAAAGTGACTTTAATGTGTTAAAGATTCTGTGAATTTTAATGGTTAAAAAATATTTTAATATGTAGAACAAAGCGAAGAATGCACGAATTTAAAATTGGTTTCCGTGTTTAACATGTTTTCTCTTTTAACTAAAATTAACCAAATATTTTAGAATGTAATGTTGTTTTCAATTTAGGAGAAATTAAATAAGTAGGAACAAATACTAAACTTTGTAATACATCTACAATTTTAAGAAGTTAAATTAGTGAATTAACTAACAATTCTTCTGAGGTAGATCGTCTGTATATGTTACTTTTCACTGTTGCCGCTAATTTCAATACCAATACTGCTATGTTTCAGCTTTAAATATTAGAGTGAAAATACTTCTGCAAGTCAAGTTATATTATTAGAGACATCGACTTATATAGTGACCGGTAATTAAAGCGAGCGCTAAATTTTGTCCAATACATTTGAAGAAAAAGGGGCACGGAGAAATTTAATTCCTAAATAAATTAATATAATGAATATGAAAATACATTGAATTAATATACATTGCCAGGGGTAATGTTACAACAAAGTTACATTTATTAGTTATGATTCGCACAGGTACTTGAATCTCATACAAAAAGTCTCATCTATGTCCACCGGCAAACTACAGTATTCACATTGCTGTTCCGGCTTAAAGGGTGAGAAAGGTAATGCAATTATTAGGTAATGTGACATATTATCCAGTCACAAGGTTTCACCGCGCCATTGATATTGCGCGTAGTGATATTACGAGCATCTATAGGCTGCAGTGACGCTTTCTATTCTGTCGGTCTGTATGCTTCGGGTGACCTGGTCTAATAAAAAAAATAGACGTGGATAAACCGCGGCACACAACCAGTTTGTTATAAAACCATGCGTAGAATTCTGCTTTCTTTCTTGTATCTAAATATCTTGTTGAGTATTTTGTCCAATTAGCAGGTAAGGAATTCACCTAAGATCCGTTCCATTGAGCGTTATTTATTGGAATTGATTTCGTTTTTGAGAATCACAGCCGTGCTAAACCTGACCACTTCTACCATCAATGAAAAGTATTATGTTGCATGCTCAGCACTCTGCACTTGAAATTCATAGGTAGAGGACACGTTAAGCACATAGCGGGTTGCATATCTTTTTACTCTACTGCAATTCAACCTACATTTATAGTGTTCAATCAGTCTTCTAATTTATTTTACAGTTAAATTTCACTCAATAACGCTATACGATGTAAAATGTATAGGGCACGAGATTTTTAATTACTTTAGCTTACACTTAAACTTTGCTGCATTATATCTATAGGAGATTTTTTTACGTAGGTATGGTTTTTATAAACTTATTCTTCTGATGGATATTATTATTTATTTTACTTAACAAAGAGTAATATATTAAATGCGGTAGTATATAAAGAAGATTATAGAGATATAAAAAAATAAAATAACAATGAGCGTTTATCAATATGAAGTCGTAAACACAAGCAGTATCAGTATCAATAAAAAAACAAAAAAAATAAAAAAGAATAACTCCGTCCGTTAAATTCGGTAGGATAATGATTGGCCTCTTTCTTAATTAAAATTTAGTACTGCTTGATTAATGCTAATGTCATATATATCAATTACTATGAATCTGTGTACACTTTTATTTGTATCTCACAAAAAAAAAATTGTCGGAGTACAACAATTGCATTGCCTTAATATAAATATATATATATAACTCATGCTTCAATTTCATCTATAATTATCGATTTACGTAGATCTTAATGTAAATACTTTTAAGTATCGGTTACATATTTGCACGTATACAAAACTCGCTGCCTCTCATGGCACTGTCAGTGTTATAGTACAGTAAGCAATAACGATTTTCCGCAAACTCGGTGAAGTAATAGCTGTTGCGAGGTTATATCGAGAGCATCGTGATTTTAGCTCGTTACCTGCTTTGTGACATTGTCATAGAAATGTACTGGACAGTTGTTACCTGCACTGTTTCTATTTCGTAATGATCACTGTTATTATTTGTGAAACTGAAATTTAATATATGTGATAATACCTTCATGCATCATAACTGAAAAAAATATATTTTAATAAATAAAAATCTCATGCCACCGTGTTCGTTAATTTTTCTCTGAAACGGCTTTACCGATACAAATAAAAAAAATATTTGTACTTGGTAGTTACGAAAATAGAACGTGAAGCATATTTAAATACCACTTGGTGGTAACAGTGTCTATATCTAGTTTATTAAAAATATTTCAACAAAACAATTTATTGTATTAATAAATGATATCAGATTTTTGCCCATAATTGTCGTGCTGGGCATGCGCAATAGCAATCACAGAGCGCAACTTCGCAAAGAGGATGCTGCTGCCCGTACTTAAAAAAAACAAAAATAAATGACAATCTACTTTTTATATACGTAACATTACAAATGCTAAAATGTGTCTGTCAGTCATATTATACCAAAACCGCGAGTAAGTGAGTGCGAGTGAGTGCAAAACCGAAAAAATGAGTCGCTGTCGGTAAGATGGTTTCAAAGCATTCATCATTATCTGTAGCAGCCGTAGAATGTCTTCTGTTGGATATAAGCTTCCCAATAACGGGAGAATTTGCCCATAATTGCCGCGCTGGGCAAGTGTGCTGGCAACGCAGAGCTTCGCAACTCATGCTCAACCTCTGCCCATACCCGTCCTGTTGTATTTGAGCTATAATACTTCGGGTGGATGTACCTGTCTGTTACGGTACCTCTATCGCCTCTTACGACACCCGGTACTATTTCTACTCTGCCAGTAAGTACCACACGGCCAAATTAGAATTTCTTTTGATATATTGTAATGCTACTTTATTTAAAGAGAAAATTCACTAAACAAATACTTAAAGTAGCATGAACTTAAGGTGAAGTAAATAAACTTTAAAACTTACAATACTCAATAAATTTTCTCATTCAATAAACAGAAGTTGAAATAAAACGTTCCGAATCGACGCCCTTCATTTTGTTTATTAACTTTTAAGAGAAAATAAAGTTTCACGAGAACTATTTCCAAGTTCCTCTAATGTAGGAACCGAAGCAGCAACGAATTAAAACAACTTAGAAAGTGAAATTACGGAGTTCAGTTATCAACGAAGGTCTGACAAGGGTTTCTTGTAACTTGTAGGATTAGCTGTGTAAACTATTGTAAGTAGGAATTTCATAAGCTTTTGACAAAATGATCGGTAATGTTGAATGATGGGTTGATTTATTATGTGATGGTATAGGAGTAGAGTATCTAGTTAATTAACCGAGACTGTAGCTATAAAAACAAGTCAAAGGTATTCCTACTTGTAGCATTGATATAAATTGCGGGATAGATTCAATGAATGTTATAGATATACTAAATTTGTCAAAGTAAAGAGGCCATGAGCATTAAGGCTTTATATACGACATGCCGACAAAACTTTATTTTTGATATACCTGTAAAATTTTGATGACAGCTGATGTTTTCTCTTATCCCCATAGCACGGGGATGTCGTTGTAGGTCTTTTGAAAATATTTATTGAACTTTATCGTTCGAAAAAGTATATTTAAAGTATGTTCGAGCAACGTGTGCTAATGTTAGCTAAATGGTTATTTTTGAATATATGAAAAGTAGAGACTCTTCTTAATGCGCAGAATATTATGGGTATCTATAGTACTTAGCCAGTTTATTTTTAAAACTAAGTAAGATATTTTTCTAAACGAAGTTCAACGACAATAATGGAATTAAGCTGAAATAACAGACTATAATACATCCCTTTTATTATATAAAAAAATAATTTAATATATAAAATAAAAAAATATGGGGATACAGAGACATTTAAAAAATAAGATTTGAATTTTAGGTTCTATCAATTTATTTTGCTAGTGCTAATACACAGACACCTTAACATCATCATCAGCATAAATATGATTTATTTTACGAATTAAATAGTATACAAATAAATATTTTTGTTTGAATATAATAAATTGAAAATCCATTAATTAAATATGTTTAGTTAGTGTTTTGCAATATAATGTTTTTATTAGAATATTTAATCTGAATTGTTTTAAATGTAAGTATATTGGCAAAAACCTATAGCTCTATGCCTTCAATATTATCATGCATTTTTTTTAATTTATGATTTTAACTATCCCACCATAATAAAACTCTCAATTTTTACAATAAGTTTGTAAAAATTAAATGTTTTTTTTCTATTGATCATTCATTAATGTCCTTAAGCACTAGTAGCTCGGCCAAAAATATCTCATGTCCTTTGCCCATTGTATGACATTATGACTGATATATTCGTACATGGCAACACGAACTGCATTCAATCAAACAATAGCCGGACTTTGCGTAGGGCAGACCAGTCGATGCACGGCGATATATCGGTGATGTGGCTAAAATAACTTGCCATTGTTCCTGCAGACGCGTGCGTGGCGTGATGCACGATTTATTAGCTCAGAACTGTTTGCTGAGCTTTATTCATCGCAAAACAAACAATGCATTTTATTATTGTTTTATTTTTTCTATTCGAAGCATTGTTGTTTGTTCTTTTAGTTTAGCATGTTTGTGCATTATCTTGTTTCTTTAGTCCATCTTTTTCTTGAAAAGTAAGTAACTATTTATTACTTAAATTATATTAAATTATTACTTAAATATAAGTAAGTTCTAATATGGGAAGAAAAGGGTCAACGATATTTCAAAATGGCGATACACATCAAGAAGTATTAGATATGGACCTTTAGCGTATTTATGTGGTTATTAATAAAGCTGTAGATAAAATCAGTGATTATAAAATTATCTTAAAAGCGACTATAGCTTCGATCGCGGTTTTAGTGCATCTGCCCTGTTTCTAGATATTATGAAAAATGTCTATGTTGAAAATTGTAATATATTTTTTTTGGTATATCTAAGTCAACAAACAAGCATACGGCATGTTTTATGTTAAACGTGACCGCAGCCAATAGACGCTCGTGCTATCACAAATATATCACAAGCCTGTCACTTTACCCAGTAATTTCACTATTTCTCTCAAATTTCTTTCAAACCGGAACACAGCAATGTGAACTGCTATTTGGCGATGAAAATAGGTGAAAGTAAGGTACTAATGCAGGCGACCTTGGTATAAGGTGTACCCGTAGTTATCAGCACAATGTAAAAGCTTTTGATACGACTCATATTTACTACTGTCTGTTACACGTCTACATATATCTTATATGGATTGTTCTTTGCATATTTATTTGAGTCCAAAGTTAAAGTAATTCTATCCTTAAATATAGATGTGAAAATGTTACACTTTAATAGGGTTTTTAGCAACAATTTTCTATTATAAAAAATAAAACCATAAGAATGTACGTATTGCTTTTGTTGATATAAAAATATATTTCTTTACCGACAAAAATAGCTGATGGCACAAGCTAATCGGACATCCCGGAAACGGGAAATTTATCGCGGGGCGCGTAAATTCCCGGATCCCGTGGGATCGCAATAAATAGTTGAAATCCTGAACTTTAACCACGGACACCGACAGTTCTGATAGGACTTAGCCGTCGCCACTTCTTCCCACTTTTCTTCGTTGGAAACTTTTTTCTGTAGTTTATTTGCAGTTCAAACGTTGGTGTTGTACAATTCTTGTCAAAAGCGTTCGATTGGGCTATTTGCTTTGTGAATATTTTAAGTCTGAAGTTCACTTTAAAATTGATATTATACAGTTTTCTGCTTGTAGATTTTATTAACGCATTTTTCTAATCTTGAGTATCTTTATAATACCCGCTAACCTTTACTAGTTGATTTATTGTTATTATGTAAATGACCCGTACGTTCCGAATGTTTGTACTTCTTTTATTTTAGTTTTAGTAACATAAAGAAAATTTATGAATTTGGACTATGTACAAAATGTTATTAAATTTAAATGAGATTTTTTCTCCATTTTTACATTTGAATTGTTGATCCTACAATAATTTTATCGTTATCATACGTATGCATTTAAATTAGTAGGGATTAAATAATATAACTTAAACATCTCATCATTCTAATTAAATACGTTTTGAAATCTGAATTCAGATAACTAAACGTTTTCTTTTACTATTAAATCTACTGTACATTAAAAGGCTGAAATATGATAAAGATTACACAAGTCAACAAAAAAAATATTTTTCTTTGAGTCTGTTATTTAGTAAATATTTTCTGATTATATACATCGAAAATAAAGCAAAAACTCCATTTATAAAAAATAAAGTTTGCTTTTGTACCTTTACACAATGTAAAACGAATATTATAGTATTTTAGCAGTTTTTTTAGGAGCCGTTGCATATAAGATACAGGAGAGGGGCAGGGGGGGCTGTAGTAGAAGCTTAAAGGCAGTTCTTCTACATAATGGAAATATATTTCCATCTCTTCCCCTTGCTCATTCTGTAATGCTAAAAGAAAATTACGAGAGCGTTAAAATGGTGCTTCAAGTTTTAAAATATGAAGAGTACGCCTGGCCAGTGATAGGGGATTTTAAAATAGTTGGATTTCTGATGGGAATGCAAGGCGGGTACACTAAATATCCGTGTTACATTTGCTTATGGGATAGTAGAGCCGATGCACTTCACTACCAGCAGCACTCATGGACACAACGGAGCGAGTTTCAAATAGGACAACATAATGTCAAAAATGAACCAATCGTGAAGCCCGATCATATTTTAATGCCTCCATTGCACATTAAATTAGGTCTGATCAAGCAGTTCGTAAAGGCTCTGCGTCAAGACTCTGAGGCCTTTCAATATTTAAAATCATTTTTCCCGAAATTGTCAGAGGCTAAAATTAAAGCTGGTATTTTCATCGGTCCACAAATAAAGAAAATAATGGCCAGTGAACAATTCCTACAGATCCTCAGTACGCACGAAAAACAAGCGTGGCTCAGCCTTAAAGCAGTGATTCATGGCTTTCTTGGCAATAGAAAGGCAGAAAATTACACGGAGCTTATTACTGATATGCTTCACAACTTCAAAGTTATGGGTTGCAGAATGTCTTTGAAAGTCCACATGCTACATGCTCATTTGGATAGATTTAAAGACAACTTAGGTGCATATTCAGAAGAGCAAGGGGAACGTTTCCACCAGGATATAATGAACTTCGAAAAGCGTTATCAAGGACAATATAATGAAAATATGATGGGTGACTACATTTGGGGGCTCATACGAAAAAGTCCCAACTTACACAGAAGAAATACCAAATCTGTTCATTTTTAAAGTCTTTTTTGTATTATTTTTTGTATTTGTGGGTTTATTTATGCCGTCTTGTATAATTAAAGTCAATAAAAATATGTGAATTCAAAACTGTTTTCCTTTTACATATAATTGAAATTAAGAAATAGAGCTTTTTCATAAAAATTAAAATTTCGTTTTAGTAACTACAAAAGCAAACTTTATTAGATAAAATTTTTTTTTCTTTAATTAGTTAGGCATAAGTAATCAAAATCAGAGGTACAGAACTCAGACTCAAAATTCGTGTTGACTTGTGTTATTTTATTAAAATCTACATTACGGCTTTAAAATATGGTTAATTTAACTTTACATTTTCAAGGTCCAACATTTTGGTAAAAACATATAACTTCAATTTTACATGTAACGATAAACTTTAGATAGAATATATCTACGCTTATTTAATCTTAGATAAAATTAAATGAATTATAAAAAATGTACATATCCTCACAAGGGTTAAAAAGTAAATTTATCGTGGCTATCATGGCTTAAAGTAAACAGGTACCATAAATGAAGGAGAAGGAACCTACAATCGATAGAAGACAGACTATTAATATCGTTGAGTCACCCCGGAACAGTCAGGTTTATGCCATTAATTTAATGTCGCTCGGAGCTCTTTCACTTGATGATTTGTATACATTTATAGGAAATTATAAAACACACCACTTTCTTAAAGTTGAACTTATTAGCTTAACTATCCAAAAATCAAAATAATAAAGTAGTTAGTTCAATGACACTGGGGTACAATAATGGAACTACACGTTGTTTAAAATAGTTACTAACAGTTTATTAAAAATATTATCGAATAGAATACTTTTTCTCGGTTTCAAGACGTCAAAAGGCGTTAAAATAATATTTACGCGTTTGCTGCTCATAAAAAAATTACTCCTTGAACGGCTTTAAAACTAGCTTAATACTAACTTATTAACTTTTCACATTTTTGTTCGAAGTTTTGGTTACATTCGGCAACCGTTCTCAAGAAATGTAAAAAATTTAATAAGCCGCGTTTAAAGCCGTCAAAGAGAAGTTTTACTATATACATATTGTATTTCATGTTTTAGTTGCGTTACGATAGCTGTTTTCGATGGTCTATGAAACTTTTAATAAAAATAAATAAAATTCTTCAAAGTGACTGTATGCAATATTTTAATGCTAATAAGTATATGTCATTTTCGATTTGATCGCGCAAAAAGATTAAGCTCATTGCCCTCTCCTATTTTGACAAATCTGTTGTTGCAAAGTTGTGTTTAGTGACTAACACAAGCGTATATAACTACACTTGTGGACTGAAGACATGACATTATGCGTCAGTGGTTTCTTAAACAACGCAGTCCGGAATTACTATATAGAGTACTC
Source organism: Heortia vitessoides (assembly GCA_020976665.1). Lineage (NCBI taxonomy): Eukaryota > Metazoa > Arthropoda > Insecta > Lepidoptera > Crambidae > Heortia > Heortia vitessoides. The sequence goes on from JACJUM010000202.1 coordinate 14,273,533, forward strand.
TCACTTATTGCTTGCACATTAACAATTAAAAGTGAAAGATACGTCAACCAAAAAAGTTTGAAAGTATTTATTTATAAAGTACTGTTCAAGTAGATATGACATCGTTAATAATAAATAATGAATTGAGATTAAACAAACATTTTATTCGGTGTAATGAAACACGCTTACTTTTACATTTACAAAAAAATAAGCCGCAATAGTACGAGAAAGGACATTAAAGTTCTGAACTGAAACAGTTTACACTATGCAATAAAATTGAAAATTTACGATCATTATTAACCAAGTAAAACAAATACAAACTTAAAATACAAGCGGCGTACTTATTTAAGAACCTTTGATGACTTTCACATTTATTTTCACCAACAAATTACAAAGGCGAAGGATTACCCTGTTAAGCGACACGCGTCGAACCAAAAAGTGTAAGTGGAGGCCGACGATCATTTCCAATACGCGAAAATGTTAATCGATTGTGTTCTCTCTGTCTACGTGTTTAGGATCATGGTGTTTGAAACAAATAAAGTATGATAGAACAATGCTCGTCGCGTCAGTGAATAATTTTAGCCCGCCGGAGCTTCGCCGGCGTCGTGCGACGTAGAGATAAAGTGACAACGAAGAGACGTTTGGTTCCGTGGTGGTTTAGCTTGTATGACATATTATTCCCCGTTGCAATATACTAATATGAATGATGTGGATAGACGTCGGTTATCCAGAAATGCAAGCCTGACCGTAGTCCGATCTAAAATTGTACGATTGGGAGTGAGTAGACGGAAACTCTCGTCTTCAAATAGATTTTGTATAAACTGATTTAGTGTATCACATGTACGGCTTAGTGATTTAATTTTTTTTCATTTTATAGATTTACTAAGTTTAATATTATTATAAATGATAAAAACTTGAATTTGTATTGTATAATGCAACTCATATGTTTCTGCGGGTAGGACCATATTTTAACATGCTTAAGGCGTATATAAAATATTACAATTAATTAAAATCAGTCAAAGCACAATATAAGCTTGATCCGGAGTAATGAAAACCGTTTAAAAAAACAAATATAACAGGTCACCGAATATCAATGGAATTTTGCATCTATGTTATACCACCTATATTGACACAAAAGATATCACATTCCTGCCCCTCATTTATTTCAATGGAAAAATCGTACCAGTTCGACGGCATGTTGCTGTGCGATGGAAGGTCAGATATTTATTCGAATATATAATATTCTTTTTGTAAATTGAAAAAAGATGAACAAAAGTTTCCTCTCAATAGTGTAATGTAACTTTTTACATATCATATTTGCGGTATATCTAAAGGTTTTAAACAATTAGATAATTTCTTTCGTTATTACGGATAATAACAACACTTTAAAAAGTCAGAAATCGATCAATTCCAGTAAACCTTATCCTTGTGAACACGCTATCTTTACAGCCCTCGAGGGAAATAACGTACTGTCACGCAGAATATACGAGAGCGGGCCACAATTAGAGATCACCAGAAATTGCGTAATTAGATGCCATTAATCGGTCTCCCATACGAGAGTGCCCTCTTTGTATTGTGAAATATTTCTATGTACTCCGGATTTGCGGAATTAGACATAATTCAGTTAGTTTGGGTAAAGGTAAACTAAATTAGATTGACTAGGTTTATTCAGGCTGTATTGTGGGTACTTAGTTATCGGATTATGTGTGGTCGTTTATAATTCATGATCACCTGGGTTATGGCTATATTTGGTATCGTATCATTTAACCTTAACTAATAGTTGGACTCCAAAGATGAATTAATTAATATACCTAGTTTTGGATAACCTTTGCAAGTACCGAGTTTTTTTTTTGAGAGCTCTAACTTAATACAACGGTGTAAATATTATTGAAAAGCTATTAAAAATATTTTGAATATACCGGTCATGCTGCTTCCATTTGTAATTACTATTTATTTATAACTTTTAATAGTTCCAATATTGTAATATTTCAAAGCCAATAATAAGGACTTAAATTTATCATTAAAATGTTCATTAAAACATATAATGATCGTGCCAATAAGACTACAACTTAAAGATGCTCGTAATCATTGTCCAAGTAATAATTGTAAGCAATAATGAACCTTAATTAAAGCTAATAACGATCAGTCTTACTTACAAATACAATAGTTCCCTCGCCCCACAGTGATATGTAACCCGACAGGAATTTGTTAAACCAACGTGAATTATTTGACAGTAATTTGGGATTAGTGCGTTCACTGGGGACAGATTGGGAAATTGAAACTCTAATATTTTATGTGATTAATAATAATATGTGGTAAATTAGTTAGCTGAGACACTGTATAAAAAAGATCGACTAAATGTTCATCTTCAACTTATGTTAACTTTATTTATTACATGTGATCGACGGGCCCGCATGGCGCAGATCCATGGGTCGTGGGTTCGATCTCCATCCAGAAAAAATATTAATATCATAATATTTGTGTTTGGTCTGAATATAAAAAAAAATTAGGTATCATATTTGTGATTCTTTTATTGTCTGGTGTCTGTAGTACAAGACAATGTCTTTCCATTGTCGACTACAAGTACAATGATTATAATAAAAGTTTTAAGTTTATTTAATGTGTTTTAAGATCGTATTTCATGTAAAAAATATGTATCTTTTGCAATTACTAAGTAATTAAACGTAGTTAAGTTATATATAGAAAACAGACGTCAGCTTATCAAAAAGAAATAAAAAAATATATCTCGTACAATACAGATCGAACATACAAAAAAATATATTAAGGAAAATATATACAAATATAAATAAAATATAGTATAAATTAATAAGTTTACATAAACCAATGTCAGTTTGATGAAGATGAATGCAACATTTAATCGTTTTAAAAATTCTAAATTTTTTTTAAATAAATTTTCAAATGTTCGTTTTGATGAGATAGTCAACTGGTGTTTTTATTTCTGGAAATAATATCGCTTAATACAAAGAAAAAAAAAGTTTAAAATTTAAATATCCGCCATCATTATGACGTCATATGAATAGAAACAAATAAATGTCAAACGTACGATTGCAGTGCACTTATTATAATCCGCTTTATTGTTGGTGTATAGTGCCAAATTGTAACACAACATTGAAGACTCTAGAAAAGTTCCAAACGACATTAATTTGAGAATTTTTTGGATAGAACTATCGGGGCAAGATACAACAAATCTCTCTGCAAAATCACTTCTACACTTGTGTGAGGATCACTTTAATGTACGTTATTAACGTTTGTCATGCCTGAAGTAATAATTGTGATGAGTATTTTGTACTGGTATACGATTTAACTTAGACATAGAGGTGATGTTGCCTATAAAACCTATGTATTAATTAGCGTTTATTTAGGACAACATTACCGTTAGTAACCGACCTCCATTGTAAATAATAACGTATTAAATGTGCAAAAATATTATATTTACAAGAAACAAAAATATTATATTTGAATTAAAGACAACAAATTTCTCTGTTGTTATAGGTTATTTGTATGTTGTTACTTTTTTGACGTCATTCGAATAAGTATGGCACCCGGCATTTTTGGTCACGCTGATATACAAATAATAAAATTACAATTTGATTTTGGAAATTATAAATAAACCGCATATTTATGTAACAAAATAGTATTATAATCGTATTTCTTATGGTAGAAAGTATATAAATAATAAACTTTCATAATTTAATTTTGATAGATTAAACTACCCTATTCGCATTGATAAAATTCGGAAAGATTTTAATTTTTTTTTTGTAACCTTTTTTAATTTAATAAACTTGTGTGCGTACGTGTTTGTACCTTATTTGACAAATGAGTAAAGTGATTAAGAGTTGCCTTACTCAGTCGTCAAAAAACATCTCTAAAGTATTAAAAACTGATAGAAAATGGGAATTTTTCTTTGCTGGCCATTTTGCGAACACAACATTGAACAGTCTACAATCTTAGCTGCTACTCGTATATAAGGATCGTATATATCGTCTAATCGGAAGTGAATCGGAAACAGTTTTAGCCATAATTCTATATGAAGCTTTTGTAGACTTTTTGTCAGCATTACTTACCCTAACCACAGTTAGGTGGTCACGGGGAGAGTGATGACGTAGACCTAGAGACCGGGGACGCACTATTCATACACAAAATGAACGGACGTAACAGAAAAAAATATTTAACCTCTAACCAAGTAAAGTTATAGTGAGACAGTTTAAGTATCAACTAATTAAAAACAATAAAAGAAAAGCAAAATAAACATGGCTATGCTTGAAACAGCATTAAATACACACGCAGTTTGCTTCTCAAATATATTTTATAAATGGATTCATTAGTATTAAAGTAACAAATCAATTTTATATGATTTTGCATGTTATACAGAACACAAAAATAGGGTGTTTGTTATTTTTTATAGGTCATATGAAATTTACCACAAAATTATATAATATAATATATATATAAACTAAAAGAATATGTTTGACCGTTAATTATTCTAAATTACGTATTTAACGTAAGAAACGGCTTTTTATTAGAAAACAGTTGCCGCAAGATAAATATAATTGAGAACAACAAATATAAATGAAAAGTTAAATAAACCGCGTTTTAGAGACGTTAAAAAGTTGAACAGTTTATTATGGCACCTCTAAATTTACAAAGACGTCAGAATAATGTTAAACAACTACGAGTAGTTGAACAAAACTCAAACCTACATAAATCATTTATGATGACAAACGTTACTTATCTAAACAAGAGTTTCTTGTAGCTGCTCTGCAGACTAATAAATAATTAGATTGGGTTCTTGTGCGCGCACGTTACAATGCTTCGATATCGGCTGCAGTAATGAAGAGGCCTCCGTAACGGATCCGATACAAACCCGACCAAACTACGGGCCAGTAGACAATCCGTCCGCCACCCCTCAGGAATGTCTAGCTTAAGTGAAGTTGTGGTCTCTGCAATACAAGTACACCGCCGCATCCTAGCTTCAAAACTATTTCTAGTAAATGGCAGGAAATTACCGGGCACCTTATCGTCCAATTCAATAAGCCCGATGGTCCTGGGGGAGGGAATAATGAAACTGCAACTACGTCTGATATGCCTTTGGTTGTCCAGTCAATGGATGTAATTGCCGCTTATTCCAGTCTTTTCGTGCTCAATTCGGAGACAAGATAAATGGGGTTGATGATCTGTGAGATAAATAAGATGAAAGTGTCTGCGCTTAGTTCGTATTCAGAGATGAGACTATTTCTCACTATGAGACTCGTTTTTATAGCAGTTTTTATATTGTTGATTTTGTTTATACAAGAGTTTCCGTTTCATTTTACGTTAATATAACTTTTTCACAATAATCACTACAAAGACTTGCAAAAAATATTGCAATATACATTAAAAACAAATCTGGGCCCATCTAAATAGCAAAGCAAATAAATGACGGTTATTGTGTTATCAATATATTTTTAAAACATATATATTTTCTTACCTATTTCTTCAAATATGTTGATTATAACATAAATTGTAATTTGTAATCAATACAAATACATCTTAGCTAAATGTTTCAACTAAAAATAATTTAAGCATTATTTGTTATAAAAAAGATGTCAATTTTGATTCTTTTATAATAATTTATTTTTTATAATTATTTTTATCAGGATCACGCTGGACACAGGCCGCATACTACCGGTCCTTTTGAAGATTACCTGGGAAGGCATTTGTCCAGCAGTGGGCAGTTTATGGTCGATATGATGATGATTACCTATTATTTTTCTTACAAGTACATGCGTCAGTGGCAAGGTAGTAAGTAAGGCCTTAGAAATGTCACAGGCCACACTTACTACCTCAACTTTTTATGACGAACCAAACAAATAGCATCTTAACAAAAGAAAAGCAAAAATATTTTAATAAAACAATTAAGTTCTTTGGTTTATTTGCACATCAAATACTGGTTCACTCTTTAAAACAGTCACCAATTCTGACACATGTCAATGTGAAAAATTCATTCGACACAAATCATGGAGCTCACCCCACAAATATCGACCTCCGTTTGTGACGCTTTTACACCGTATTACTTTTACATAATACCCCGAGATTGATGTGTGGATGGAGCTCGCGAAATTGGTAAAAAGGGCTGGCTAAGTGTCGGGGCGAAGAGCGATCGGAAAACGTTAGCGAAGGCGTACGTTACCCGCAATTTCGTCACGCTTTCTGCTGAACAAATGTTCCCTTAAAGAGTGGGCTTAACTTATGCTTCTCACGTTTTATTGAAGGCTAAACTTGCTCCCATACGCTATATATCGAGTTTTATACGCGTTCTACAGGTGTAATTTGATGGTTTGTTTGCGATCGTAAACAATGTTTGCTCGTCTGGGAATTAAGAGTCATGTTAAAGGTGAAGGTCGAACTAACATGGTATAAAAAACACTATTGACTACGATTGGGCTTTTACTTTTGGTAATGTATGTGCGAAAGTTGCGCTCTGCGATTGCCAACTCGCTGCCCAGCGCGGCAGTTATGAGCTAAATTCCCCCTTTCTTGAGGAGGCCTATGTGAGGCCTAAAAAATGTATGTAAGTGGAATAGTACCTCCCTATGTACTAGGTGTCAAAAAAAATATACATTAAAAATAGTGTTACCCAAATCATAAACTGAGCGAGGATGGGCTGCGGCATCTCTATCGCGAGGCTCCGGTCTATGATTGCCACCGTTCTTGCCCATATATCCAACAGTAAAATATATAAATAGATTGTCTCAACATCTCAGACATTGACCTGAGTCTCTTGTGTTACGGACATCATGGGATCGAGTTCGGTTGTCGTAGGTTCGAGCCCCACCGAGGACATACATTTATATGATGATACATGTGTTTGTTCTGTGTCTGTGTGGTAACTATGTATTTAAGTATTATATTTCATGCATTCACTTGAGATAAGTAGCTTAAAACACTTATGTTACAGATATCGGGCTACAGAATAATTATAAATATAACACATACAAATATTTAACACCCTGACGCAGAACAAACACAAATATGATATAAATATTTGCTTTGGGTGGGAATCACACACGACCTTTGGCACACAAGATAGGACCGACCTATCATGTCCTAAGCCCGATATGATGATACGTTATTGTAATAAACAAAATCATACAACACATTCGTTCGAGATTTAATTTTTAATTTATTCCAAGTTTGTGTTTAAATTTACGATTTATTGGCCAATTTTCGAAAGACTGTATGTGTAAACAGTGTATAAAGGAAAATATAGCTAAGACTAGCCTACCGGAACAAACCGGTCTACTAACTGAATCTGCAGGTCATTTGTATGTTATTTATCGACTTATAAATAATAGTGCTTTAACCTGAAACTGGAGAACATGACATTAAAGGTCTGATGATAAGTTTAAAAGGTTAAGATCGGATCTAAGAAAGGAAATGGAGGTCAAAAATCAAATTATTTAATTTTTTTTAGTTAAACAGTTTTCTGAAGGACATAATAACATTCATTTATTGAATGTAATAATTTAGTACATTATTAAAACCAAGTATATATGTTTACGTTATGAATATTCGATTACCCCCAGAACAAATATTTACATGATGATATTTGCATTTGTTCTATGTCTGGGTGTAAAATATATGTATTTAAGTAGTGTATTTGTAATTCCTCTATTGTTTGGCGTCCGTAACACAAGTGTTTAAAGTCACTTACCACGGGGAGAGGTATATGAGATGTTGTGGAAATTTATTATTATTATTATTATGTTACTGGGTAATCGTTTTAGTTATTCACATTATCAATTGGGTGACAATATGATTAACTTAACTTAAAAACAAAACACGTTCAAGAATGACATGTTGTTATATAATTCTAGTTCGAGTTGTTGTATCAACGCTCGCGTCCCGCCTGACACCCGAGACAATTGATTTTTTCTATAATAATTTTAAATCATGCCAAACACAAAATTGGTTCTGAAATATGAGAGCAATTGACATCTTAACATGTAAAGTGATTCATACAAAAAGGTAGGCATATATAATGGCGTTTGGTACCGGTAGGCTAGGATTATAACTACCCCTGTGTCAGGTGGTACCAAAAACGGCAGTTGGTGGTATGTCCGAAACAATTCAGTTCAAATACACAGGGCGGGGATGAGCAGTAGCTACACTCTGCGATTGCCAACACGCTTGCCTAGCGCGGCTGCCATAATACCTTCTTTTTTGGTGAGGTCTATGTCCAACAGTCGACTTCCAATGGCTGATTTGATGCTCATTATATCATTATATCACTACGGAATCATCAATCTCTTAAGCTAACGCAGCGCGGGCCCAACGTAGATTGTTGTGATTTAAAGACTACAAATACGACAACCAACCCCATATATACTCGTATTTAAAGTAAAAAAATAGCATCTACACATGTCACTGGATAATATAAAGCTATATTTAATATACGATTTAATATTTAATATACGATACGATTTATATTTAAATCATATCGTATCGACGTTAGTAGCGGTACTTCATGTTTATTCTATTATGTAATCGTCATGCATGCCCACAGCGACATTATCCGCAAGGCTTTTATCGCATCCCCGAGGAACTCTTGTAATTCTGAGAGTTCCATGTCGCTGTCGTATGACAGTTAAGCTGCCAAAAAGTCGTTCCGATTCCATAGAGAAAAATATAAAGCCAGATCTATCAACGGGAACATGTTTTGGGGTGAGGAGTGGCCTATGTGTTATTATAGACAATAAATCTTTTTGTTCCCAATTCCATTTAAATCTATTTAGCCATTCTGGCGTCAAAAAAAAAATAAAGCTATATACACAAATCCTCACAACCTCACGTCCATACTCACAAAAATTTGCATTTATAATACATCCATACATAAGCAGAGACGCATATGAGAGAGGCACTTGTTACAATCTTGGCATACCTCTCTTTCTTTCCTTACATTTTGTAAAGTATGTATACCGAAGTAGTACCTCCCTCTGTGCCGGGTGTCAAAAAAGCGAGAGAAAGCTTTTATGCATTCAAAATAGTGTTACCCAAAACCGAAACTGAGCCAGGATGGGCAGCGGCAACTCCATCGCGAGGCTCAATTATAATATTAGTTAGGAAATAAGGTTATTAGGAAAAGTTTATTAAAGGATACCAAATCTCAATAAATTTATAGAGTAATTATTGCTACCGAATGAAACAAGCAGTCATTCCTTATAATACTTAATAGAGTAAACAGAACATTAAAATCTTTATTACCGGAATTGTTTCCACAACTAATACGTGTTACCTATCCAAACACGGGCTTATAGCGACTTACGGCCGCTCGGAGCGTCGCTTGATTAGCCTGGAGCCAGAACGGTCGCGGTGGCCATAAAGATTTTTGGGTAAGCGTAATATTGCGTCGTTAGGGTAATAGAACGAACACGGGCTTTTCGCCTGTTCTGGGATGTTCGTGTTACCTTTGACCTAATCTTCGTAAAATTTTGGTTTTTGTTTATAAAAATAATTTAAATAATAATCAAATGAATATAAGGCATTATTAAGGCATACAATCAGAGCCTATTAGACGTTCCTTAGGAAAGCCCATATTCAACAGTGAGGAGGTCTTAAGATAATAATTATAGTACCAGATATTATTTGTAGCTCAGTGCTTTACTTATTCTTAAGAGTTTGCAGTTCTAATTTATTTAATACGTTCATGTATGAATACTGAAAAAGAATGTTACACTCCAATTGCGAAACCAAGGTATAATTTTCTAACACTTGCATTCTTAAGCAAATGTTATATTAAATCCAACTTTCATTATGCTATATAAATAAATCACAATGCTATCAACACATTGTTTCTGTAGATAAAGGCAACTATACTCTTCTTCAAGCAGATATTTTCCGGCAAATTTCCGGAGAACAGTTGAAACGCGTCATTCAACGCGACGGATATATCCCTCGCATCCACTTCATTTTGCGGTACAGGGCAGTACATAATACAGCCATTATCTGAATCTTCCGAGCCATCAGCACGGAATAGCCACATCCGCGCGTGATAACCGGACTTTATGGTCGTCCGGAGTTTTTATATCGGACGCAGGAATGAATTTATTAATCCGGACGAAATTGCTAAACAACGGGATGGGTTTTTTTACGGTGAAGTGTTAGGAATTATTTTTTATCTATTTCTAAATGGAAACCGACGCAATATACATGATATTTAAAAAATAAATTATGTTTGAGGTTGTTTCAGAAACCAAATGGCCTTTCATTTAGTTCAGCCCGTCTGACTGAAAATGATTAAAGATGCCTTAAAATTTATAACCTTCATCCCCAGAATATTACGGCTCTGTGTCAGAAGAAAACTATAGATAAGTCTAAAGTAGGCCTAATGAAATGACCTTAATGTTAGTTGACTCTTATATACCTTGGGGCATCGGAGTTGCCTGTGATGTTGTAATTTTTATTTTATTAACGTTTCAAATGGTTAATAGAGGCTTGATTAAAGTATATTTGACTTTTAAGATGAAGAAGAGTAGTAAGAAATATACATCATTTGTTCTATTAACGGCCCGACCATTCTATTTGACGAGCCCGATGGCGCAAATGGTAGTGACAGGATCACTACCATTTGCGCCATCGGGCTCTCTTGAGCGCCAAAGGTCGTGGGTTCGATTCCACCCAGGACAAATATTTATATGATAATATCTATGTTTTCTCTGTGTCTGGGTGTTAAAGCTCACGGTCAACATATTTTTTTCATTCATTATTTATCTCGACTAGACCAATGATCCTGATCTATAGGCCATATTTAGAATAAAAAATTAAATTCAAGTATGAGTTTGTTAATCAATAATGATAAACTTGTGTGAACGTTTAAGATATTATAAATTATTACTTCCTACTTTTTTTCTAGAAATAAATACTGTTCCTAAGAGACAGAAAAATAAAAATCATTTTTTAACGTTATTCATTATAAGACCGTAGTGCACATAAGTGTGAGAAAACATTATTTATATCAACAAAGTATTAAATCTAAATATTGACTGCACCACAGCAAGGATCGATGACATCGCACTAGCATTGCGACGGGTTTGAGAGACCACCCCTACGGCATCCATGCTTATCTTATTGGTGAATCTAAATTGAATCCTGGTGTGGGGTGTTCACTACACTATCCTTGGCCACGTAGGGCATCAGTCTATCTACAGAGATTACGCGAGACTATATATATCTTTCTATAAAAGCGGGTAGATGGCGGTATATTCATGCAAAAAAGTCAGCCCAAATGTACAGGGCAGGGATGGGCAGCAGAATCCTCATCGCGAAAGCTGCGCTCTTCGATTGCCATAATGCTAGCCCAGCGCAGCAATTATGGGCAACATATCTCCTTTCTTAGGGAGGCCTATGTCCGACCGTGGACTTTTAATGTCTGATATGATGAGCAATACAAGCTATTATATAGAATATTTCTAGGAAGAAAATGGCCTAGGTGCACAATATAGGATCACTACCATCTGCGCCGTCGAGCTCTTTATTAGCAAAGACAATATATATAATTATGGTTCTTAAGACTAACTAGAGGTAGACCTTATATAAAAGTAGTATTCATTGGTAACTTACACTCACCTATTTTTACTGACAAAAAGCAGTATTAGTGTGCATTACTGTGTGGGTTTGTAGGTTAAGAAAGGAATTACTGGATAATGTGACAAATTATCTTCAAGTCACAAAGTAGCAACGCGCTAGAGACCTGCTTATGACAATGCTTTTGTATACTTCTGTAACGCTTATTATTATGCAGGCCGTATACTTGTTTGTCAACTTATTTATATAAAAAATATGCATACAATTTTCTAAGAACAATTCAATCTGCAGTGAAGACTATAGCATAATACACAATAAAAAATAACATCCTTGCCATTGAAATAGGAAAAGTTTCGAAAAATTGTCTTTTGCAATATTTTATATCTACAAATAAAAACGACCACAAGAAATGTAACAAGAAAAGCTAGAACTTCCCGCAAGAAATTCCTCACTTAACGAGAAACTCGAACAATTGTATCGCGAACTGCAACTAGAACTCCCGAGCGATTTAAAATCGAGACAGAAAGAAATGGTGCTATTATTTAATTGGAAATGAAATATCAGAAAGCTCATTACTCAAGTGAAAAGTCTGGTGCAGAAGCCTTCAGCTACGATCCCTCGGTGATCATTTGTTACAGTCACCGCGTAAGATGAAAGCGGCCGGTACAAACGTCTCACTTCACGACTCACTAGCTACCGCGGGCGGACACCGCCTCTAGAACCAGTGGCGTACCGAGTGCGAATTTATTGCAGGTTTTATTTATGCAAGCAAAATAACCAAGCTTCATAAACTTTATATTAAAAAATGTTTTGTTAATAAACTCGTTGCTGTGATATTTGCAAAGTGTAGCTTCACGACGAAAAATGCTTCCCATTTCCCGCCTAATTTTATCTTTAAATGTTGTAGATAGATATACAAATTTGTCAGTTAGTAGTATACTTTACATTTGTCGTATGTCATAAACGATTTAAAAGATACTTTTACTGGAATATCATGGTCTTATTTCTCTGATTACTGATGATAAAAATGAGCAATTTTCGAGACAGAACTTTTCATGGAACAAACAATAGTCTTTTCTGTTACATGAAATACAAAAATAAGTTTGACAGTAATTAAAGGACCTATAATGTCACATAGTTAGTGCTTCTGTATTAAGGAAGTGAATTTTATAATGAAGCGATGATTGACAAATCTGAAAATAGCTAGTTTCATTGTGAACGTGTTAGTAGATGCCTTGATGCCAACCCTAATCAAATATTGAAATGCAAATCTCGAGGAGATGTTTTTAACCTCTGCATAAGTGGGAGAGGAGCAAATGATATTTGAGTTAACTCACTCCTTTGACGCTCTGTCTACGTCGTCACGATCTAAAGTCATTAAAATTTCAAGATTTTTTATCTACGAGCCCATTGTTTTTTTTTATTTCAGTTGTTTAATACTTTATGAAAAAAGGATCAATTAAGAGCAGTAATGGCAGTTTAAAATAATAATACCGTGTATTGTCGATATTTTGTAAGAGCCTATAAAACCCACTGATCAAGAGACCCGTCTCAGCCTCCTCCACCTCTCCAGATTATCAAAAATAAAACCACAACTCAAGACAATAAAAACCTAAGCTTACCATATAAGAATTACATCTAACAATATAATATATATTGCATCGAGGATATCCTTAATTTTCCGACCAATGTCCCTACAACTTTATTGGATATGGTATCGATATCCGCTGCATTATTGTGCAGATAAAACTTTGATTCGATTCTGTTCGACTTGTATAAGAGTTCATCGGAACTTTTTACCAACTGTATGTGAACAATGCGACCTTAAGTTACTTATCAATTTCTCTCACTTCACTCTTTTGATATTTGTTTGAAATTTCCTATTACCAGATAATAGCTAGTGTCATGTGAACTGTGAAAAACAGATAGGAAACTTTGTTTAGGGATAAAACAGATAGGAAACGTTGAATTGTCATTTTTTAGAAATTGTGGCGATATTGACATATTTTTGAGGTTTTATTTGTTTTCGTTTTCTTTTATACATCTTCAACCAGCCAGGAGGCTATAATTAGATTTGTTGGATCGGACTTGAGATTAAGATATGCACATAACAAGATGTGTCATCTCATATTTTAAAGTAACTAGGTCAGAGCTAGTCGTGTTCTTTTTAGGCAAAGTATGTGTTCAGTGTTATTCAGTAGTAATGAAGCTAAATGGTTTTTGAGTTGGCGGAGTAGTTGTTTATAGGCATCTAAAGCTTTCTCAGCTTCTTCTTTGATTATTGAAATTAGCAGGTACTCATGTATTTTCGTGTTGCGTTAATCACTGTTTTTAGTACTTTGTATTGAAAACTTTGAGCCAGAGTTGTATCCCATGTACGTCCAAAATGGTTTCATGATGCTTTAATACATAAGAAGCTTGTTTTCTAAACTAAGTGATGATTGTCTTCCAAATAAATGTCAAAAAAATCTGTCTCGTCAGTGTGAGCAGTCTAACCAGGTCAATGCCCAAGTATTTTGCTGTTGTACTCTATGGTAAAAGAGCTCCGACTAGTGTACACGGTGGACAGATTCCTCTTCTCAGCGTGAAAGTTATGTGGATCAATTTTGCAGGACTGGCTTTAGTTTTTCATGTATTCAGCCATGATCCAATTTTGTTTAGATGTTCTTGTAGTTTTAATATTGTTGTTTGTGGATCTTTTTTACAAGAGGAACGGCAGTCTCATCTGCATATGTTGCAGTTAAGATATGTTCGATCGTCCTATACGAACTCTTTCATTCACTTCCGGTCAATATATTTGTGCAGTCATTCTATTTTCATCCATTCTTTCTCTATGTCCAAATCATCTTAACATTCCTTTCACTATTGTAGTCACAAGATCATATTTTACACCACATCGATCTGTTATTACACTATCTTCTAATCTATCTCTCAAACTCACACCATACATACTTCGAAGTGCTCTAATTTTGACATAATTTATTCTACAGGTCTGAATAACCTGCCATATGTCTTGTCTATACAAAAACTGTATTCATTTGGTGAAGCTAAATTTAACTTAACTGTTGAATGAGTTCAATCTTATCCATATATTTAATACATAAAGCGAAAAACTTGCACCTCTTTTAAAGGAACTTTTTCACATTTAAACTTCATGTGGAGAAGAAGTTACAAAAGAAGTGGTCTTCTGTAACAGGAAGATCAGCTGTGTATAAGACAGGACCTAACACAGAGCCCTAAAGTACTTCTGCTTTTATTTGGTATATGGGTGAGAGGCAATCCTCGTGCCTGACTTGGAATATTCGGCGTTGCAGATAGGTCTTCAAGAGCATATATGCAGGCTTCAGTTTCAGGAGTTTTAATTTGTACAGAAGCCCCTCATGTTTGGTTAAAAGCCTGCTCGATATAAGGAACACAGCCGAGCAGTAGTTCTTTCTCTTGAGCGTCTGGCTTATTGTGTGACACACTCAGTGTATTTTTTTTGTCGTTGGTGGTCCATGGTGTGCGCAAAACCCGAATTGGTGGTCTGGTACTAGGTATTTTTGAGGTTTAGAGCATTGAAAAATTTAGTGAAAGATAATATTTACTAGAAAAATTTTACTTATCTCAGGCTTCAGGCGGGGCTCAAACCTGCATCTTTCCTATTCTGGGGGACTGAATAAATATTGAACAACCAAGACTACGTAGAAACGTCGTAAACAAAAGAATACTGGGAAACATTTGACGTGTCTAGTCCATGTGAAAAATATAACAAAATATTTTTTTGTAAATTTTGAGTTTTTAAATTAGTCTCTTATTAAAATGGAAAGATATAACCAAATTAAGTAGAGGAACTAACAAACTTTAACTACGGGTAATGTTATAGAAGAAAATGAATTAAAACTTTCCTAACTTATATATTTAGGACAGGACCCTATAGTAAACAGTTTCGCTTACGATCATTTAAATAGGCTTAACATCATCCCTTGCTTTGTTTCAGATTGAAGGACTTAATACCCTATTCGTACTTCATGAATGTGTTTCTCAGATTAGGTAACAAATATACTAAATACGGTACAAAACAAAATGAGACTTATACGATTAGGAAGCAAATTTGATTCTAAATAAAATCGCTTCGGTAAAATTCTTGGCTAGCCGTGTCTCCGATCGTACAAATTTTAGACAATATTGATGACTTAATTACCGTCATCATAATAATCATACCAGCCATTAGAAGTCCCTTGCTGGACATAGGCCTACGCAAGATTGTCGTGTTGGACAGGCGTGTTGACAATCGCAAAGCGCAGCTTTCGCGATAGGGATGCTGCTGCGCATCCCAGCGCTGTGCATTTGAGCTACACTGTTTCGGAAGGATATATCGCTATATGTCGATTCCAGTACCTTAGTCGCCTTCTACAACACCTGGTACAAAGGGAAGTGTTATTCTACTCTGCCGGTAACCTAACAAAAGGCTTAATTTAGAAGTGATCAACACAAGAATCCTAAAGTTAAATGAATCCGGTTAAATAAAGCGATGAAAATTATGCCTGATTTTCATCGCTTTATGCTGCCTTTACTTGAAGCCTATACTGTTGACATTTGTATCACATTTTTGCTAATTTCTGCTACCAATCGTATTAGTGTGTATTTAGTATCAGTAATTTTGCCATCACATATTAATAAATAAAACAATCCCACATCTTACATTATCCTTATTCCATATAAGTTTTAAGGCACTTAAAGCACTTATGGGTGGAGATCAAATCCACGACCTTTGGCACACAAGACAGGATTTCTACCATCCGAGCCATCGGGTCCGTCAAATAGTCTATAGATTATGGTAATGGATAAGCTCACGCGTTATTAATCTAACGTGGCCCTTTATAGACAATATAGAAGTTCAAAAATTCTGTTCACAGCACCCACGTAAGAATAAGTACAACGATAAACGATTCAAAGGAAAAACCTTATATATCCAAACAGACCACGTCCGCGACCCTCGTTCTACTAATCAAGAGCCGCAAAACTTTGCCGTTGCTCATCAATCAACCCGCGCCTGAACGTGTATTCTATGAAACGAAACACGCCCATCGATAAACGACCTTAAAATACTCCTACTTCATTTTATGTTTCCTCACCGTTCAGTTATTAATGGTGAAAGATAAGTTACAAGTACATCTTACCAGATGATTATTCGTGTGAATGATAAATTTTTGAATATATAGATAAGAAATTAGCAAGGTAACAAAACAATTTCCGTTTATGTATGATATGATTACTTATAACTAAATTCCCACATCGCATACATTGACCTGATTCCGTGACAAGTCACTTAAGCACTTGTGTTACAGACATAATAATAGAGGAATTACACAACAATTATATTTCTTAAATATACTTTTACCACCCAGACACAGAACAACCATAAATATTATCATATAAATATTTGTCCCAGGTGAGGAATGAAACCACGAGAAACATTCTATAGAAAGACATCAAAGACATCGCCCGCGCGCCCATCAAGGACTATAATAACAGTTAGCTAATACTTTATTTAATTCTTTATTAAATATACAGATATTATCTAATTGCTGCTACTAACTGCTGCTAATAACCCAAAATAAATAAATAAAGAAAACGTAACCGCATAATTATACAGTATAAATATATAAAAACTACATAACTATGTTCTGACCTAACTTCGGGATTAATGCTTTAAGCTACTCATCTCGGAGTCAGGTGAATTTAATTAATTTATTTAATTATTATCGTACACTCCTTGTTATTTTAAATGAAATCTGAAAAGCTTCCACATCTCTATTATATGAATAAAAAATTCATTCAATTTCAAATTGCTTAGTTTAGCTGCAAAAGCATCCGTTCATAAAACTTGAAATCTATAACTTTTTACGGATAGAAACAAATCCTTAAGTAAATCCTCCAAAATGACTTTATCCTTCCCGGGCTCAGCCGAGTTGTTTGTTAGTTTTGTTATCTACTACAAAACGAATTTTATAGACATTGGTGCAAGGGGTATGAACGAAATCCTGATCTTGGGATGTAGCTAAAATCGTTTTCTTTATTAAAGTTCAGCTTTGTGATAGGTGCGTTCCCGGTGCCATAACGCGGTCGTCCCTCAGGAAATAAGTGGAGAAGACATCGCCTCAGGGCCGCGGCAGGGAAAGAAATACAGGATACAGCTTTAGACGGCAACGAAATGTTAATAGATTGTTTATATTTTTTGACTGACCTGCTTTTGTATAAGGCAAACAAACAACAAATCCAACGCTGCCCAGGTAAAATTTTATAATGCAAGAAATGTTTTGCGCCAGTTCATTCAGGAATGGCGTAAATTTACAAAGTATGAGTAGTTGAATTGAGTTAGTTCTTCAACGTATCGCTCTTTTATCGATATTTTTTATTTAAATCTGTTTGCAATGCCATTATAATTTTGTTTTCGTCATCATAATGATACCAGCCATTGGAGGTCCACTGCTGGACATAGGCCTTTCCAAGTAAGGGGAGGATTGCCCATAATTGCCGCGCTGGGCGAGCGTGTTGGCAACGGGAATGCTACTTCGCATCTCCGCCTTATGCATTTGAGCTGCACACAAGGATATACGGCTATCTATCGGTTCTCGTACCTCAGTCGCCTCTTACGATACCTAGTACAGGGGAAGGTACTATTCTACTCTGTTAGTACACATAATAATTTTCTATATTATTTATTACAATAAAGATAGATATTGGAGAAGTGTTTTTTATAGTTCATATCATAATCGAATTAACAAAAACAAAAAGCAAGAACAAATCTCATCGGTTTTGTTATTTTTCTGCAACTTACATTGTATAAGAAGCAAATGTAAATGTAATGAAAAATTAGAAAAAGGAGCAGAGCTTTTGTCTGATTTTAATTTAAAAATAGTGGTATATAAACACTTAGGTAGTTCTTTCAACTACTAAAAAAATTATCGTATCCATCAAAGGTCACGGTAGGTCCAATCAATTAATCAAAGCAGCTTAAAAAAACAACAGGCGTATAAGTAACCGTCGTAAGTTGAACCTGAGTACGTATCTGCCGCAACTGCGACACGTCTCCAAGGATCTTTGCTCGCAATGGTTGGTTAGGTCTTCCGTGCAAGTTTACACTCTCTTTTATTATTTTCATAACACGCTCCACGGAAATAGTATCCAGTTTCACCTCTGGTATTTACGTTGCATCGTTAAGTGTCAACGAGGTAAAATCCGACGGGTTTGCGTTTCACCCTCAGGTTGGATTAAGCTGAACTATCTAATAAAATCGAACATTTTTATATTGAACTATTATTAAATGTAATTTTGTAACTATCAAACTCATAATAGTTTGAGTAATAAGTTTGTTTAAAAATAAAGATTAAGGATTGCTTTTAGGACATATGTTTCTGTATAAAACTCCCTTTAACATTAACACTTTATACCGTAAATCCGGGGCAATTTAACGTAAGGGGTTATTCTGCCCCACGTGTAAAAGTAGAAAAAGGAGGATCAGTACACGTTTCGTTACTATTGAAAATGGTTAGGATAGGTGTAAACTATACTAACCACTTTTCCGGTAAGCATCTAGTCTCGATCAAATTTATTGCATAACTATAGGAAGCATATTGAAATTTCATGCCGTAAAATCGTATGTTCAAAATATGATTCCCTCATAAGCAAGGCTTACGATTTCATATTCGCATCTGCTAAGCGTTCCCGAACAAATTCATTCATAACGCGAACGCTGCCACAACTCACTCACGAAGAATTTGAGGTTATTTTTCTCATTTCAAATTCTACGTAGACGAGTGGAATCGTAAAAAGCGGATTACTCAGTGCTGCGGAAGGACCAAGTCGGCAATATGGCGTTTTATTTACTTGTACCACTAAGCTGCATATAATGAAACGCACTGTCGCGGGGCGTCAAATGTCGGCGTGAGTGAATACGCCTTGTTGTGGAGCGTGTGTCGTGATACTTGTTAATAAAAACTGTTTTGAATTATTATTATTTAAATTTGGAGAATGGACTGCTTCAGCCAGATAAAAAAAGGTTTGATATTGTGACCTTCTTGCTTTACTTTTACACAACAAAATAGTAACGAATTTAACGGCGATCGTTTTTTGTTGAGAGTAATCTTCTAAAGATTATATGAAAATAGGTTCTATAACACGTGACCTCTATAGGAATCGTCCTGTTTCATCTTAGGCGAACGTCTCTAGAGATACCAAATCTCTATGAATTACAGTAAATATTTTTCCATTCAATACAAAATTGAATCAAATTTCAACACCACTCAGATCTGTAATAGAATCGCAATAACTTGCTTATCTCTTTGATTTGCTTTAATCCTCGCGTGGAACAAACTTAGAGTAGAAATTAAATACGTGCAGATGGTTCGGTCTATACTATTGAAAATTAACTGAGCCGGGTACTAAATCTGGCAATGGCAGCATGTCATACAAACTTATATACTAAGAAAACGCTGTGATTTGGCAAGTGTATCTCTCATGTGTATCGCATGTCTATTACACATCAGCCTACTTTACCAAGTTACGTAGCATGTTCATTATTTAAAACAAACCTTCTTGTCTAATTGTGTCTCATTTTATGTCGCGAAACCCAAAAAATACATAATAAAATTCAGTTTTTATTGATTAACGGAGAAATTAATTATACAGTTGTATAATTTTGTGTAAACTGACTCTAATTTGAAATAATTTTTGGTTATATCAGAATCATGACGACAATTTGATTAGAAATGAAGTGAGGAAATCGTGTTTTGTAACAACTAGACCTCCAAATAACGGTACTTTCATATCTATTATGATAACATTAGGCTATCTGTTTAAATCCAATTTGTGTATAGAGCTTGAATATGCAACGTGTCTGCAACGAAATCTATTGTAAGCCTCTTTTTCAAATCCCTAGCTAGATGTTCAATCTTTGTAAGTAAATCTTGTCTGAGTTATTCCATAATTTTTCAACAACAGGATTTACGCGGCTTTAAATATTATTAACATATTCATAAATAAAACAAAACAATTACAAGACACATTTTCCCTTTATTCGCTTACTTTTTAGTTTTTCTTTAAGAAATTCACTTGAAACTCTTAAGGACAGGTAAATTTCAGTCATACATAGTACGCAAGACTCTAGGATAACCATAAAACAACCCAAAAAAAGACAAAAAAACAAGAACTTGCGGTGAGCTTGCGAATGCTGCTGCCTATTTCTGTTTTTTTTTTTCATTTATCATCATTATCATAGCAGCTATTGAAAATCCAATGCTGGTCATGTGGCCGTTTGATTCACTGCTGTCGTCTCTTATGACGTCTTGCATAAATGAAGGTACCGATCTAATCTGCCGATACCCCCGTTTGTTTGTGTACACATTGCTTTAACTAATCGCTAAAAATGCTACCATGTGCACATTAAAATTTCTAATGTATACCGAACAAATAGCAAACACATAATATTATCCAGGCACGCTATCCGTTTGTTAAACTGCTAACACATGATTTGTAATTTCACGATATCAATATGGGTTATATTTTTTATATAAGCTCCATATTGAAACATGCAATTAGCATGCAAGTTCGCTTTATAATGTTTCGTGCACGCCAGTGCAGTGTAAAAACAAACTAGGTTTTTATGAAAACAGTCGACTTTGGTTTACACATAGGCTAGAGTCACGCACTTATTTATTTTAAGGTCGTAAACATATTACACTCAAAGGCTGCCATAGAAAATAATGCATTACATGTATTATACTGCTTATTTTTTCCTGGCATGGCTTAACACCGGATTCAATTAAATAAGGAACCCTATTGTTGGAATTCTCTCATTCTTCTACAATCCGCGTTCTTACAAAGAAATCTATTAGGAATCGTCAGTTTTAAATTATGCTATTTATAATTTACAATATAAATTTCTCAAGTATCAAGGTTGGTTTTTCCTTGCGTAAACTACAAAGTAGTTGGAAGAAGCGCAGTTGCTTATCCGGACGTGTCGCATCTCTTGACACTTGTCGCACGCGACATCACTCCCCTCTATTACGACAGCCTCGCCCGTCCTTTATTCGAAACCTCCCCTGTTTTACTAATTAGCTAATTTGACTTTGAGTGCACTATTTCCTTATTCTGTATATAAAACTACCTTTAGTAAGCAACTTGTATACAATTGACAGCATTTGCATATTTATTAAACTATTTGCACATAAAAAATACAATGTTTACATGGTGGACTTAATACCAATTGGCATCTACCAGTCAACTACTGGGCAAAACAGAAAAAATATAAGGCGGTGCAATACTCAGAAATACATATACAGATATATATATATATATGCATATTCTTTCATCATCGTCATCAAATTAGCCATTGAAAGTCCACTGCTAGACTTCCTAGCCTCCCCAGGTAAGGGGGTATTTGTTCATTATTGCCGCGCTGGGCAAGAGTTTTGGCAATCGAAGAGCGCAGCTTTTGCTACAGGATATACTGTTGCCCATCCCCACCCTGTGCATTTGAGCCTCTGCCGGCACCTCGCGCCTAATTCCTAATAATTAATAGTAAATAATTCAGAGTTATTAAAGATAGATCCTTAAATTAACGTTTATCGCAAGACGATAGACGAAAGAGAAGTTTCTGAAAGTAAACCAAAAAAGTTTTTCAATACACTATATAACATTGAATTACTTTTAAGCACAAAATACATACATAGACTTTGGTTACTAGCATTACCTTTGAAATGGTAATCACAATATTCAAATATATGCAGTGGATTTGAAAGTTACCCTTTACATACATTCACAAAATTCACACCCTCTTTCCGTATTATTAGTAGAGATTTTATTTATTCTTTCCTTTGGAGCACCAAAAGAATGTCTATACATATAAATATGTATAATGCATCAAACCACTTTGTAACTAAATCAGGCATATACTGTAACATACTTATATCGTTTATATTTGCTACGATGGGAAATTTAGCATCTGCTCTATGCTGGAAATTCGACGCAGTTTCCCTACACTGTACCCATTCTATTTCACAAAAGGCAGTATGAATAATATTGTTTGTAACATATAATATTAAAGCGTCGAAAGCTTATAGGAACATCTTCTATAAGGAATCTTGTAACATAATCAAAAGAAGTATCTAATACAACTGTAAAGGATGATAATGACTCTTGAGAAATATCAAAGTCGTAGTAAGTACTGTCTTGTTTTACAATTTATAAACTTGGAACCTCAGAACAATAGAAAACAACACCTCGGTAAAATAATACGACTAGAAAAGATTTTCTTAAGAAACATTTAAAGGTGAACGAACCCTTTTGCAACTATTTCACGACACCCAGCTACTTGAATAAACCACAGAATACAATTCGCAATACAATTTTATATGCGACTATAAATCGAGACCAGCATAGCTGAAAGCCAACTATAGCAAGCCTCATATCAGTCCCTATAAAAATGTTTTATGTTAGTGGCTAATAAATGACATCAGCAAATTCAGTAAGAGAATATGAGAGGCGCTCTATGCATCCGTTTCCTCCTTTTATTTCCTCCCCTCGCAATCATTGTTTCGGATAAGCACGGGGGCGCCGCCTTGTCGCTTGGCAGACGTTTCCTAATAATATTCTACTGTTTTTGTTAGGCTTTGCCACTGTTCGTGGACGTACTGCTAATTGGATTGCTACTGTTGTGCGATAAAATTAAATAAAACCTATAATAACTGTTGTCACGCGATTCCCTTAAGAAGGGAGGTTGTTCGTACCGGCAACCATTGAAATTATTCGATGTTCTATATATGTCAGAACTAAATGTGGAAAATCCTTTAATGTCTTTTCTTTTCCCTTTCCTCTCTTTTTCACCTAATAACAAAACTTTTTTACATTTTTACAACTTTAACATGATATTTTCTCATCATACTAGCGTGTACGTTTTAAGCTGCAATAGCCATTTTCAGTTATCTTTCTTCTAAAATAGCAGCTAAACTTTCGAATCCAAAGTCACTCGTGCGTCTCAAACTATTTTTGTCGCAACCCATTTTACCATTTCCATTGTTTGGCTCCCTCCCGCCGCGTTAGCGAGATTGGTTCACTCTTTTACTGCTCCTAAAGTTATTGTTCTAAGGTCACATGTCATTATTCAACGTCATATATCTCGCAAATGCGAGCACTTTCTGCGAATGGGGTGGACTAAAGTGTATTCCATTAAGCATCAATCGTGGACCTTGTTTCGAAGATCATAAAGATATGTCGATTGTGCTATCCACCTATTTGACCCCCAGTCGCGGAGTGCTTTTGAGAAATGAGGTGTTTGTTTATAGATTACTACCCAAATACCGAGAACATTTAGTTTACCAACTTAAGTGCTACGCACTGTAAGACTAAGTAAAGTTTGATAAATTTAAATAATTTTAGTATGTATGTTTTAGTAATATAACTCCAAAAAGATTAGATGGCAAAAATTGTATTACAAACTTTAGAGTATTAGTGTTCCTGCTGCAGGATACGACTATTAAACTAACAAAATCTCAAAAAAAGTTTCAACCCTCCGACGAGATTTGGATTTTTAGTTCCTGTCACTTGGTTTGTACTCTTTTTCTCATATAAAGTTAAATCCCAACCCACCTTCGTATACCCACGTAATAAAAATTCATTGCACACGCCGAAAAATCTTTAAGAAAGAAAATATCCCAGATTCCGTCCCCGGTGTTTGCTGTTGGTGGTTAAGCTGCATCTAATGAAATCCCCTGTCAAGATATCCATGCACCGAATCTTACCGCGACAGGCTAGTTTGATACGTTAGATTAGCTGTTATGTTTTCTGAATTAAAAAATAAAAATTTGATGAATTATTTGAAGAAAAATAAAGACCGATAAGACTATTAGTTTTATGTACTGGAATGTTTTAAATATATATTACTAGAAAACATACTACGTGTGACACTTCAAAAAAATGCTTGTCTTTGTGGGAGTAGGTATTTTAAAATATATAAAACTAATGTATGTATTTGTTTTAATTTATAAAATAAAAGTAATTTTGTTTAACGTAAAATCACTATCTAATTTTTTTTAAAATAATAATTGGAACTACTATATTATCGGTAAATATTTATTGCTAAATGCAATGCATTGAATGCAATTGAATATTCTAAAAAAATTAATTTTTGTATTGATCAAGTATCAAAACCTGTCCGATTAGAGAAAGCGTACGAAGGTGTGGAGTTAGTATTTTCACTCTACTGTTTAGTCGTCGTTTACTATCTGAGGGAATATTCTGATCACGAACTATAGATGCCATGGTCTTTCAATAATGGGAGTATTCAATAAACAATAATACATATACTTCCTAGGGGAGAAAGATTTATTTATTGGATTTCTAATGTATACTTTTTTTTCTTGTTAATAATATTATCTTTTATACTTTGAGAGTATTTAATGCATACAAAATGCCTGATTATATTTACTTGAAAATGAACCAACTTGTTTCAGGATCAGGTGGGACTCACACTTGCATCTTTCCTATATCAGAAAACTATTCTACCGTTATTCTACAGAAACCTTAGCGGTTTTTCCTAGTTTTCTTTTCATGCTGCGATGTCAGCGCCATTTTTCTAATGTTATAGATAATTACATTATAGGTAAAACCAATAAACACTTAAATGTCAAACTTTTACAAGTATAAAGCAATAGTTAAATAATAAATAGTTATGGAGAGGATTACAGCTCAAAAATAATACTAGGAAAAAATCAGTAGCACAACTGTAGTGTCATGTTATCTTTATGTCAAAATTTTTGTTGGTTTTGCGAATGGTATTACTTAAGTTAGGGTATCTGAAATGTGCTACATTTTACAAAATTGTTGAGACCCTCTCTGATTTATAAAATAAATGTGTTACGGAGTTTGTCTGTGGTGAACTTTTAAAATACTAAACCGATTTTAATATTTATTTGCTATGTACAGTTTGTTCCAACTTTAAAAAGTATTTCAATTTATACTTGCTATATCTATTTCATACAAAACATATTTAATCAGGATAAAGTCTGTCAGATTTCGATTCAATTTCAAAATCAGAAGAAAGGGGGAATTTCTATCAGATTAACTAGTAATAAACTAGTAGTAAATAATATGTTTTTGTATAATATGGTGATAGAAAACATACATTAACCCACTTGATGGTCGCTGGTTAAGAGATAAGATATAGACAGCAGACTTGGGTAGCAACCCAAGAGGAATTGTATAAGCACTTTTTTAATGTGTCCATAAAATTATACTATTTATTACATTTTATAAAAGTGTCATCTTTCGTTATAATAAAATTATGTCGTTGTAAATTTCAGTGATGCCAATTAAAAAATAACTTAAGGTTTTATAAAGAGGAAAAAACAATTTTAATTATTTCCAATAAATTGGTTATTTAACTCAGTTTCACGAAGCTATCAAAAACCTAACAGATAACGGTATAATCCAAACAAAAGTTGGGATAATTCAATCAAGAGTTTGCGTCTCGAGTTTGTGCGGCTAAGGACTCCTTAAGAAATCTAAAAGTAGCCAACTGTACATATCTTTGAATAAAACCCTCTCAAATTGAACAATGGGACGGTTCGTCCTAGTGGACATCTAACGCTTGACCAATTTCCTTTTGTACGAATGCCTACGATTGGAGAATATCAAACGGGTGAGCCTGAGTGCTGATTGGACCTCTTTTCTTGCAAAACCATTGATTTTGGACAATTCACTGAGCAATATTTTAAGCCGCTGTCGTGAGTGGCATTTTGTATAATAACTTGATTAGCCATTGTGGGATTACAAGCTATTTCGAAATCTAAGCAGTTTAAAGCAACAGGCAACAATACCAATGGCTTGAATTAATAATAATTTTTTAATAAAATTAAACTTTATGTTTTAATGTTTGTTTGGTTTCGACTTTGACCCCTTAAATGGATAGATTCCATATAAACTTTGTAAGCTTAACAAGAATTGAAGCTCATTGCCGTGAGGTACCGGCAGAGTAGAATAGTACCTCCCCCTGTACCAGGTGTTGTAAAAGTAGACTAAGGGAACAGAACCGACAGGTGACGGTATTTCCACCCGAGACAATGTAGCTCAAATGCACAGGGTGGGGATGGGCAGCAGAATCCTCGTCATCAAAGCTGCGCTCAGCGATTGCCAACACTTTCTTGGGGAGGCCCATGTCGAGAGGACTTTCAATGGCTAATATGATGTTAAGATGATTCATAAAATACAAATAAATGGGCAAATTCTTGAGCCTAAAAACTCAAACATATATAGAAGTTAAACAAAAAACTAAAAGACACTCATTTAAAGAAATCAAACTCAAAAATAAAAAATTTTAAATAAAAGCTGAAAATAGCATTAAATCAACTATACTAGTACTCACATAAAAATAACAATACTAGAAAAATGCGTTATGCGCTTTGTGCCTATATTTAGTTCGGTATACGCGTATTTTTACGTACGTATAAAAGTTTTGAACTCTACAGAGATTACTAGAACTGGAATACATGTCACATTACTGTATTATGTCATAAAAAGAAGACAAGAAATAAAAAGGATGCATAAAATTCTAAAGCTCCTCTGCGTCCTGCATATTAAGACTGTTTGCAAACATAATCTGTGGAATCTTGAAGAGCATAAGAAACGGAACTAAGCCTTTGCCTAAATCTTAGACGTCTACACAAAATAAAATTTTAGCAACTTACAGATCACATTTTCTTTACATATGTTCCTTAAATATATGAATTCTTTCATTTTAATCAATATTAAATTGCATGGTTCCTTTAATTTCTACTTTCATGGTACCTTAATTTTAATTTATACATCAGTTTTCTTAAAAAAATACCCATAATGTTTCAATCGAACACGCAGTAAATTGTGTAAAAATCCTTAATGATTAATTTTCATGCAAATCAGATTACTTTTTCTACAAATTTAGCCAGCTAGCCCATTTATTATATTACATTAGTATATAACATTAGTGAATAAGGTCCAAATTTCAAAATTTTTAATCGTATTATGAACTTTATTAACAGCCCCTCTTATGCGGTATTGAACTAACAGTGACGATGTATTGATTGAGTCATCAACGCACAGGTACTGCAAAACCTCTATTTTGCTATCAATCAAATTTATTTTATACAGCGTTGGTCAAGGATTTACAAAATACTAAGTATTGTATAAGAATATAATGGGACAACAAAAGCTATTACTGCTTATATAATATAATTCAAAAGGTCACACAGAACATATTTTTGTTGAAATTATTATCGTCAGCGATATAAAAATATTCCTGCAACATGGTATTAACATTTAGAAATGTCTACTAGCATAGCTGTCACGTTTCACATTGACTATCGAAGTTTATGGAGACATAAAACTTGCAACTACCTTTTAGGGGACGATACTATATTTGACGTGAATTTTGAAACACAAACCAGACAAATGCAATAACGAAAAAGTTCAAAATATACTTTATTCAAGTAGCCATTATAAGCACTTTTGAATCGTCAGAAATTAAATAAATAGAAACAATACTCTTTCTATAATAGGAAGTATTTATACTATATTTTATTCCATTCTATAATGCTGATGTCAAGACTAAATGAATAAGAAGGCTATACGAATGACCTATATAAGCCTTATTCAAGAGCGTTTAAAAAATAACAACTAATAATTATAAAATGTGTTATTAATTTATTAGTCGTGGGTCAATACCCGTATCGTAAGAGGCGACTGGAGACGACTTGGGTACCGGAACCGACGGATACCGATGAATATCCACCGAAACCAAGTAGCTCAAATGCAATAGTGCGAGATGGGGAGGATGCTTTGCGATTGCCTCCACGTTTGCCCAGTGCGGTAATTATAGGCAAATATCCCCTCTCTTAGGAGGCTTATGTCCAGCAGCGAACTTTTTACGGCTGCTATGAGGAACCAGCCCTAACCACAATTACCCCAGCTTTGCTTCGGTTCTGATGCTCACAGTTGATAATTGCCATATTGACTAAACCTGTTTACATAAAACATTTATATAACATCGCACTTGTGCTTTATGTGATTTATCTTAGAGTCAGGACAATGTATTATTCTGTTACTTTTTTTTATTATACCATCGACAAACACGTCACTGCAGCCTATAGACGTCGACGTCGACAATATCACAAGGATATCACTAGCGAATTGCCAGCCTTGTAAATTGATGATATTATGTAATATTGCTCATCGTCATAGTAAATTTACTGCCATTCTGACCTTTCAGACCGGAACACAGCAATGCGAACACTGTTATATTGCGTTAGAAATAGGTGATAGTAAGGTACCAGAAATTATTGCCTAATATGCCTAATACATACAATTTATGATTAGATAAATTTTAAACACTGCTATGATAAGGCATCTGCAACGTCGACATGGAAAAATATACAAATAAAGACGTTTGAAAATAATTTTATGAATGGAGAGAGTTTAATATTTTAAAGATATTCAAAAAAGAAAAAACACGTGTAAAAAAAGCTTTTAATGGATTAAAAAAGTTTATCAGATAATGCTTAAGATATTAATTTCATATTAAAGAGTTAAAAATATTGGCCATAATGCAAAATATAAGCAACTTTCTTTTTGTTTTGACGAAAAGTAGGCATTTAACAAACAGTTCAATTTTCAAATGGGACTTGAACGTACATCTTTCCCATTACGGTGGACTGCATTACCGTTGTGCTATCGAGGCTTTTCATATTGAGCACGAAAAGAACACGTCACGGTATCTGAGGCAAGTTGATCTTTTCTAGTAAATATAATATTAAATAAAACAAATGTATAAATATTTGTTGTATATTCTAGTCAAAATAGTATTAATCTCTTTCCAAACTATGTTAACATCAATTATCTAGCTAACTGTGCAACAAGCGTCACCGCAGCCTATAGATGCTCGGCATATCACAAGGATATCAATATCGTGTCACTCACCTTGTGATATGTCATCGTGTCACATTACCCAGTAATCCTACTGCCTCTAATGGTCCGGTTTGAAGGGTCTTACACACTTCAAACCGGACCACAGTAATGCGAGCACTGCTATTTGGCGGTAGAAATAGATGAGAGTGAGGCATCTACGTAGATGACCTTTTATATGAGGTCTACCTTATGTATATTACACAGATATTATGAAATATATAACACATTGATATTTACTAGAAAAAACTCTATTCGTCTCAGGTGTCAGGCGAGACCAAGTGATGTTTTTCTTCTTAAATATAATTCTATGCATAAAACCTCTTAAAATAATTTATAAAACATTCTTGAATTGGATACTTTAAATTATTAATGCCGATGAACTTTGTACAGTTTATATCTTAATTAACCGTAGTCTCATGTAAGTGACTGTAATTGAGTATGAATTTCTGAAAACAACGTTACGTAATAGCGACACTAATAGGCACCCACTCGCTTTTTCATTAACAAAATTTCTTAAAGTATAAATTTTGCCAACAAAACCTTCTACAATCCATTTCAGTCATAAATAAAAGTGTCTGTTATCTCAATATGAAATATGTTAATAAGCTACACTTCTGTACATAGTATTTCTATTTGTATAAGTAATAGGAAAAGCTGACTGACTGACTGACATATTAATGCAGGGCCAAGACTTTAAGAGGTAGAAACTTGAAATTTTACCCAGGACAGTGCTAAGAAAGGATTTCAAAAAATTCATCCCCTAAATGGGTAAAACGGGGTGCAAAGGTGGGTAATATAAAATTTTGCTGTTCTTGAAGTTATTCGAAAGAAATTCTGTAAAGGTGTAGAATATTTTTTCAAAAATCACCCCTTAAGGGGGTGAAAGTGGCGTGTAAAATTAATATGAAAGTTCTACAACTTCTTCAACTGCGGGTGAAACTGCGGGGCACGGCTAGTTCATACACCAAATTTAAGTAACACCGAAATAACAGCATTCTAAAATAGACAATTCAAAGTATGCATGGTACTTATAAAAAATATAAGCTTTTTTATTTTACCGTCTGTATGTTTCATGTAAACGGCTGGACCGATTCCAACGGGGCTATCACTGATAGATAGCTGATGTTGTAAGGAATAACTAAGGCTACTTTAATTAATATTTTTTGCACAAAAACGGAACTCCGCTCGGACATAAATAGATTTACGCAATATCTCACACAAGATAAGTCGCTTATAGCACTTGAGTTACAGACATCAGTCAATAGAGCACTTAAAAACACAATATATATGTAACACCTAGACACAAAAAAAAACAAATACAAATACAAATATTCATCACATAAAAGGTTTCCCTGGTTCGGAATCAAACTCTCGAACTTTGGCGCACATAGAGTAGAAACACTAATAACACTCTTTTATATCTTATTTCCTCTGAGTAGGGTGGTTTGGTGTAGACGGGACGAGGTCGCAGTCACCGGCCAGTCATTTATTAACTTCTATATGAGTTTTCATTTTAAAATAGTAAAACAAAAAATATATCTCAACACAGAAAATATCATTCCTTTATACATGTTTTTTAACTATTCCATTTAGTCTAGAGCCTTAATAGTTTATTCAACATGAGATACACGTGAGTAGAGAAAACGAAGAATTTTTCATTGGTATGTGCATCTTAAATATACTTCTTTGTTTGGTCCTAAGAATAATAAAAACTGTAGTTTATTTTCTGCTATTATTTACATTCGAATGGAATTCATATTTGGAAAGAGCCATAATACAATTTGAATTTTATATAGTGACATCATTGGGGCGTTCAAACCTGAGTGGAGGCGTTCCATGTGTTTTTTTCTCCTTAAAAGCATTTCCCTTCTTTTCTTGACTACGTGACAACAACGTGTTAAGCAATTTGGCAGCGCTTCGACGAAGTGCGTGTTCGTCTGGTGTTTCTATATAATGCTGCAGTGTCGACGACTCCTGCCAAATTCTTGTAGGATATTATGCGTTCTGTAGCACGCCAGCCGTCTGAAGTTCTATTCTATTTTGCATATTCCACCTAACAAGTATAGCTGGCTCTTGTTTAATGTCACTACCCACTTTTAGACATTAGGGAATCATTTTAACAGACGTGCGCTTACATAATCTGAGATAGTCATTCCTTCAAGGTCATTGACATGGGTGGCTTCCTTCTCTAGTAACTCTGTCGAAAAGCATATTTGTATTCTGGTTTGACTGATGATCGACGTAAATTATTTGATAAACCTGGTATTATAAACCGCAAATAAACCGTTTGTAAGAAGGTATACTTGTATAATGACAATTCACAATCATATTAATCCGGATAACATAGGTTTAATTCATATAGATAAATTAGCAGGGTACAGGGTAAAATATAGCTACATAATTTGAAATGATCGTATATTTTTTATAATTGTTTTTTTTAATTATTTTATTCGTTACAAACACAATAATAGAAATCTTGCCTCGTTTCCATACAATTTCAGGTATTATGTTTCATCTTCGTTAACGAAAAAAAACGATATTTGTTGGGTTTTTCGTCACACGAAAAACCCAACAAATATCGTTTTTTTTATACCTATAGCTAAGAAAAACATATAGGTATTCTTTTTAGGTCACAATTCTCTGGTTGCGCTTTTGATTCCAGCTATGTGCTGTTGATACCAGCTATGTGTTCTGTGAGGTACCGGCAGAGTAGAATAGTACCTCCGTCTGAACCAGGTGTCGTAAGAGGTGACTGAGGTATCGGAACCCACTGATGGTGACATATCGATCCGAAACAGATTAAATGCACAGAGCGGGGACAGGCAGCATCCCCGTCGCGAAGCTGCGCTCTGCGATTGCCAACACGCTTGCCCAATGCGGCAATTATGGGAAAAAACCTTTTTTCTAAGAGAGGCCTATGTTCAGAAGTGGAATTTCAATGGCTGATTTGATGATATACACTGTACTTGGGCGTATAGACTACATCCAACTCAGCCACTCTGTACGGTTATTTGCTAATCTATTAGTGTTTACAACATTTTATGTTTAGTAAGGGAATGCAATCATATTTATTCGTAAGGTAGTGGATTCGATCCTCACCTACTACAAATACTAATTGTTATATTTGTTTATATATTGCTGTTAAATGTATGTATTTAGGTAGTATATTTGAGATTTCTACGTTGTCCGACGTCCGTAATACCACTTGTGGTACGGACGCAAAACGACTTTAGCAACTTATCACGGAGTCAGGTCAATTTATGAGATTTTGAGGGAATTTGATATTATAATTATTCAGATTAGTGTCTTCGTATCGAATTTCGTATTTTAAGTCTAAATTTATATAAGGGCTTGTAGCTGGTTCTCTTACCATATAAGAGGAAAACTTTAAGTAAGAAAGTATATCTAGAATTTTTAACATAGATAATACATAGGAGATAATCGTGAAGAAAGTGTATAAATTTGAATGATTATATAGTTTTACTTGTATGCAAAAATATCTATTAAGGTAAAAGTAACTATTATCTATTTCATAATACATGCATAAATATATGCTGTTTATCTACATTTGTACCAGGTCAAGGCAAATAAATATGTATTTTTTAAAATAAATCTATTGCATTTGCCGCTGCCGGGTCTAATATATTATTATTATTCACGCAATAACATGCAGAATTTGGGATTCGTAACAAACATTAATAAGGAATTAAGGATACAGCGCTTATCCAAAGTGACGTTTTAATTTGCAAGATTACCAATGGCGGAAGGGTTGAATCGCAATAAAATAGTATTCAAGAATTCGATAATTTATTACCAGAACGGAGAATAACTCCAGTCCGGAAGCAACTAATTTTCCAGCGTTCCAGTTGCGTTGCTTTATATTTATTTCTGCGGGATTTGTTCTATACGCAGGATCCGCGCGGCGAATGATTTATACGAGCTGGCTCATCCCGCTTTATTTACGGGAACCGCTCCGCAGAATAATTACAGGCCGCATAAACGTTTGCGAATGTAAAAAGGGATTGCCCTTTAATGACTACGGCGTAATTGTGCAAGGAATGAAAACACCTTTTCAGGATTACGGTTTGTTTACGGAGTGGCTGTAAATTTTTGCACATCGTTTTTTTAAGCTGCACTCGTAGTTCAGGAGTACGGGATGGTAGGATAAATTTCAAACACAAGTGGCCAAATTAAGACCTAATTTAAAAAATCTGACAGATTGATAATTAAATATAATAGAAATAGAGATGTTGGCTATCGTGGATTTATCATCATCATGATCATACCAGCCGTAGAATGCCCACTGCTGAACATAGGTCTTCCAAAGAAAGGGGTAATTTGCCCATAATTTCCGCGCAGAGTAAGTGTGGTGACAATTGCAGAGCGTAGTTTCGCGACGTATATGCTTCCCATTTCCAATTAAATAGGTCAGATTGCAATGATAAATACTTTAAAGTACTAACACTTGCAAACACATTGATAATCATATTTCCAGGTATACGTATAGGACAATCCCATTTTTTAATACTTCAACCTAACCTACCTTGAAAAAAGGACGAAATATCTAGATCAAACTAACGCTGTCATATCATCATCATCATATCAGCCATAAGACGTCCACTGCTGGACATAGGCCTCCCAAGGTAATCTCCAATAGAACCGGTTGTATGCGGCCTGTGTCCAGCGCAATCCTACGGTTTTAGTCAGATCGTCTGACCATCTTGCAAGTTTACGCCTCACGCTGTGCGTCTGTCAATTCTTGATAATTTTATTGTATTGCATTTATGTTAATTTTATTAGGCACTGTAATAATTTAGGTCAGAAACAGTCACAATAGGTATATAAAAATATTTTCTAACAGCGCTTTCCATGCAAGGTCACAAAACAAACCGATTTCTGCACACGTTAGCACGAACAATAGAATCGCGATACCCAAATGTTCCAGTTTATGTTTTCGTTGAAAAGATAAAAAATGTTAACTCGTTCACTGCGTACAGCTGAACGCCGGTCTCTATTGTTGCCCCGCCATGCCCGCCATTCAAGCCGCACCAGTTGAACGGGAAGCTTCGAAACATTCAAATTAGTCTATTGTGATTTATTTTTCTTATGGCCGTTTTTCGGTTAATAAAATGCCTGACCGAGAAAGTTCAATGTCATGGAAAACGTCAACCAATTGTTTGGAAATACAATATAAATGGCGTGATATCATTACAGTATGTTTGTATACAAGATCACGGGCTGAGGGTTAAATATTTGACGATATTTCGAAAGAGCTTGATCCGTGGAGGTGAGAAGTTTATGTGGTCGAATTATCCACTTAGTTCAACACTAAGTTAAGGAAGTCGGCATACCTGAAATTAAACTAAAAATTATGTTGCACACAGTGAGAATAAATTAAAAGATCTGTACCTGGAGAAAAAAAAATTAAGTTATTTCGAAATTCGAAATAGCTTGAACCGTGGATGTGGAAAGGTTATGTGGTCAAATAATCTGTTTACTACGACACTAAGCTTGGATGTAGGCATTCCTGAAATAAACTGAAACTTGTGCTGTACTTTGTGAGAAAAAATAAGAGAATTACAGATCGAGACTAAAATATTGATCAATATTTTGAAATTCCAAAAAATCTTAAATCCTGGAGGTGGAAATGGTAAAGTGGTCAAATAATCTATTCATATGGACACTGAGCTAGGAAGTAGGCGCTCCTGAAAATAAACCGAAGCTTCAGAGGCACTCTGTGAGAATAAATAAACAATCTACTGCCTATTTTATGTATTGAAAGAAATGCAGTTTGCAATTCATAGCGGCCCCAGAGTGCATTAGCTCTCGAACTCGAGGCGGGCGTGTAATCGTATTTGCATTATAAATTTGTACAACACCTAATGGTGTTCTGGACCGCGGGCAAACAAGCAGCGGGAAAATTTACTTGTGGCGTTTAAAGTGTTAGGTTTTTAAACGGATTCAGAGTGGCTAAATTTTATTTTCGTCCTATATTTGTTTTGTCATGTAGAAAAATGGGTTTATCAATGATTTTGCTTTGTAAATTGATGTTTCTAGTCGATTGTTATATGTATGTCACGCCTGTATGTTTACGTAAGCCATTTTATTTCTGTTATACATTTAGGCTCTGTCTTTTGTTTTGTGTTATAAAAGAGAGAGAATTGCGTTTATTGATAGTTATAAGATACTAGTTGACCCAACAGACCTTGCTCCGAAAGATAAATACCGACTGCAACGCCAACTGCCGGCTTGATTTGTGAATCTTGATCATACAGACCTCCACTTAAATTTATTCTCTTTTTTTTAAAGCATTCCAGCCGTTTAGTCGAAGTTTAGATAAAGACCCTGGATACCGACTGCAGCACCATCTGCCGGTGATTGGTGAATCTAAGTCATTCAAGACGCAAACCAAACCCATAAAAAAATATGATTTTAATAGGTACAGCCGCTAAGGAGCTCAGTAACATATACACGTACAGTAGTATTATTATATATAGTAAGATAATTTTTATAGTTAAACACTATTATTTGCTTAGACCGCTGATCTATGGAATAAACTCGCTGCAGCCATATTCCCAGGCCGTTACGACTTAAGGATTTTCAAAAGCAATATCTATTCTCTTCTCAAAGGCCGTCAATTCGCTTGCGGTTCCTTTGGTGTTGCAGGTATCCATGAACAACGGTGATTACCAGCAGGTGGTCTGGTGACTCTTTAGTCTACCATAACATAAAAAAATATGGTTTTAGGTACTGAATGTTCATCCGAAAAGTCTAAATACATATGTATTTGTAAAGTAAAATTAGGAAGCCACAGTTCCTGATTCTAGTATTTTTCATAGTGCCGATAAACCCGAAACTGAAATCTGCTAAACTATAATTCGGAGTTACTTGCTTCAAATGAACTTAGATTCGAAATTAATTCTGAAATTGTCTTTATCTGACTCGTCGTTCCAATTTATGAGCCTAAGCTTAACAGTGTAGGTGAATTGACATTTATCGTCTTTCATAGAAATTTTTAGATAAGAGTTCGGCCACTGGGTCTGACTTTGAAAAAACACTTTTTTTTGAGAATATTTATTAAAGTCTATAAATCAGGTTCTTAATATAAAGATCTTCACTTCATATCATCCACTCTACTTTTTGTTTGTGTGACATTTATTGATCTTTTATTGATCTTTTATGAACATCCCATACAAAGAATGGCTCCGAACAACTAAATAGCGAATATTACATGCTTAATTTTCAGGCAAATTAATTAATATACTAATTTGACACCCCTAACCGAAACCTAGTCCAAAGCCATGCCACCCGCATAGCTGAGCGCCGGCACGGCAGGGCTGCGGTCTCCGCACACCCACAGACATTTTGCAAGTGGTCGTTACACCATAATACAGAATTCTGGATCCTATAATTAATATTGTTACGTAGGCGTAAGTACGGCGTTGCGAGAGATTTCAGGGATTAAGCCCAAGATTAGGCAGTCACTTTTGTCGAGCTAAGCTAAGGACCACGGTGTATATGGTAAAGGTAAAGATATGTGAGTGGTTTATTTAATTTTATTGTGAGAATTTCGGTAAGTATATCCTCTACTTATTTGGATATTTGTTAAATGATTAACTAAAAGTGATTATTCAGACATATTTTTGGGCTTCTCGCCTTTATTTCTAGGGCGGGGCATTTATTTCGGTCCACGTATTTCAATTGTCATATTATTCAACTTTGCATTCCTTTTAAGAAAAACATATCTATATTTTGCGCGCACGTTAATATGTATAAGATATATATTTACTTTTATTTTTGGCATACATGAAAAACAAACAAATAGTTATCGCAAACATCTTGAAAAATATAAAGAGCGTAACAATAGCACAACACTGCACACATCTAATGTAAAAGCAAAAAGTCTACGAGGCAACAAAGCGGGCTTTCATACCAAATACATTAGGGCAAAACTTGTTAGGGTCCCGCAAAAAAGTAAGAAAAACACCTTATAAGTGCGTACAAGTGTTTGCAGTGGGCAAAACTGGGTAGCAGACGAGTCATTAATGCACCCTTCCCACGACCCCTCATTCAGATAAGTAAGTAAAACAACTTTATTTGATGTCCAACGTTAGGGGAGTGAGGTCCTGATAAAACACCTGACGTCTCTAGGCGCAGGTACCGTGTGTCGCGCTGAATGAATTTGACTTGTAAATGGTAGTGGTTTTATTTACAGTTGCAGATTTATTGGTTAGGGGACGCTAATAAAAATACGTGTTGCCATCCAAGCGTATTGCAGATATGAATCGCAGAATGAATGCACAAATATATAGAGTGGAAGTGAATGGAAGAGTGGGAGAGACCTAGGCGTAACGTATCTGAACCAGCCAGAAGAGGTATTAAATAAGGGCTAGATCAGAAGAACCATAAACGAGCCGATATGAAAGGCTTAATGCAAGTAAGGGAAACGAAAGAGTTATTCCAAGATCGTAACAAGTGGAGAGTCTCTATCCACCCCGATGGGACACAGGCGTGATGTATGTATGAATCCCAGATATGCGCAGTTATTTATGTTTTGTTTATCATTGTACAAAGACTTTGTGAAACATTTATATTTATATTACCCACGTTGTTCCCGTTTCCGTGGATATAATGAATAATGAAAGTTAAGTTACTTCCTATAATATCAGCAATATGCTAGTGAAAGCCCTGTTAAAATTAGTTTAGCCGTTTAGGAGTTTTCCTCAAACAGACGGACGGACTAAATTAAAATGATTATTTTTGTTATAAATATTTATTAATTATTAAGTATTATTCGTACTTTCAGGTGTCTATTAAAAATCTGTTATTTTAATACTACATACAGATTCTTAAATTTAATTTATATGTATAGATAGAGTCTATGTATATAATGTATGTAATGATGAATAACTCAAAATTATAATAAAAAGACGATTAGATGTTATCTTAAAACATTCATCAAATCTTTTGATATGATTTCTATTTTAATTATGCATCATTACTAACAACTAAAGCCTATTACAACATAGGAGAACAGAATAAAGGTTTATGGTGTTCTAAAAATACAAATTAAATAGGTCTTTTACAGAAGTAATATTTTTTTTAATTTTATTTACTTTAGAGCAAAATGAATGATTTTTTCTTGTATATGCAGACACAATCGATTTTCCTAAAACATAAAGTCTTACTTAGTGATGTTAAATCATTATTTTTGCTGGCAATACCTTTCAGATAAAAAAAAATTAGTAAAAGCGTCTAATAAAAAATATAATATTTATTTTTGAAGAGAATATTATATAGCTCAGCTGTCGAAAATGTCATTTTTCTTTAATTTCATTTGTCAATCCTCTAGAATCTAAAGACATTATTTAAAATCGGGCTGCTAAGCTTAATTGAAGGGCAGTCCAAAGGGACCACTGACAAATTGATAAATGACAATTAGTTTGGGACAAGTTTGTACAAAACTATTTCGTCATTTCGGGAGTTGCTCAGTTCCGACAAATTGTTGTTTAAATAAACAATAATGGTTTAGTAAGCTATTTACTAAATACACGCTGAAATGGTTGATTAAATGTGATGAATAACAAATAAAATTTTGTTTTGTAGATACCTAAGATCGTGAAAAACCGGCAGAGTAGAATAGTACCTCCTCGGAGTAAGAGTGTCGTAAGAGTTGACTGAGGTACTAGAACCGATAGATGGCGGTATATCCATCCGAAACAGTGTAAATCAAATCCACAGGCCGGGATGGGCATCTCCGTCGTGAAAGCAACGCTCTGCAATTGACAACTCTTGCCCAATACAATTATGGACAAAATTTTTCATTTTAGGGGAGGCCTAAGGAATGACTAGCTTCCAGCCCGCAACTTTATCCGCTTTAAATTCACAAACTTTAACGTTTTTTAAAAACTTTTTTCTGTAATCAAAAGAAGAATCGGTTCTTCGGTAAAGCTTTGTAATCATTAAACATACATTTGTATAATATTTGTATGGATAAACCTCAGCAATTTTTTCTTATAG
This sequence comes from Heortia vitessoides, assembly GCA_020976665.1. Taxonomy (NCBI): domain Eukaryota; kingdom Metazoa; phylum Arthropoda; class Insecta; order Lepidoptera; family Crambidae; genus Heortia; species Heortia vitessoides. The sequence continues at coordinate 14,313,091 of JACJUM010000202.1, forward strand.
ATGTTTGAAATCATTTTTACAGACTTGAATTTAGTTTAGTGAACACACAGCAAATAGTTCAAACTAAAATAAGAATGAGCTTCATCTCAGTTATCTTCTTAAAAATCCTAGTTATTAACATCTTTGTCTTGATAACGACAAAAAAATAAAAGGTAAACACTAAATTATCTGCTTTTTGAATTCGTTAAAGATGACTTTTCAATTATAATTATGTATATGTAAAACATTAACTGTTGTATTTAACAGCTTTTCTCGTTTGAATACTAATACAGAGGCCGAGTAGTTTGATTTCAAAGCTTCACAAAAGTAGTTCACGTACATAATACCTCCTCCAGAGCGCTGCAAATGCATCGCTCGCTCGATGGCTTGTTCCCATCCGAACCGAAACCTCCCTGCATAGCATAGAGACAATTGTTCTTGAAGCGGCAGTCACTTAAAATGTCCCACTTAGCGGCACAAAGGGACTTTTATACTTTGACTACATTGACGGAGACTTGTAATTTGCTCTGTGTTTGCTGCTCCGCAAATAGAAGGGTGAGGTCTTTATTTGTAAGAAGATAGACGTTACAAACAATTTCGCTCGTATTTTGGAATGGTCATTTACAATTTGTTGAGACCCGAATGCCTTTTGACCAAATTTCGTTTGTCGAAACTTGTTCAAGCACTTAATCTTGGTCAAATGAAATTGATTATATTTATGCGGTCCATATAAATAATTCTTGAATCTGGTCATAAAAAATTGGTTTTTCGAGTTCTTCTATACATACCAAATGTTTTAATTAATGTTTAAGGCGTAATCTAGGACCACGTTAGAAATACAGCAGGACTTACTTGTTTCGTTAGTTACTACAAATAAACTATAATAAATATTATAATATATACATTAATATGTAGATAATTTATTTAATAATCAACTTAACAGGTGTACTACACTTAATTACTGCAATTTTATATCTCTGTCCAAAGGATTTCTTTTCTGAAAGGGATTTATTTGCATCTTAATCTCGTTAATAGTATACATTTTTTGTCCATTTCGAATGTACAATATTATTATTACTAATTAGGTGTTTTTTGTAGTTATATATTGATTATTCAAAGTTTTTATCTTTGGGGTAAAGTAGCTCGAAATTTGTTTTTTTTAATTTTTAAGTTTTAACGGGTATACATATATTACATATTTTGTCCCGTTTCGTTTATTCCTGATCTCTTTTAAAAAATGTAATAAAACGAGCTGAATACTCGTGAATATAAGATATTTTTTGTTCCTAAATATGTTGTAAATTTATCATTATAGTTTAGTTGTTGAAATCCAATTAGCGTTAAATGCCAATTAATTCACCCAAAACGCAACCACAGAACGTCACATAATGCGACAAAAAACTAAATTCAAAATATAGCCGTGGCTTTCAGCCATTCGCAACGATGTAATCCGGGGCATGTAGGAACGAATGTGTGCCGATTCGCGCCGATCCACCATCAATGAATGGTGCAGAATATTTATCGGTTAATGTGTTCGGTTTTCGTGTTGATGCGTGAAGGCTTCATTCATTCAGTTGCTTTACAAATAATCGCAATATTACTTTTCAAACTACACCCTAAATGATAGTGCTTTCGCTGTCTTTTGGAAACGATTTGGCTAAGCCCGTAGAATGGAGCTTGGATTGGAATTTATTTAGGGAGACATTTGTCGAGCAGTAGATGTCCTACGTCTGATACACCAATGACGATGATATAAGTGTGAGTATGTTTGCGAAAGAACAAAATTCAAACTTTATTCATGCTACAAAAACTTTAATCAAAATTTAGCGGTAGTTTTAAGCTATTCGCAGCGATGTAATCTGGGGTATGATTGATACAATTAAGTTTTATCGCAAACATACTCAAACAGATTTCATAGACATCATCATATCTGTCGTAGGACGTCCCCTGTTCTTATTTAAGCAATCGCAAAATAAATGGTGAATTTCTAACTGTCTTTATATATTATATTAGTTCGCATATAAAATGACACCATCATCATGATTATAGCAACCGTAGAACGTCTACTGCTGGAAGTAGACTCCCCCAAAATAGGGTGAAAATTTGCCCATAATTGCCGCGCTGGGCGTGATGGTCGCAGTGCGTAGTTTCGCGATGAGAATGCTGCTACCCATTTACACCCTGTTGCTCTTTCGATATCTGATACCGAGAGAGGTACTATTCTACTCTTATACAAAAGACCTTATACAAAAGTCGTCTGCATTGGTACCTCTACTCTGGTACTCTCAACTATTTCTACGGCTAAATAACAGTCCTTGCATTGCTGCGTTCCGGTTGGAAACATGAAAGTGGCAGTTAAATTACTGTATAAGGTAAAATAATATCTTAAAGCCACAACGTTGGCATCGCGCTAGTGCAATTTTTGTGATAATACGAGCGTTTATAGGCGGCGGTGACTCTTACTATCACGCAGAATGAATGCTTGGTTGCCTACCTAGTAAAGTTAAAAAAAGGACTTAAGTTATGCTACAAAAATCTGTCTATAAATTCGCGGCCTATCTCAACTATTTGTCCTATGAAAATGTATCTTGCTATAGAAATTTAAAATATTAATATACCTTTACTTCTTTACACCGGTGTAATTAAGGTGCAGTATTTTTTATAATTCAATTATCATAAAATCTAAAAAGAGTTTATGAAAACTATTTTGGGCATGGATACAGATGACATTGATATACATATCGGTTATGGATTGGAAAATGGCTTTCAAATTTAAAATACCTAATATTTAGTTCTGTTTGCCTTATTACCTGTGGCATATTAATCAAGACTATATTTGAATATAACGTGTCATATCTAGACAATTGACATTCATTCTCATTCAACAGTAGAATTTACACAAACAAAATAATAAAAACAGAAAAGTGCTGTAAATCAAATCAATATTTCAAAATGTCAGGCAAAGGTAAATGATACCGACATCGGTCAACATAATTCAATCACTGTCAAAATCTTTTACAATCGTTATCCACCAGATGTCGCTACAAAATCCGTGGTAATCTGGTTTTAATAATCTATTTGCATCCGTCCTCTTGTTCTGCAGTTCTAAACATACACGAATTCACACAAATGCCAAATCAAGCTGGGATTATGTTATGGCGGAATTTGTTCAGGAACGGAATGCTGGAATACAACAAAGGACAATGTCCGTTTTGTATGAGGCTTTACCCTTTCCTGGGTTGCAAGTAGAAAACATTTAATTATAATTCAAGGATTATTTGATTAATAAGTGTAAGATGTACTGATAATAATAAAGGTTTTAATGAAAACGTTTTAATATTGTATATGGCGTATATTTTAACGAACATTCCCATTTGCATTCTTAGATAAGTTTCTTCTAACATCAATTACACGTGCTAGGAGTTGTGAGTTTTGATGATGTTCTTAAGTGGTGGATGCTTAATAAAATGGGGTTTTCTAAAATTAACTTCTAGGGTGAAACGGTGTGGTTAAGTTTGTATGAATCTTCATAATTACGAATTTTAGGGTTTTCAAACTATTTGATACTCGTGTAAATTATACTCATCATTTGAAGAAATAAAAATGTCGTCACTTTTTAAATGTAGCTAATTAAGGGATTGTAAGCTTGTATGTGAAATCTTTCATTTTTAAATCTATCGATGTGTAATATACTCTACACTAAAGTGAATTACATATATTTTTTATATTTACTATATATATATTAACTAGCAACACCAATTGGAAAAAATGGAGTTGCTAGTTAATTTGAAAGTTCGTTGGGCACATGAATACATTAAAATTTACACGCATATGAAGTCACGGGTCACAAGGATCCATGGCTTATTCATGGCTTATCATTTGTTAGTATGGTTTTTTTTAATAATCCATTAGTCGCAGCTGATATTAGGGTTTATAAAGATATCAAATAAGGACCATACAGCTGCAAGGCCTAAGTTTTTTATGTCTACTCACAATATGGACAAATATCTTATATCCCATAGTTGACGTCCTATCGTACCTTTGCCAGAATCATGATCATCATAGCAGTCGTTGACTGTACCCTGCCTGATATAACCCTCTTCCAGAATGGGGAAATTTTTCCTATAATTTTCTGACGCTGAGCAGGCGTGGTTGCAAATCGAATCAATCTTAGAACATAGCATCGCGGCTGGAACACTGAAACCCAATTTTAAGTAGATGTACCGCCATCTGTCGGTTCCAGCACCTCAGTATCGCCTAATCTAATAGAAGGTACTTACTATTCGATTATGCCGTTCCCAGTACTACAGAATAGGAATATTTTTGTCTGCAAATTATATGTGAGGAATGCTACCTCAGCATTTTAATTTAGTTTTTTAAACAAATGTGAAATATTTTCTAGGAATACCCTGAATATGTATATTCATTTTTACTCGAAACATGTTTTAAGGATTGAATATACTCGTCATTAAGCATTGGGGTTTCTGTTTGATAGGTTTTGAAACAATATAATGGTATTCACCGGGATATATTTTTATTTAATTAAAGTAATATATATTATTTAAAAGTAAAACTTTTCTTAAAATATTTCTATTTATTAAGCATGTATTTATTAAAGCATTTTTGCCATAAGTTAAAAGTGAATTGGAACTATAATTGTATTTGATTTGCTTAAAATTATTTTATTTAACTTTATGTAACCTTTCTAATGTAAAACTTTTTAACACAAATATTAAAAAACATACGTGTTATGCTACGCAGTGGTTTAACCTTAAAAAAACAAATAAACCACGACTTAGCTAAATATGTTTTTGAGGTCAACTAAATTTTTTTTAAGTTAAATTTTATTCGTAAATACTGATTTGCATATAAGCAAAGGAAAATATAACAATTATCTACATTTACATCTACACTATTATTTAATTGAAACGTTACATTTAGGTATGTTTGGCGCGAATACAATCAAAAACTGCGGGATGGATAATTATTTCAACTTTAAAATGCTGCATTATTCTTGAGTAACATAGGCCATTTTACCTGGAAATATTAGGTATCCCTATTAAAATTTCAATAATGAAATACAAAGTATGAAAAATTAATTAGCCCAAAATTACTTTCGTCGCATCCGCTGCGGGTGGGTTGGATCGTAGACACGTAGACAAGATTTTCAAGACTATGATTAGTTTAAGCCTATTAATACATGTTTAACCTAAATGTTTAAAACAATGTCCACCCGGGCTGAGGTGGGTCGCTAGTTATATACAAATGTAAGTGCTTATTAAGCTTTAAGCATTCACTGTTGCCATTCATATAATATGTTTGCGTTGCTATTGTATCCTATTGGAGCATCCGGTATTCACGTTCAATGTACGCAAATTTACACCGATACTACAAAGCGGGATTGTACCCCAGTGTATATCCATTGCCTAATGTACAACGCAATCTCGATGAAATGTAAGCTTTGTGGTTAGTTAAGTTATAGTAATCTATTCTGATGAAGTATCATCAGGATTCTTTTTATTGGAATCTTTCACGTATCTATTATAAAAATACTAAATCTAATGTAATTTTTAAATAACAAATAAATTAATTAATTAACAAATGTATATTTTTAAAAACTAAAAATAAAAGTGATGTTAGCAGTTGTGACTTTCAAATCCTTACACAACATCTTTTGTTCAGTCATGAGAATGTAATGGAAAGAAAAGTGAAAACGAAAAAAATAAATAAACCTCGTTTAATAACCGTTATAAGTACTTTTATTATCGTACATTTTAACATTATATATTGACTTTTAGTTTTAACTTGAATTTTAGTTATTAATTATTAATAAAATTTATTACGAAATTTATATCGCCAGGCGGTTTTAACGGTCAATAGGCCGTAAAAAAATATTAACAGAAAACATAGGAAAAAGTAAGTTTGGTAAGAACTAATATCGGACATTTTCACTCATAATTTATTTCAGAATTACCTACTCACGGACCTAAAAAAGTTAACGTCTTAGTTCCCAACCAAGAGCTTAGCTTGCACATTAATCATGGTTATGTGTCAAACTTTTACAAAAGACTAAAGTGTAAAGGTTACGCGGGCGCTGAAAATTATTTTCGCAAGCAGCTTGCTATACCTATCTATGTAAGATCATTTTCTTTGCCGCGGTATAAAAATATGATGATAGTTGAAAATACCATTACAACCCCAGAAGTTGCATGTCTTAATACTTTAACTAATATTTCTATCACAAACTACCTTGATATATTAAATACTAGCGTCCCGCCCTGGCCTTGCACGGGTGCAATGAGGATAGAAAATGGTAATTGTGGGTTTTCTCTAAAAGATAGATATAAAACATCGCGACCTTTCTTGTAGATTTTTTGAGGTGTGTATTACTATAGTACCTACATTATTTTAATCTATGTAGTCGGGTTTAGCTATCCAGATCGCCAAAAATGTGGTTATTTACAACATCACATTGGAAACCTTTAAAATTTCTCTTGAACGATTAATTTTCCAAGATATGAAAAGGATTGTGACTAGGGAATATTTATATATATTTATTAGGTGTTGATCCAATTTATTAAAGCCTTTTGACATTACTGCACTCTACGGAAAATAAATTAATGGAATTTTATTTCTATTCACAATTCTTTTTATGTTTTTGGTTCGTTACTTCGGGAATTCAGCGTATAAGAAGTGAAGTCTTTGTTTTAGAAGGTGACTGCCATCTAGGTTAAGCTTTGAGTCGGTAACATCGTTCTCATGTAAGTGGATTACTGTTGAATTAGTTTTTCTGACCTAATACTTACATTACGTATATTTATTTATTAATTTTACTGTGGTTTTAAAAACCCTTCCCTTTGATTAAAAGTGCTCTGCTGCGCTTTTAATTTAACCAGTTGAGCCGTTAAAATTAGGGAATTAAAAAGTTCTTTAAAGGAGTTTAAAACGTAACAAGAAGTTATATATAAGAAAAATCTAGCAACACTTCAATTTAGCATAAACAGAGCATATTTTCATTATTTATCGCTAGTTACCCAATTGGTCTAACAAGTCTATAAAAAAATACTACCTCCATAAAAGTCATAAAATCCGTTTATTTTTTTTTTCTGTTCGGCGTTTCGGTTTCATTGCGGCATCCGTTCTCAAGATATAAACAACATATTTTGTATCACGTAAATATACCTAATTTTTCCATCCCCATTTAACTCAAGATATTTGATCCGTTACATATAAATGTATTATCCTAAATATGAGTCATGACATCATTATTTATAAAGACAAATAGAGAAAGCAAGAGATTTTTAATAGTATAATAGTGATAATAAATTCACACATCATCTCATATATTAAGTTGATTCCAAGATAATAACTAGCTTAATGCACTTTTGTTATGGATATCCGAGATCAGATGTGTTGTAAATATTATACTTAAATAAATATAAACAATACATAGACAAAGAACAAATACAAATATTCATCATAGAAATATTTGTCCTGGGAGGGAATCACACATATGAGATTGGGTTCAAAAGATAGAATTACTACCCTCTGTGCCATCGGGTTTATCAATATATATAGGAATATATTTTGAAGAGTAATAGGAAATGTTGCATTGCTTACATTCTTAGACTTATAGCTGACTAGTGAGCTAAAAATGGCTGACTGAGTACTTAATTCTAGTACTTAATAGTAGTAATAAAAAATAGCAGTCCGGGACATAGGTCAATGTGTTCCCTTTACGAACTAAGACCTACCTGAGGATTCTCAATACGTTTTTATATAAAACTATATAACTTTTATAGTAATATTGCATCACCCTTTTACCCTCTTAATAGATTATTTTCAAAAACATATTTTTACATGTGTTTCTATTTTAATGAAAAATCTTTGTACAAAATTTCATTTGCATGGTTTCAAAAGCAGCAGAGTTTCATTCATCCTAATTTTGCATACCCGTTTCACCGTTTTAGGGGCGAATTTTCAAAAAATCCTTTCTTAGTGCTTCCTTATGTAATAATTGTAAATCTAATCTTTTTCTAAATAATCCTGCCTGGATATGTCAGTCAGTTAGTCAGCTTCTTCTATATATAAAATAATAAATAGATAGATAGATACAAATGTAAAATTCGTTCTTGTAAAATGAAAAAGTCATGTGCGTATCAACTTTTTGCCGCGAAGGATCGATAAATGCCTATAAATCGTAATGTGGGTGGCGATTTGTGCGGCTTAACCTTGACCATTAATTTTGCTTGACCACAGATTACATTTTCTCGATCATTTAAGACAGTTTATAGGGTCGAGCTGGTTTTCGAAGTATATTAGTAGTAGTAGTTTCGAAGTATATTACAGTATATTCAGTTTTTGAATTAATGATATATCCATATAATTTATGGAGTAGTTGTATTAAATTTAATTTTATTACCTGACATCTCGTCGCAGATGCGCCGAAAATCCTTGCTAAGTCCGGGTTTAGTTAGCGTTGCTTGCGCTTAATCGCATATGATGTACTCGTGAATTATTGTTCGGTAATTAAAATTTAAGTTATTTTCTATCATTGATTTTCATAAAGCTTAGAAAACCTTCAATCGGAATACCTACTAATATTTGATAATTTTTATTTAAAAATTCTGTATGAATGTAAATTCTGTATAATGAAACTTTTAAAAAATACTTAAATATAATTAAACAAATAATTTCTCCAATATCTGACTGAACAATGATCATAACAGAGGAATCACAAATATACTACTTAAATACTTATATTTTACACCCAAATACAGAACAAATACAAATATCATTATATAAATATTTCACGGCCAAACCCACGGCCTTTGGAGCACAAGACCACCATCTGCGCTATAGGGCCCGTCGACTTTATACATAAATTTATTATATAAGAATGACACAATTTAAAATATGTCCAGCTAACCCGACAAACAGCGTACGTTAACTTTACGACCCAGTAATTTGATTAAATCCCCGCTTTGTAGAAACATTGTATAATATTTGCATTTTTTTGTATCTGGGTGTAGGTACTTATTCCGACATTGAACCAAATATGAGAAATTAAGCTGATGTTATTTGTAATACGACAAGTTTTGCTATATAAAATTTATTCTAAGCATTTTATTTAGATACAAGCTTAAATACATATTACATAAAATATCAGTTAAATTGAGAACCACCTCCCTTGTTTGAAGTTGATTACAAACAAAAGTGTTTACAAATGACCCAAGACGATAACTAAAATAACTGAATTGACCGTTTATTCGACTCCGAATTCAGCAAGGAGTTCCAATGCATGCTTCAACTGTAGTTGGTTACTAAGTGGTTAGCAATGCTCTAGCTACGTATATTCGATTCTGTTGGAGTCACATAGTTGTAAATGTTAAATGCAAATTTAATGTTACAGACTAACCGACAAATAATAATAATAATTACATTTATTTCACCATTATCATTATCATATCAGCCTCCCACTGCTGGACATAGACTTCCCCAAGTCCTGTTCCTTCCAATAGGACCGATTGTATGCGGCCAGTGTCCAGCGCGATCCTGCAGTTTTAGTCAGATCGTCTATCCATCTTGCGGGTGGACGCCCTTCGCTGCGCTTGCCGGTGGTGTCTATTCTTGAACCTTACGACTCCATCAGTCACTAAAAAGTGCACTTATTTACTATACAAAATAAATACACTAGTTAACTTCCTGTATAGCATCTGTTGCTGAATTAGGATAATATCAAGTACCTCGGGCTTGCAGCGCATTCAACCTTGAGCTTACAAACAATAATTTATAACCCTAAACAATAAATAAATAAAGTAAAAATAAAAACATTTATTGACCTTACTAGATAAAAAAATTGGTATTATATACATACAAAAAACACCACCAAACCACCACTGTCACGCTTGCCCAGCGCGGCAATAATGAGCAAAATTTTCCCTTTCTCGGGAAGGCCTGTATCCAGCAGTGGACTTCCAATGGCTAATATGATGAAAAACGAAATACCAGCAATTCTTTAAAAAAAACGTTGTATGAGTAACAAATAAAAACATCTTAGAAAATACATGCTTTCATCAATCACTATATATACTAAGTTTATATATATATATATATATATATTGGTATATAGGAAGTGTGACATTAAAATGGTTACGATACTTATATTAGACGACCGCATTAAGCCGCGTGACACCGCGTGGCGCAGATGTGCAAATCCGCGGTAAGTCTGGGCTTAGTTAGCGCTGCTCGCGATGTAATCGGTGGATGCGCTGTTGAATTATCGTCCGGTTTGAACAAACCGTGTTGCACCCAGTCGCAATTTATGGCTTTGTGGTGACACAAATATATTTATTTCCATCAGTGCAGTTTGTCGACTTGCAAGAGCTCGGGTCGTTGCCCAGTTTTGGCAAAAGTAATTTATATATTTGGCCAATTTTTAGGTTATTAAAATTAATAAATTATAAACATTATATTTTGAGAAAGAGAAATATAGTGACAGTAGCCATACAATTTCCTTTGCTGGATATAGATTTCTCCAGGAAAGTGTAATTGCTACATTGAGCAGTCAGTGATGGCTATCCCGGATCGTAGCTTCGCAATGAGAATGATGCTGATTTAAGATCTCCACCCTGTTGTATTTGAGCTATACTAAGAAACAAAATAGAATTATATATACCTAAAAATAAACTTATGAAATAAAATGAAAAATAATAAATAAATAAAAGGAGTTACTCAAATGTACAGAAGGGAATAGGCAGCAGGATCCCCTTCGCGAAAGCTGCGCTCTGCGATATATATATATATATAATAACGATTTCCCCTGGAAAATACATCAAGCGTGCACGACATCACGCGTGCACTTTTTGATAGATTGAGCAAATTTTTTTTTTGTATTTGTAATTAGTAGTAGAAAGTTCTTTTAATATAAATAATTACCAGAATATCTGGTATTACGGACATCCAGATCATTCATCATAAATATAATACTTTAATACATATTTTACACCCAGAGATTTTACGCAAGACAAACACGAATAATAATAAATTAATAAATTTACACGACCTATTTCCTAGAAAAGTAGTTCAAAGCACTACTTTTCTAGGAAACAGTTTAACGTACAAGATGTGTAAATTAATTAATTTATTATTATTCGTGTTTGTCTTGTGTATACCATAGTAATTACAAATATAATATCTAAATACATATAAAACACACTCATTATGGAAAAATTACTAATATTCGTCAGATAAATACTTGTCCTGGGTTGGGATCAAACCCACAACCTTTTGCGCTCAAGATTGTATCACTATCATATACACTTGTTTGTTCATCGTTTAAAACAGATCCATCGGATAGAATATTTCAATACACCATCATTATTATCTTCATAACATTATATTACATATTACGCAGCTTGACATAAGTATACGAAGAGGCCCCTAACAAGAAGGAATTGTGCCCATAGGGCACTGGGCAGGCGACCACCGCCCTCTTACATTTGAACTTTGACGTTTCGGTAGAAATACCGCCATCTGTCGGGTCCAGTATTTCAGTCACTGCATACAACTCCTGGTACAGGGAACGGTACTAGTCTACTCAAAAATTACGTATATTATTTATTCATCATGTCAGCCATTGGAAATCTGCTGTTGGACATGGGAGAATGGGATAATTTTTTAATTAAGACAGAGCTTAGTTTTCTTGATGGAGATGCTAATTCTCATCATCGCAATGTTCATTTGCCCTACTCTGATTTGGAAATATATGTAGTTCTGGCATCTTAGTCACCTATTACGACACCTGATACAGAGGAAGGTACTATTCTACTCGACCGGTACCTCACGGTTTTTAATAATTTTACCATTTTGAGTTCAATAATGATTACAGCTAAGATAGGACACCGTCCTTTGGAACAGCAGATTTATTATGATATAATAATAGTTCATTTATTTTCTCCACAAACAACATAACATATGATTTACAGAAGTCAATATTGTTTTTGTTAGAGGCGGGGCCTGGCAATTCTTCTATCTATAATAGAGGTCACCAGAACCTTCCATTACATAAGGTTTGCATACATAAATAGTATAGTAGTATATGTAAGTAGGTTATGAAACAAAAAAATACAATTGCATAAACAGTTCATTTATTACAATTAATTATAAATTTGTGTTATTTTTACTATTGTTTTAACGATTGTATACAATTATGACTACATACTCGTATGTCTACGAATACACAAAGTTTATTAATATAATCATTTACATAAATGAATAAACCAGCATGTATCATTTAAAGTACAAAGCATATATATTTTAAAGGTATTGGAGCAATTTTCAATCACATCATCAAGATTTGACAGGGAAAGTCCTTTTAAATTATATTTATTTTGATTCTATACATTTTACCGGACTTAATTTATTTATAAATAGATAGTGCTAGTCGTGCCAAGCCGGAACCTGTCGCCAGTTAAAATATTAATGTGGACCATTGTATCAGTTGTCAATTAGTATAAATCTAATTGACAACAAACGGTCCAATCTAAAATTAATCTGTTACTGTAAAATTAATGAATTGCAGTGGATCCGAAGCCTAATTTCATCCCAAACAATGCCGTCACGATTTAAATTAGTTAAATTACATTTTGTAACGACTGCTGCGTTAGTTTAACAATTATAATGGATGGTGAGGATATTTTTGTTCAAATAGTAACACTAAAGTGTGCCTACTGGTATTTGAGCTATATTGTTTCTTCAATCTATGAAACTCTGACTGCATGTAAATAATTTACGGTACTTTGAAGACGATAAATGTTTTCATGCTAAATAAGAAGCTTAATATAGACTATCTTATAAATTTTCTATAAACTTTTTGAACCTTATGAGAGCTAGTAACTACTAGCTCTCGTAAGGTTCGGAAGATTACAAACTGGTAATCTTCTGAAATAGTTTACTATAAAATGTACCCACGGAAGCTAAGCCACGAGACCCGGGTATTAAGAAATACATTCGACATCTGAATTGTAAACATAAATGCCCGAGTGCCTTACCTAATGGTAGCTACCCAAGATAGCAATTTTTGATTGCTTATTGCTAAAACAAGGTGCATACCTTGATATGACTGCAAGATTATGTAAAATTAAATCTGCCTTCTTGCAACATTCACAAACAAACTCTGAGAACATACTTTAAATATTCACTTTATTGTCAATCTTTTAAGTCTTGAACAGGGATTACTCGGTTTAGTGCGCCATTGGTTACACAAAGGAGTCATAATCCCACACCTGAGCCGAGCTTGAGGTAAATCACAAGACGTATCCTCAACCCACAAATCCTAGTCGACCTTTAAGCGATCCGAGGTGCCTCTATGAATATATATATCTCTTTATTACTATAAAGAGCGAAGTGTGTGTACTTAGACTAATTAATAATGTTGAAAATGTTCATTAAACAATACAGTACTTTAGTTATTTTTTAAATCTACTTTCTGGCATGGCAAATAAGCATACATTCCGTGTGATGCGAAACATCACCGATTAAAAATCGTGTTGTCTCAAAGATATAAATAACGTGTCGCCGACATTGAGACCTGAAGATATTATGTCACTTTATTCATTAATTAAATTACCTCTCTGACCTAAATCTAGCAATGCGACTACCGCTATTTTTTGGCTAAGATGGATGAGTGACATAAAGGCCCAGAATACGCTCTTGACGATAAAGTTTCTGATGTACGAAGTTAATAAATAGACTGACCAACGTGATTTTGCTACTGGAAATTTATTTAGCTGGTTGTTATGTTATAATTTTAACTTTGGTTGAAATAAGTCAAAGCTTAGGTTGAAGGGAAAGGTTTAAAAGTGCACGTCGATATTAAATGAACAATTTTGTAGCTAAACAAGTGATCTAGAGAAATTTGCTTGTTCTATTACCTCGTATGTCAAAACGATGCTATACAGAATAGGAACTTTATACTGTATATTGTGTCAAATTAGGTCTTGATCTCGTTGGATATTCCAAACTTTATCAAAACAGTTAGACTTTTTTTACTATGATCATCTAGGCTTCCTCTTTAGTTGCAAGAGTGTATTAAAATATATAATATTTAGTGTGGCATCAACAATTTCAATCAATTAAATAAATTCCAATTATATTTTATGAAGTCTAGTCATTTATTTTATATCCAAAAAAAGTATACCAATCCCGTTTAAATTTATATAGTAGATAAAATTTTGTAATTTTTGTAAATAATAGAGCTTGAAATTATGATAAAATTATAGTTAAACTTAAAAACTATACTTTATTGACTCGAATGCTGAAATACGAACCTTTTTCGAGAGTTTGAATATAATGTCTATTTTATCAATCTAAATTTAGCTTGATAAAATAGACATTATATTTGACAATGGAGTGTCTGTACATTTCACCTCTGAAATTTCCCAAATCGTTGTAATAAAGACATGAATTATTTTATTAAATTCTTTTACAAAGACTTTATTACATAATAATAAAAGTAACTACCAACAGTACAAAATCTATTTTGTTAACAAAAACAGAGAAAAATTGAATTACTATTCAAAGGTTGCAATCTTGTGATGTTTGTTTGTGGGAAAATATAAAAAGTAGATGCATTAGGGTCTTATGAGGTGTCCCTCACACGAAGAGGTGAATAGGAGGGTGTTTTGCACTCTTCATGAATATTTGAGTGACGTAGAAACGAAAAGTGGCGAAAGTTCTTGGAATGCCACGGGATCACGTTACTAGGTACTTTGCCAACAATATTTTGAGTTATACGATACTTTACTATGTTGGTAATCTATACTTTTACATGTCAGGAATTGAATTTTCATTTTTTTTTCTTTTTAGTATAAAAAAATTTAAAAAACGGCTGCATAATATAAATCCCTAATGGCGCCTTTTAGAATCTCTTTAGTTCCAACTAAATATATATTCATTGGCAAATATATAAATTGGCATTTTTAAGGACTAACATAATATCAGTTATGAAAATAGTTTCTAAAGATTAAGGACATATCTAGTTTAAATTCTTACAAAAGTACTAGAAATAAAGAATACAAAATCTAAGTCAAAGTCAAATGTAGTTTTATTCAAATAGGCCCATCATAGGTACTTTTAAATCGTCAAATAAATCGTTGAATTGTAGTAACGGCAGGTGGACGTATGGTACCGGCAGAGTAGTATAGTACCTTCCCCTGTGTGTTAGAGGCGACTGAGGTACGAGAATTGATAGATGGCGGTGTATCCATCCGTAAAAGTGTAGCTCAACACAGGGTGGAGATGAGCAGCAGCATCCCTGCCGCCAATGACTAATAGTGGACTCCAATGGCTGATATGATGAAGTAGTAGAAAAAGCGCCATATGCGCGTGGTTGGTTGAAAAATGGTTTAAAGAATCAAAGCGTTAATTATTTCCATTTCAAAAATAGAATATGGGATTTAAAAATTTCTGTTATTAAAATAAAATAAGCAACAGTTTTCACAAAACGGTTTTCTTTTATTATTCCGGTGAATGTTCAAGGAAGTGTAGAAACTTGAAACAAAATTAATGACTTCACAACAATCAGAAAGGAACACAAAGACAAAGAGACGAATCACAGGTGCTCAAACTTTTAACAAATTGTGGGTCACAAAATCACGGCCAACCGGTATCTTTGCGAACAATTCTATTGAGTAATAAAATCTATCAGTAGCAAGAAAACGAAAATTGTAAAAAGAAGTAAAACTAAAGTCATTTTGTACGAACATGACTTACTTTACGATCGACCGAACTCAAAATATGAGGGTCTCGTTGACATTATTTATGCCTCCGATAAAATTTATTGGAGGCAAATTTTTACACACCCAAACATACATACTTTTATGTTAAGTACGATATTATTGAATTATTTACAAGCTTATTGGAATATGGAACGCTTTCGTGTTTTTATTGTTTAATGTTATTGTGGTCATATTGAAATCTTGTACGTTTTTAAATAAAAGGATGTAGGAATCGGTCAAGTACCTTTATATTATCGGCTTTGATTTGGTCTAAAATATAATAGGCGAATAATAAACAATTCATCAGTTTAATCATTGATCATTCGTCTTAAATATTTCATCAGGCTAACCTAAAGTTAATTAGGTGATATGCCTTTTTTGCGCTATGAAGGTCGTTGGTTCGACTTCCATCAA
>JACJUM010000202.1:14329272-14426502 GCA_020976665.1 Heortia vitessoides
ATGTCTGTCCAATGCTCGAAATGTCGTGTGAATGCTTGTATTATACAGTACTACTATATACTATTATTATACAGTAACCAATATGAAGTATTTTAAGAAATTTAACACAAAATTACCCATAGTATAGATACGTAACCAACTTTACGTAATTCTGAAATTGCTTAAGAAAGGATGTAAATTTTCAGCAAGATACAAATATTTGTTTCAAAAGATATTATTGTATTTAGCTAACTGTTAACTTAGTAATTTACATTCTGTTAAATATTGGGTAAAAAATTAGGTATTCAGTGGCTGAAGTATTTCAAATCCACAATTTAAATCGACAAGTAATTATCATTTATAGAATCACATATAAAATTAACGTTTTGTCGTACTAACTACTTTGGTCTGAAATACCTCCACTTTGGTTAATAATTCCAAATTTAATTTATAAATTCTTGAAGCTGGTATATTAGTTCCGAACAGGGATACATAATGACAAATAATCGGGGAAAAAACAAATGAACAGTCGTTAATTTTTTTTTCTCTTTTATTTTTTTCTTCGGCGTAACTTATTACCACACAATGGAAAATATGAAATAGCGGTATATTTCCGAGTACGAGTTCTACCGTAACGCCAGTGCTGCAGAAACAGCTCGAAAGATTAATGATGTGTACAGCGCTAGTGTTGCAACATAAACGCCACGTTTTTGGTTTCAACGTTTTCGTTCTGGAAATTTCGTCCTTCAGAACCAGCTCCGTGGATGACCAGAGACCAAAGTTGAAAATAGAATTATAAGCTATTGGGAAAGCAAAACTATATAAATCCACTTGAAGCATATCGAGAAAGTAAAAAAACTCAAGCAATGGTTACGTCATGAATTGAGTGATTCGAACTTGCAAACACGTATTTCTGTGTTACCTTGCACAAACTGACTTAATAATAAAGGATACTGGATGGCTGAACTCTGGAGATACAACCAAATCCTATCCTAAACGAAAATTTACTCAGAAAAAGTTCTTTGGTGCCTTTTACAGCACATTTCTAAAATCTGATTGAATTATTACGGCAATATATCTATTATCAGCAAACCAAGAAAGAAGAACTAGCTTCTAAACAACCGAAATGGGACAATCGCTCTAGACTACTTCTGCTTCAAGACCACGCAAGACCACATATTGCTCAACATACAACCACTAAGTCAGATGGGCTACAAATGCAATGTCTGCGACATCCACCGTACTCCCCGAACCTTGCTCCAAGAGATTACTATTTTTCAAGGAAGAAAATATAACTCCAATGCGGCCGGCCAAACCGCCTTGAAAGAGTTTATTAATTCTCGCTCCCATGTTTACCACTTTGATTTATAAAATATGTATTACAAAAAAAAATACTATACTATAATAATATTACCCCCGTACTAAACACCAATTTCATATGTAAAGACCTAATATGTCCGTGTTTATCAGCACATACTGCGCTAGGATTTTTTTAACGAGACTAATGCTGGCTGACTCTTACTTCAGTATCACCAGAGTAAAGAGACCAGGTCGCTCATTAATAAGCGACCGCTACTATTGCGCGCTTTTCCCTCCCCCCACAAGGACGACCACCCTAGCTAGGTTCCTAAGCATGGAACGTGGATACCGGGACTACAAAAAAAATAAGAAACTGCGGTCTCAAAGCGGCGGCAAAGAGCGGTCTCAAACTATTTGCTTACACGCACAATTCTATAATAATGAGCCCGATGGCGCAGACGGTAGTGATCCCATCTTGTGCGCCAATGTTCGTGAGTTCGACCCCAACCCAGGACAAATATTTATATATTTGTTTTTCTACTCTCGGTGTTAATTGTATGTATTTAAGTATTATGTTTGTGATTTCACTGTTGTTTGACACCCGTAACACAAGTGCTATAAGCGACATCTCGGAATCAGTTTAATGTATGAGATGTGTGAATTTATTGTTATTATTAGCTAATAGGTGATATTGGTGATATGTTCCAAAGCAGTGCCGAGTTGGGTCTAGAAAAAAACAGTCGAGTTGAAAACCCTTTTTTATATTTATAAAACTAAAAGGTATTTGAAAACATCAGTTGTTTGTAAAGTAAAACACAAATTAGTACTAATGCTTTTCACACTCATCTAACTCATTTGCGAATGTTCTCGTTTGCTAAATTAGTCTCAACTCTGAGTAATGGCCTATGCATTATAGTAATTCCAACAGTTTACTTAAAATCGTACCGAAAAGCGGCAGATAAATTGGATAAGCCGCGCTAATTAAGGCAAAACACTAAATTATGCAAGCAAATAAAATCCTACGTAATTAAACATCGGACAGAGAAAGTGTTTTTAAACAAAAGCTTACTCGTGAGCTAATGTAACGGTCCATTTGTGTTGTATGTGCTCATTTGTAGAATGTGAGTGCTATTTGGTTACATTATATTTAATCTCATGATGAGGCTCTTAAATCATTGCCATATTTTGTAAATGCATTACTCAAATAGCATTTTTATCATTTATTATTTTAAATAAAAAGAAAACATTTGCTTAAAATTGTTGTGATTTGTAGATGAATATTAAAATCAAGTTCACAAAACCCAATTGTTAGTAACTTCTGATGTTATTATTAAGTTTGATTTGTATCTAACATACTGATAGAAATAAAGAAATAGACATATTTACCTCAAATGAATAGCACTGTAACCAAGACTTCAATTTAAATTAATACCATCATCGTATCAGCATAGAAACTGACCACTATGAATCATAGGCTTCTCCAGGAAATGGGAAATTTTGCCCATAAAAACTGTGCTGGGCAAGCGTGATGGCAAATGCAAAGCGTGCATATCTTCACAACGAGGATGCTGCATCCTAACCCTGTATATTTGAGCTACGCTATTCCAGATGAGTATCCGCAATCTGTCGGTTTAGGTACCTACCTTAATGGCGGTATATCCATCTGATAAAGCGTTGCTCTATCACTCTTATGATATCTGGTACAGGAGGAGGTACTGTTCTATTTTGCCGGTACTCTACGGCTAATAAATAAAATGTGGGTCATTAATTTAAGTCTCGCTTACGTAGTAAAGCTGCTACAGCTTATACAAATGGTTTTTTTTTTCAATTCAAAAATCTGATGTATTAATGTAAAATAAGGTTGCAAGACCATCAACCATTCATTCACCTCTATTTCCGCACAGCAAATTGTTATAATTGAAACTGTTACTCGAACAAGACAAACGCAACGTTCCTTTATGTATAAACGATGTCACTACAAATCAACATGCTTTGCGTACCAGCCTGTTTAATTATTCATCTCATTAGAGAAGTTTCTAGGCGTTCCTTTGTAAACTAGTTGGGTCGTAGTGCAATGCCGATAGCCTAGTTTCGTGCCAAAGTTGAGTGCTTCGGAAGTTTTGCGAATATGTGCTCAGTGCCTAGATTAAGCGGGCTACAGCAATACGACTGTTTTGTTGCAGTATACAAGATATGACTAAACGCGGATTGAGATTAATTTGAGTGAAGACATGATTTTAGCTTGTGAATTTATTTTTTTATATAAACACGACCAAAAATTTAACAAAAGCACGTCTAATAACAAATTATCTTATTTGTTTTTTTTTGTTAGCTTCGCGTTATAGTAACTTCAATAAAATCCAGTTATTCCTTTCCGATTTATACTATAATATACCTATATCAATTAACATTTGTAATATATTTTATTATAAAAATTACGCAGACTTGGTTGAGAATTTTGAGCTATTTACAGTTTATTGTTTGATATATATAAGGATCTTTTCATAAGGATAGACAGAAAAATAATTGTAGAATCCCAAATACGCGTTTATACTTTAATAAATAACCCAAAAAACATACTATGTCAAACCGGTTTAAGCAATTTGTTAGTTTAAACCACTAGATTACGTAATATCGTCACCATCAATTTTCTTTTACAATGTTGTTTTACACCCACCCAACAACTTAAAAGAGTAGTTGGACTTTTAATAGTACATAGTAATTTAGGACACTAACTTATAAAATACGAGTCCAAGAGAATAAGTTTTGTACAACTCAAACTTGTGTGTATAAAAATATGATGTGAGATTAAGAGTATGTTTTATAATACATAGAACTTAGCTATCCGACTATCATCATCATACCAGCCAATAAAAGTCCACTGCTGGACACAGGCCTTCTCAAGAAAGGGGGTATGTTATCCATAATTTCTGCGCCGGGCAAGGGTGTCAATCGCAGAGCGCAGCCTTCGCGATGGGGAAGCTGCTGCCTATCCCCGCCCTCTACACTTGAGCCGGCTTTTTTGCATGAATGTACCGCCATCTATCGGTTCTGGTTCTTTAGTCGCCTCTTAGGACACCTGGTATAGGGGGAGTTACTATTCTATTCTGCCGAGTATTAGCCGTGAGGTACCCTAATTTTCTAAACACCACAGCAAGGTATTCTAGTCTAGCTTCACAGATTTCGTTTAAACTTTTTTTAAATTTATGGCCTATCTATTCACCAGTAAATAAAAAAAACTTTCTATAGGCAACCAGATTTGGAAAATTGTATTTAATTATAGTCTTTATAGACGAACCTATAGCTGGTCAGCTCTGACATCAATTCTACCGCTACCATATGCTATCATTTAACTGATGAAATTTGTTGCTCTTTCACGCTAGAACGGCAGGAAAAATCTAGATGTAACTTGGCACCAACGTTATTCCAAAAACATGTTTCTGTCGAATAGAAGACATAGTACCTAAAGATCTTGCAGACAAAGTCTTTAAACTAGATATAATATAAAATGAAATTTTTATTGAGATTATCGACTTTGGCGAGACTATAGAAAATAAGGCCGCTATTGGGCAGATATTAAGAAATTGACTGATTTTATACATCTAAGCCCGTATTTACAATATAATTTAAATGTATGAATAACAATGTATGCAGCGACCCTAATGTTTCACAATCGAAAATGGGAGTCTCTGATAAAATTTAAATTGGTTACCAAATATAAAAATACGATATATGAGCCTTTGGGTACAAATAAAAGCGCTATATTATATTAAAAAATATAAAGATCAACTTAAATATTCTACAATTAACTTATTATTATACACGAATTTTAAGTATCATAATATTTTAGGATAACATATTGAAATTGTATATTGTATAAATAAATATTATTTTCACACTAATAATTTTATTATATTAATATTAATTGAAGTCGGATTCGGTGATGATTCAATATTTTATTTAAAATGCTTGTACTGTTTTAGCGACAATTTTCTACTGAAGGCAATTAGTTTCAAAGTATTAAAACCTTTACTAATTAATATTTCAGCAAAAAAAGATACTTTACAAGAGTGAGTAAGCAGCATTGGGGTTCCAGCAGACTAGAATTGATCTGTCAATGCCTTATCCTTTTATGTCCTTACCAAGTAGCGAAACCAACAAATGTTGGTGTGCTCATACGACACAGCGAAGCTCGAATAGGACAGAGCCAGGGATGGGCATGGAATAGCAGCATTCACACAGCAAAGCTAAGTACTTTGATAGCCATCACACCTGTCCAGCATGGTAATTCCGAATGAATATCTTTTAGATTGTACGTGTGTAGGAAAAGCCGATATACAACAATGGGCTTATCCTTATTTGTAATTTTTTTGTTTTATTGGACCAGGTCGACTAACAAGTATTCAGTCCGAGTGAAAACGTTGCCACAACCTTACACGCTTGTAATATCACAAGGATGTCACTAACGCGTTGACAACCTAGTGACTTAAAGATATTATGTCACATTACCTAGTAATTTCACTGCCTCTCTCGCTCTTCTAACCAAAATAGATGAGTGTGTGGTACCAATTTAGTTGACCTTTGTATAAGTTTCTACTTCATGTAAAATAACTAGAGAATTATTTTAATTGTCTAGTCGATTTGAGAGTATATACAGCATTCATAATGTCTTTCGTCTCGATGGTTCGCTTCGGGATTCATAACACTTATTGTTTCCAGATGTTCTGTGAATAATTCACAATATATGATCTCAATATTTGACAACATATTCTGTGACGAGCTCAGTTAAAAAGGATTTCGATGTTAATTCAATTTACTTTTTGTAAATAAAATATCATATTTTCAATATAAAACGTGTTTTTTATTCTGCGAAGTAAGACCTATTTATAAATCAAAGTACGTGTTTTTTTTGTGAAATGTCATTTGGTGTAGTTACATTTGTTATATTAGTCTTGGAATTATTTGTGACAGAAATAATATACCTATGTATACACGTTTTCAAATTCGTAGTAAAATTACATTTGGCTTTTTTATATTAGATGATAATAAATATTTTATGCATAAATTTTTTGATAAAACAAGATCTTTTCACATTTTTTGTAAACATATGGCATATCCTTTGTTTTAAAAGGGATCATTCGAACGACACTTTGGTTAACATAATTATGTAAGCCTACCAAGCCTTCAAATGCATGACTACGATTTTTACACTAACATACAAAAAAAAATTTTTAGGGTAAAGACCTAGATATAGTACCGCGATAGTTGTAATACCTTCGTGGTGACCGATGACCGAAAATGATGAATGTGATTTTGTGTAATATTTGCGCACTATTTCAGCCTTTTCTTCACACCTCCTTATTTTTATTAATTTAATCTCCAGCGTGGAAGACATCTAGAGCTTATGAACTACAGTAATCGGCCGCGCATCAATACTTGTGCATTTGTATCGTTAAACAAACGTTTCCTTGGACGTGGAAGGGACAGAGAATGAATTTTGACTTTTTTAACGATATTATATAGTTCAACTTGATTTATTGTCAGTTACAATAAATCAAGTCGAACTATATAAGAAGGCTTTTTACTTATGCTTTGAACCTACTTAAAAACATTGATAGCCGTGGAAGTACGGGAATCAACGGAAGGCGGTATGGTATATCCACCCACAACAGAGTAGCTACGCTCTGCAATTGTCACCACGCTAGTCCTTCTCGCTAAATAATGGCAAATTCCCCTTTTCTTGGGCTAATGTCCAATATGTTATAAAAGGGTGTATACGTCTATTATCCCTTTATGAACCCAACTAAGTTAGTTCTTGCTGGGAATGTTGGGGATGAATTCTCTGATAACCAGGAAAGCTCGTGCAGAGATGTCAACCACTATAGTAATATTGCGTGGACATGTAGACTCGCCTGAATGTGTAAGGCAATAGTCACGCATTTCTGTGCCTAATAACTATCTGTGCATTCGATCCAGACGTAGATATCGGCTGTTTGCGCCTCTGCTATTTCGTACTGTAGCGCGTGTGCAGGCACTTAACGCACTCCTTATGTCTCACCCGGATTTTGACGTATTTGTCAACAACGTCAAATCATTAAAATTAAGCTCAATGTAGAATAATTTAAATTTTTGCTACAACTTCATAATTGTGTAATTGGGATACCCCGTATAATTATGTTAAAATAATAAATAAATGAATAATTAAATAATAGACCCTATCTATCGGCAGATATATTAATAACGATGATGATGACGATGTTGAGTAGCTAACCCTCCCAAAATCCTGCTCTAGAGTTTAGCTACAATTAAATTGTTTATTGGTAAAGTCGTGAAAGTGTAACATGTTAACACAGACAAACTTTCGCATATTTAATATGGGTGAACATGTTTCTTTTATGAGGTAGACGGGCCCGACTGCGGAGATATTAGTGATCCTATTTTTATTTAGAGAATTTTCATTATTTTATGTGTCAGGGGTCGTGGGCACCCAGGATAAATAATAATATGATGATATTTATGTTCCTCCTGTGTCTGGGTATAACAAATATGTATTTGACAATTATATTTCTGATTGCTCTGTTGTCTGATGTCCGCACCACACGTGCTTTTAGCGATTTACCCCGGAGTCAGATCGGTGTATGTGATGTTGGGTGAATATTAATATTTCTGAGTGAAGTAATATGATATAAAATACTACTCCTCAACCAGACATAAGCAAGCAGCATAATTTCTACAGGGAACAGAGGATGATTTCGCAGCTATAAAGGAAAGTTTCGCATGCACATAGTGCGGACCCTTCGTAAAAATATTCACATGGCCGAGACATGTGCGGGGAGAATGAGCATCGCATTGTGCAACTTTCAATCAATTTAGGTGGAATGTCAAAGTTCAGACGGGCATAACGTATCGGCGTCACGGGCAGTCGGACTCGGGATATCGCGTAGTGTAAGAGACCGTGTGAATATTTTTATACTATTTTTTAAAACTATTTTTTCAATTTATTTCTTAGGCAATTTGTACTGTCATAGCCAAATATTGTATTCTTTTATATAATAATGAGCCTGTTTTAGTTGGATTGCTAAGTAAGTAAGTATATAAAAGTAAATCGATTTTTACAGTAAATAAAAATTATTTATCAATATCCGCATATGGATCTTATAAAGATAATTATTAAATATGATAATTTTTTAATTTTATTAATTTTTATGTACTAATTAAACATTATACTTTTAGCAACTTTAAAAATATAGTAACAAGTATACGGATCTATTCCAATCTACATTAACTAACCCCACCACAACCGCTCTTTAGTACCTTAAAGAGCGGCCAGGTCAGAAGGACCAAGAAGCGTTTATGAAAGGACTATTGCGAGTAAAGTAAGCAATTGAATGTCAAAATTGTAGCTCATGAAAATCTTTGCCTACCCATCGAGGTATTATAAATTTTCATTAGCTACAATAAATTGAAATTGATGAACTGAAATTCTATTAACTACATTTCAGAGAACACATACGGGGCTTTAAAGTATTAATTAGTAATAATTAATAAAAATATTATATGCAATATTAGAAATTAACGGCTATTTTCTATAAAATACTAATAGGTATATAGGCACCTACAGAAGATTATTAGCTAAATACTTATTACTTGAACAATTCTCGTGACCACCTTATCTCTAGGCGTATAATTTTCTGACGAGGGGGACGTCAGGAACATCGTCGGAGCTCTAAGTCAATTCCGCTTATAACAATTCCCTTGATATATATCGCTCACGATATTAGGATCTACTATTATTTGGACAAAATATTTCCTTCAAAGCTATTTGGCTTGTGTTGGCGAAAGGTACCGGGAATCTGAGAGGTTCGGTGTTTAATAAGAAATGGGTCATCAAATTTATCTTCACTATAGATAATAGTGAAGATAAAGCGTTTATATTTCCAATCGTTGCCTTTGTTTTTGTAATTTATTCTATGTTCTATTTCCAAACATTAAACGACATTACTGTCAAAATTAGGAAACAAGTGGCTTATGTAAAGCTAAAAAAAATCGTATCGAATCTGTTGACAATTATTATACATATACTTATTATATATATTACTAGCTGTGCCCGCGACTTCGTCCGCGTGGAATATGTTTTTTTTAGGTACTATATCTCTTTACCTTAACTTATATAAACTTTGAATGTCATGTTTATATATATCGAATCAATGGCTTGAAAAATAAGTTTCAAGTTTCTAGCTCCAAAATTAGCCATAGTTCCATGCAAATTTTCATCCCCCTTTTCGACCCCTCACAACCCTTTTTTCGAATAAAAAAATAGCCTATGTCCTTTCTCAGGGTCTAAAGATTGTCTGTGCCAAATTTCATCAACATCGGTTTAGAGGTTTAAGCGAGAAAGCGTAACAGACAGAGTTACTTTCGCATTTATAATAATATTAGTAGGGATTAGTAGGGATAATGCGCTATTTTCTTTCTTCTCGCCTGCTTCAAATTGACTAACTTCTTACACCCTTGATGTATTTTGCTAAATCTTGTGCCTACTTCATTATATGTCTTTTGTAATCAACTTATTTTCCAAACATTTTAATGTGTTTAATTGTAGTTGACTACTCAACTCGGCCTCTGCCAACAACACACCCTTAGATCCACTCGCAGTATCTCTTGAATTAATCTCTACAAACGCAAGCTATTTTGAATTGAATTGAAATTTTACACCTTACCGAACGACCACATTGAAACATGTGCTAGTAACTTCTAAATTGCTTGACCTTCTAATGATTCCAATATGTTAAAAACGTGTTTGAACGCCCTTGAATTTTTAAGTAAAGCAGAGATAATTATTAATAAAATCATTATTGGAAGTCTTCACTAGAATTTACTTATGACCAATAACTTAGTTACCAAATCAACAGGCAACTTGAGTTAAAACCGTGCAATATTCTAACTTTTCCAATTACGTCGTCTAATAACAGGAATGTTCGGGATTCCTCCTTATATTCTCTGGCGTCGTTCACGCGGCTGCGGCACGCTGATAACACGCTGACACCTGCACGTCATTTGTCACGTCGCCTTGTTGTTCTTGCACGTCGGAACTTGTTTGCTCTCATCCCGTATATAGGATGTCTCCCGTCCCGCGTCGAAATTTGATTTCATCTTGGAGCGTGTCGTTTAGTAGTAACAGCTATGCGCGTGTTTGTGTTTAACTCATTTGGAACTTTGATTCCGGATTGTATTTATTGTCACAAATTTGTGATTGCAAGTATGTATTAAGCATTAGATGGTTTTAACTTTGATAAGAGTAGCTGTTTGACCTTGGCCTCTTATGAACATCCTCTCACTGTCCAATTCAACTTTTTGTATTCACTCTTCCAGATAATATTCTGCCAGAGCGATGGTATATATAAATAAATAATTCACACACCGGACTCCAAGATAAGTCACTTTAAATAATTGTATTAGGGACATCAGTTGACAGAGAAACTACACGTTTAGAAGTATTAGAAGTTCACTGTTGGAAAAAGGTTACCCCAAGTTAGGGGGTATTATGCCTTTAATTGCCACAATGGGCAAGCGTGTTGGCAACACAGTTCGTATCTTTCACGACGGAGATGCTGCCGCCTATTCTCGCCTCGTGCATTTGAGCCACACAGTTACGGATGGATACACCGCCACCTATCGGTTCTATTACCTCAGTCACCTCTTACTACATCTGGTACAAAGTGTTATGAATACCACCGAATGCGTCATAAAGCCCGTCAATTATAATTTATGATTTAATCTCAGACACATAATTTCATGTGTATGTCTATAGTACATATAAATTTTTTTTTACTTAATTGAACACAAAATTAAGATACATATGTATATATACGTATATATTTTGTGTTCAATTTATTAAGATGTTTGAAGAATCAGTATAATTTACTACATGCTTCAGGCAGTTCTCAAACTCTTTCCTTTTCCAGAGAACTCTATTACTGGAGTATACTACCTAAATTGACCCAATTTTTTTCTTATGGTGTATTTCATTTTTATTTTGTTCCTATATAAGATTATACCAAAATAGCTTTAGTCATGTAATCCCTAAAAATTAAGGAAACGAAAAAAATGTATCAGTAAACAACTGTTTATGTTCGCACAGATTCATTATAAAAATATTTTATAAACATTTTCAGAAACAATCTCCTCGGTGCGTTGAAAAGCCACTTGTACTACATAAATCGCCGTGAGATAAGTGAACTGCACCACAAAGCAGCCGTACTAGGGAGCTATGACAAACGGCATGTGACCATTGCGCTATTGGAGGCGCGGAATTTATACCGACCACATCTAAAATGATACGTGGCCGGTTGCATTTCATCCTAACTATATTACTTTTTAAATTTGTCTACACAGATTCGTTCGTTTTCCATATAGAATGGTTAGTCAATCACTAAATCATTTTGTTAACAAAGTAATAATGATGATAAATAAAAATTACTAGTAGAATTCTGAAAAATTGCAGGCACTTTATTTTATTCCGAATACTGACTAGTTACTATAATACATTATTTCGATCTATCTCTTCAGATTCATTTCAAACGCTGGCTGCTAGCGCAACGGTATGTGTTCATTGAGGACATTAAAGAGAACTCTTAAATTGTTAGTGTTTCTCCAGTATATTATGTAGTTTGTAAGATATTTTTCAAAAATATATAGTATATATATACTATATACATTTAAATTAAAGGGCATTCGGAAATTATTTCAATTACTATAAATAACTTTAAGATAATTTTGTAGGTTCTAGGACAGTTTTTACTTCCGAAAGTTCATTATAAGGTGTTTCCTTTTAGCATTGTTGATTTGAACAACAATGGTATCCTATCATTGCTATTCCTATGTTCTTCAATGTCTCTTTATTAATTTAATTATATATTGTTAACGGTCAATGGGAAGCACCATTGTACCCTAATAACTAGTGTTACTGCCTGGATATCACAAACGCATCTCGGACTTCATTAATAGAATGATGACGTTACGTCCATTTTTCGTTATTCCTTCTCCCTCCCTCGTTATTTTTCCCAAAGTGTGCACTAATATATTCATGTAAAAAGAAGCATCTTTGATTATACTCGTAATCAAACCAACATATGGGCAATATAGACGGAGTAGTTGCATATAAATTAAACTTTCGACTGTTTCGAATTTACTTCAACCGCAAACCTAAATGATTACAGGCAAAATATACAGAAAACCAGAACAAACAAAGCGACCACGAAGTGTATCAGATACGTCACTCTAAGATAAGTGTAGTTCGGGGCCCCACCGCCAGGGGCGCTATGACAAATGACATGCGGGCGCGCCACGACTTTCCAACGGGCGTCTTATCTGCTCCCGGAATGAACCAATGACGGGTGACACCCCCGAGCTTGCCAAAAATGAAAGGTTGAAGTTTTTTTTTACAAACACGTTTTTACTCTAACTCTTA
Organism: Heortia vitessoides; assembly: GCA_020976665.1. NCBI lineage: Eukaryota > Metazoa > Arthropoda > Insecta > Lepidoptera > Crambidae > Heortia > Heortia vitessoides. The sequence goes on from JACJUM010000202.1 coordinate 14,342,021, forward strand.
GAATTTTCAGTATATAGACAGGTCTATTTATTTATGATAAAAAACAAATTTTTGTTGTTTAATTGATATATATGTAGTGAAGTATTTGTTAAAAAAAACGATTGGTGCTCTATTGTAATTTTGTCAAAAAAAAGAATACAAATTTTGTCGAAATCCATCATCTTTTTTACAAAATATACCTTTTTGACCAAAATTATGTTTTTTACTACAAAAATAATGGAGGCAATTTGTACAAATCATTCAAAGAGCATTAGGATACTTTATATCAAACTAAGCAAAACCACGTTTCTCCCGTCAAAGAAGTACCTTTAAATTTATTGAAGCAAAACGCAAACTGTGATTCTCTTATCAGGTCAGGGATAAAACTTCGGTGGCTGGCTGACGTCACAGGGATCTTGAAGACTTAGCAGGCTTCGGGTTCTAGCGGTATTGCACCGAGTGGCATAACTTTATCTCCATGTTTTATGTTACCACTTTACTGTTAAGTGTGAAGTGTTTTACTTCAGCGCAGCGGAATGTTTCAGCTTAGCGTTAAACTTTGTGGAACTACCGCTGCAACTTCTAACGTGAGTGCAAGGAAAATCAAATTACAACATTAATAGTGAAAATTTTGTGTCACTTGTAGATAATTACGGAAGACGTCATTTTGAAAGACCCATTTTTCCCACATATATGCAATTACTGTTCATAATCTAATTTTTAACGGCTTCAAAACGGAGTATATTATAACCGTTATGGTTCTTTACCAACCTCGAGAACGGTTGACGCAAAAGCCGGCTAATAAAACAAGTAAAAAGTCAAATTAACTAGGTTTCATTAATTACGATTTTCTAACATTTACGCAATCACTACTTATAATTAATATTAATTGTTCTCAAGATTTTTTACCAATCTTGAGAACAGACGACGCAAGGGAATCGAAACGTCAAACAAAAAATGTCATAAGTAAAATGAACCGCGTTCATTCAAAATCGTTATTAAGTTGGTTGTATGTTCTAAACATTGAAGTTTTTTTGTTTTACTGTCCAAGGTACTGGTAGTTATTCTAAACTTTGATGATCGCCTAAGTTTAGTTAATTGTTAAGACTTTTAAGGTATCAGATTTAAACCAAGAAGTCTTCAAAAATGTAAATTAAACGTATTAATACTACAATCATCATCATCATCATCATACCAACCATTAGACATCTAATGGTGGACATCCACTGCTGGACGTAAGCCTCTTCAAGAAAGAAGGGGATTAGCCCATAATTGCCGCGCTCGGCCAGCGTATTGGCAATCGCAGAGCGCAGCTTTTGGAGATGCTGCTGCCCTTTCTCGCCCTGTGCATTTGAGCTACACTATTTCGGATGGATATACCGCCATCTCTCGATTCTTAGTCGCCTCTTACGATACCTGCCGCAGTGGGAGGTACTATTCTATCTATTCTAGGTACTATAAAATACTACAATAAGTGCCGTAAAATAAAAAATACTCCGAATAGATATAAAATTTAATTGATTTGTTGTTGTAATCTATAAGGCATTTCAAACTTTTTACGCTGTATTACATTTTAAAACCTACCTCTTACTTTATGGAAATATTAGTAAAACCGCAATTCATAGTAAAACTTTTGCAGTTGTCTACTTAATTACAGGCCAGATCCTACTTTGTGAGTCAAAGGTAGTGAGTTCAATACGTATTCTAAGCAAATATTTATATTTGTTCTGTGTCTGGAGGTTATTGGCTATTATATTTGTAATTCCTCTGTTACCTGATATTCCTAACACAAGTGCCTAACACAGTTAGGCTATCTTGGAGTCAGTACAACTTTTTTTTTGGATATACAATACATTCAGATTTTGCTTACAATCAACGAAGCCTCTTAGGATATCACTGGCGCAGAGACAACCTTATGACTTGAAGATATTATGTCACATTTCCCGATAGTTTTATCTTATCTCTCAACCTCTCTCGTTTTTCAATCTGGAGCACGGCAATGCGAACACTGCTATCTGGCGGTAGAAGTAGGTGTGAGCGAGGTGCATTAATATGCATACGACCTTTGTACGAGGTCTAGTCTACCTCATGTACTCGTATATGTCTCCACGTATCAGATGTAGTGTGAATTTAATTATTTATTAGAATAGACTATCTTAAAAAACTATAGCGAGTTATAGCAGTGGATCATCACAAAATAAGGGAGGTGTATATATAAAACAATTAAAAGTCCAGCACTTAAAGTCTTTATATGAAGTGAATGGAACGCGGCACGCTATTTGCCTACAAATTTCTAACATATAAATATTTGTTCCCAATTAAACGCATACCGCAAGCACTAAAAAAGTTACCTAACACGCCCTCCCGCGTATTATTCGAATAACAGTTTTATAGGATATGGAAATCAGGACCTAATATAACCATCTGCATAATCCCCACAATCGATGAAGTTACACATACTATCAAAAATCATACGTTAATTTACAAGCAAAACAGCGGTTATTGAATACTATGCCTATTATAATATTATGCAAATGAGCTATTCTGTTACAGTATTACGCATATTATTTCAAGTGTCCACTGAAACCACAGTGGGATCATATCGTGTGGGCCCACTCGCTTTTTGTTTTCCTTTCCTTCTGCCTGGTGCTTGAATTAAAGCGGCCTGTATAAGTATATATTACGTTTAATTTGTACGTGCCGTTTAATATTCGTACTACTTGCTGCGTGTTATTATTTAAATAAGATTTTAATAGCCTTATAATTATATAATTTTACCCAGTTTTTCATATGAGTACTGAGATTTATAATGTGTTATATTTTAATATAAAAAATATGTACACAATATCTTATACGTTGACCTGACTCCGTGATGAGTATCATATCATATATCAAAGGTTTAATACCTTTGTTGTATGATATGATATTATATGTAATATTTAAATACATATTTAAACAAAGAAACACATGTTTATCACATAAATGTTTGTTCTGAGTGGAGATCGAACTCAAGACCTTTGTCTACGAGTTGTGCCATTGGGTCCAATGAACAGTTTTTTTCTCGTGACTCAATATTAGTAAAAAAATTTAATAAAATATTAAGCAATAAAATGTGTTTTACGGTGGTCAATTCCCGTATCAGCCACGGACCAATAATCGCTTGTGCAGTTGACGACTGCCAATAAAGGCAATGACAGATCACGCTCATTCATGAGGTTGAATTATTTAACTGGTTGAAAACATGCTCTTTGTTATAATTTCATGGAAAGCCTTTAAAATACTTGACGCTTAAATTTTATGAAGACTAACTGGTTCCTGCGGTAATGTTTGCGTCAAACTTTGTCTTTATTCTGACGTATATACAACACGTTTTTCCGTACTCCTATTATAAAGTACAAAAAAAAGCAAACATTTCATCCCCGATAATCCTCCATCCCAACATTTTATTAAAAAAATCATGAATCCGTCTAGAGTATACAGATAATAATAATTTTTTCCTTAATATATGTCTTGCCGATTTAATACTGATGTTGGATAACGTAATCTAAAAGGTTCACTTCCAAGATGTATTCATTTATTAGCTTTTAATATGCACTTGTAAACCTGTCAAGATATAATAAAAAAAGTGCATTTACACGTTGAAACAGCTATATCCATAACTAAATACTACTACTAAATAATACACTATAATTGAATTTTTGTGTTAGTATTTATTTGCTGTTTGGCAGATTTTAGTATATTATAAAGAATACTATTCTTAATTATACTCTACTTCTTGACAAATAAAGTTCTCTACTATTTTTTGTTGTTAGCTGTTAATGTAAGATGTTTGCTGTAATGAGAAAAGCTTTTAGTAATCTATGGTATTCTTATCCTTAAAGGACAATAACAGCACTTAAGAGCCATTATCTTGTAATTCAATCAGACTGGTACATGAGTCTGAAAGTTGCTTGCCTGTTTCCAAATATGTGTTTGTGTTAACAATAAAAAAAAAGATTAGACATGACGAATAGATAATCCCCATATAGATAACAAGATCAACGAAAAATTCGTTTAGAGATGCAAGAAATTCAATTAAGGCAAACATGTCTGGTACTTGACTTCAGATGCATCAATAAGTGAGAATAAAGTCGAAGAAAGGGTTGGCGACCAGAATGTGAGATTATTAGTCTCGCAAAAGTTTTTTTTACTTCTATTTGTAATACCGATTGTTGTACATTGAGCTGGAAAATTCCACCAACTCGTAATATAGGAACATTGCTAATATGGCAACATTTACGAGCTAACACTCACACAAACGACAAACCGCCCCCAGCCTGTTGATCTAAAGCAACGTAATGAAACACCAAACAACATAACCGTAAAAGAATACAGAACACAGTAGCTAATTCTGCTAGCGTATGTTATATGCTGCTCACGTAGTTTGTAAGTAACGGCGTCTTCGTACCAAGCATGTGACACCTAGCGTTAGGTGCCGTGAAAAATGGTCCATTTCCCGACGCAAGGATAAATTTATCTTCGCGAGACTATTGCGACCCGCCGTTATTCGAGTGTTAATATTCATTGCGAAACAACAATGTGACTTTTTTCGTTGTCGTAATCTCCTGTTCGTAAATTAGACGAGCATGGTGCATGAGCCTGTGAGTGTGCGTGGAAGAGTAGAATAGTACCTACTACAATAGTTTATGAAGAAGGTACCGTAGGAGACGATTCAGCTACCGGCAGAGTAGAATAGCACCTATCAGGTTTCGTATAAAGATAAGAAGACTGACGCACCAGTAGAGTATAATAGTACATCGAATTTTCCATACAAATGAAGTTTCTGTCTACGCAAACATAATCTTTAAGTTCATCCTTCCATTTTTAAAAAGCTTGTAACAATTTATATTATATTTATATATATCAATATATAAATCACAATATTTCCTCGCCGTTTCTTATCGTAAATCAAATATTTAAATTTAACATGTTCAAATATTGAATCTAGAATACAATCCGAACAATAAAGGAGCTTTTCATATTCGTTGCCGTCATTGCAGCAAATAATTCGCAAAACGGCCAGTTCCATTTTATCCATAGCTTTATTTATCATCGTTATTTAATTTGCAAAAATGGTCTCGGGGAGAATTTTAAACCGTTGACAAAGGCAATGCACCGAAAATGTCACACGACCGCAACGCAAAACCAATTAAGCGTATCTGTGGCTATAATTCCGTTCGAATTGGGGGAACGGCGAACAGTGCTATGACAAAAATCGTATAGGAACCAGACGAGAGTAATTCAATTGTGACCGGTCAGAATTGATTAGCGTTAGCAAGATCAACGCGAAATCTGATATTTGGTGGGGACCGCCAATTTCCTTAGTCTAATGGACGTCGAGGGGAATTTTCCCTCTGTTATCAACACTTGTTCATCGGTACACTCGTAAATCGATAAACCTCGATTTACGTTAGCGTCGCGAAATAAACAAGCATGTAAAGTTAATGAGATAAGAAAATATTTCAATTAATGTTGAGGACTTTTTACTTTTTATAAATGAAAATAATTTTATGAAGTTTTATTAAAACTCACTTTCGTCGCGTAAATGCATTACTTACTTAGATCACATTTTGATCTGGTCCTCTGTTCTCATACGTTGATATTTCCACGCAAAAAAAGTCATGCAGATGTGATGCAGAAGTTAATACGTTTTCAATATGTTTCTTATGTCATATTCGGTCTCTATAGTATCAGCTACCTACTTTGTTATAAGGAACAAGAAAAATGAAAAAACGTTTTCTTTTTGTAACATGAGTACTGAATATAAATTCGTTTAGGAAGCATTTGTTATTTTAATTTCTGCTTTTATATTGATGTTTTAGATTAATATACGTAAAATTATTACCTAATGTCCGATTGATACATTAACATAACAATTCGCCTAGAAAGGATTAGTCATGCCACAAGTAAGCAAATAAGACCATCGTATACATCGCTTGAGTGCACCACAGAGCTGGATTAAGTAGAAACATTTCCAGCGAATAAAGTTTTGCTCAGAAATGTGAAATAAACGAGAGGTAACTTTAAGCAACAGTAGGTGCACAGCATTTCGCGAAAATGCACTGCAAATTAACAAGTGTCTAATAATGAGAAAATGTTTTGAAGTGTTGGAACTCAACGAAAGTAGGAACATTAAAACGGTTGAAGATTACCCATATCATATAGAAATTAAACATGTTACTTTGTTTTCTTAAGATACGGCTTATAAGAACTGTTTTTTGTTGCTGCTTAGCAAATTTAATACCTTTTTTTAAATTATTAACGGTCTTTACTGATAAATGTAACATAAAAACTAGATATAAATTTTAAAGAAGTATGTATATGTGCATGTTTGTATGAATGCTGTGCATGTCCATCAGCCAAACTTGTATTTAACAAGATAATTAATTCGTCAATATGCTACCATCTTTAAAAACTTACCTAACCGTAAAAACCTTGGAGTAACCACACAGATAACGCAGCAAAGCGTAATAAATGTAAATAAAGTGATCAGTCAGACAATTTCCCGAAACTGTCCAAAAGAAAAAAGCGCAACAGAGCCATTTTTCGCATGCCGAAACAATTTTATTCGACGCATCGGCAGGCGCATTGGCAATTATACCCGTCATTTATTTCGACGATACGTTGTCAGGTCGGCTAGTGTTGGTGACATTTGGCGATACCATGCACCCAGCGGCCCTTGATGCGTGCAAATCGAGTTCTCGGCCCCTGACAAGTGAGCAGCGAGCGCGTCAACATTCACAATTGGCTTAATCGATTCGATAATAGCCATCGATTTGTGGTTTTCATTACGTTGAATCGATTTCGTTATAGTTTTAGTTGATTGTTTGCAACATCTGCGTTTTGTTGTTAAACTATTTTTTTTTTAAATAACGATCTGCAATTTGTTCAAAATCAAATCAAAAATATTTGTTTATAGTTTATTATCTAGACGTAGTAATTTGAGTGGCTTATGTTTAATCTCTTATGGAGAAGGTTATTTCGTTTAGTGATATACATTTATGAATTTATTTATTTTATAAAAATGTATAAACTATTCTTATTTATTGATTTTTAATTACCACGATGTCTTTTGATAGAATCGTTAAAATTGTACCAATATCTTAGACTCCTTGGATCCATTGAAATAAGAGAATTAAGAGAAAAATTTTACTTAAGATAATAATTATTCTTTGTTTCCCTTGGATTTGGTCACTGTACGTATTGACCATTCTGATGTTCATACAACACGCTCAGCGGAATGCGTTGCTCGTACCCGCTGTTCAGCCAAATCCAAACAGAATGGCTTTAATTACAGGATCCGCAGAATTCTGATAGCGAGGCTCAAACACCTGCAATCAGCTCACGATAATATCAGTTGGTTTTGCGAACGTTAAATTGCGATCATTGGTAGCTTCAATTAGATTGTGCGTATTGGACGAATTCATATTAGAGGGATTATCCATCTAGCATCACCATTGACGGTATGTGCTTGTAGCTGCATGTTTCGAGTTTAAACTTGATACTAGAAACGGTTAAAAATGCATAAGTTTTATGGATCTATAGAACAGACGTCTGGTTACTTAATGAAAAATTAACTTTGCTATTAGTGTCATAATAATCTTTAATTAACCACTACATATGCATACAGCAAAACTTTTCACTCTAATAATGACTGATTTAAATATAATTTGCGATAGTGCAATATTTTTGTCAACTTTAGTCTAAAATTTTACTCATTAGCTGAATACAGATGATTAAAATACACAAATACTCGAATGATTGTAATGATATGAAAAATTTGTCCGTACTAAGTCCTTATTAACGTTTCGATTCATTAGTAGTTAGCTGTTAAAATAAGGTAGCTTGTTAGAACTGGATGACGGGAACTAGATAAGTCAACAGTTTGGTCGGGGCGGGAACTTCAGTGCGAACTTTGATGGCATTGATCGAATTAATACTCTGCGTTAGTACTTCATCAGCGTTTTGATCATTAGTGTTCGTTGTTTGCAGTTGTGCTTTGTTGAAGTTTTAGATGCTATTTGCAATTGTGCCACAGCACTGTCTCTGCTTGTTATTTATAAGTATGAGTTAAGCAATGGCCATAAATCATAAAGGCAGCATGAACCCTCGTTCAAGTTAAACTATATTTTTGCATGCTCACATATATGGCCAGAGAATCCTAAACGCACTACTATAAATCTTACTTTTATATCCTAAATCTTACTTTTTATTATCTATTTTATTATCAGTCACGACAAAAAGGTTAGCTGTCACATATTCCTTTGTATTTAAAAATAGTTTTATATAAACGTTTCTATAATTCAATGTAAGTAACTTCAAACTTAATGTATTTTTTAATTTTGTCATATCACATATAACTTATAAAACACCAATATTGAATTAAAGCAGACTTGGACATTTTATTGTTATGAAGCACTATGTAGATGTAACATAAGGGATTCTTAATTACCTTATAAATATCCTCAATCAACGACCCAATTATTATAAAAATAGCATATTAATAAATTTATTTACGTCAAAATTCCATAACGATCACGCGACTTCCATCGAATGTCTAACAGCAGTGCAGAACTATCTACCAAGACCTCTTTAATTAATGAAGCTTCTGAGAATTAGTTTCAGAGGGTACCGGAGTAACGTAAATATTTACTCTCGGATTGAAATTATATTCTGACATACATAAGTCTTTAATAACCAGCCCAAGTTGAACTTAATGACTTTATGAGTTTACAAGGCATAAGCCGAGATGTTCGGGGAATAATTTGGGCTCGCTGTGTCTATATTGCGGCATATTTAGTAATATTGACTTAACCATAGTATACTATTTAATTTCATACAAGGCTTTTTGCTAAACTCCACGTGCACATGAATTGCATTTTATAATCGTGTATATACAATATAATATGTTAAATAATGTTTTATTTACATACGTAAAAAAAATTCAATAAACTATAAATATATGAGGCAAAATGAAAATGAAAATAAAAAAAATACATTTTTGTTTCGAGATTATTTCTTTCATCGAAAGAAAGATAGAATCGAAAGAGTATCTAAATTGGCTAATGCAAAAGTAACAATTCAGCAGTTCTAGAATTTCCAAGCTGTTAACAGTTTAAACAGGACTAGTAGAGAGAAGTAATCTTGTTAGCTAACAGGCTGCTAGGAAGGGCTCTCAGGGTAAAGTTAGGGCAATTCCCTTTACTTAGGTAGCAAGTTTCGAGACCAACACTTAGGTGAGATGATGAAGGCATTGCGATTATGGGGTACCTGTGAACAGAATATAAATGATTTGGCGTGTTTACAAATGTTCAATATCATCTGTAATATTAAATAACCCGGGTATCGTAAATTGAAATAGTTAAACATTCAGACAATGAATGGCGTTGATGAAACTTGAATACGCTGACATACTATTTTATATGTGCATGATTTATAATGAAATGTATTATTCATACATGAATTATTATCAAACAATATATGAATCTAACATTAAAATGTTTTCCGATTATTTTCAATAGACTCCTTTCAAATTGACGCTTATATTTTTGTCACTGTAAAAAAACAGTGACCATATAATTTAAATTATAGACTAATTAACAATTTAAATCAGATTTCCTATGACATCAAGCAACCCATTTTTTTGCATTCTTTAGGTTTAAATACCTTTGACATTATCATCAGTGAGATCATTATGAGTCAAGGTTTTAAGATATGAAAAACTGGTTTTATAGTTAAGTACTGTTATGTCCAATTGAATACTTCAAAAAATCCGTATTTGATTGGTGTGTTGGCAACAAATTACATTAATTTCATAGTATTCATAATAGGATAATAAAATTGTAGTAATAACGTATTGTCTCGATCAAAATCTCTAATATTTTACTGCATTGGAGTGTCATCAAAGTTATATCTACCAAGAGACACAAATTGTAATCATGTTTGGTTGTTAAAAATATACATTGTTCTAAATTTACATCATCATCATAATCAGCCATAAGACGTCCACTGCTTGGCATAGGCCTTCCCAAGTAATCTCCAATAGGACCGGTTGAATGCGGCCTGCGACCAGCGCGATCTTGTTTTAACCTTTCTTAATGAACAACACCACCACGCTCCTATTCCATGCCTCTGACATGATGCCCTAGAGGACGACGGTGTTAAAGAGCTTCAGATGTGATCACACGGCGCCTTGTTGTTCTCGAGTTTATTCAGGGCCATTCTAATCTCGCTCAGGCTAATTTCCTAAATATTCTGGGAGTAATATCGAATTAACTTGGCTCATGGGTCTTTTGCTGAACTATTACATTCCATAGAACCTCTCGATCTCTTCCTGTACCTCGCCTTGGTTAACGCTAAACTTCTATCCTCTCTCTTCAGCTTAGTCATCAGACTTTATCCAATAGACATATTTTTTACGAACTATTTTGTGCCCTTATTTCGCATATATTGGGATGTCGTATCGCATAGATTTTGAAATATGTCTATTTAATCGCTATATGACTTTGCGTCACTCCAAGACTGCAGTTTCATCGAGCATCGTTTGGCCGTGAGGTTGAGAGTGTGGTGGAATAGTTTCTGAGGTCTATTTAAACGGCGGGTTCGATTGAACCTAGAACCCACCGTCAGGAGAGCTTCCACGAGCCTGTCATTAATCTAAACCAACCGACTCAAGGTTCCTCAAGCAATCAAAACGGTTAAAGAGTTCGTGCTGAAATTTCTCGAGATTTTCGTTTTTTGCTCGGCAAGATAAAGTCAATCTGATTTCTCGGGGAACCATGGGAGATCATCCATGTTCCGTTTCTTTGAGGCGGCTTCTGGAAAAAAGAGTTCATCATAAAAAGGCCCTCTTTCTCCAGAAAGTCAGCCAGCCTCTCACCCCCGGGGTTCCGTTGCCTGTATCCAAATTTTCCCACTTTCAGTTCATCACTTTCTTTTTTGCCCAACCATGCGTAAAAGTCTCCCATAACAACAGTAAAGTGGGTCTTGGGTATATCTGTGGGCCGACTTATGCCCTCATATATAGTCTCCACTTCATAATCTGGATGTGACGAGGTCGGTGCGTATACCTGAATGACCTTTAGCAAATATCTCTTGGATATTCTGAGTGTTAGATATACAACCCTACTTGACACACTATCGACGGTAATTATGTTGTTAATGAAAGACTTGTGGACGAAAACTCCGATACCACCTTCCGCTTGTAGAAGAGCAGGTAGCCAGACTTTAGGGTTATCGTGTCCTCACTCTCTCTTCGGACTTTAGACAACCCTAAAATATCCCAACGTATCCAACTCAACTCTTCCTCTAACTCAACAATCTTCTCGTCAGTCCTCAATGTGCGAATGTTATGTGTTACCAGGGCCAGTTTTTGGTTGAGGTGGTAGTTGTGCGACAACTGGAGATAATTTTTACCCCCGTGCTCCGTCGTTACCATAACCGCTACCGTAGCTTGGGATAATAAATGAAATTGCGCAAAAAATATTTTTAAATCTATCTAGATGTGGAAGGAGGAATTTAGTAATAAAGATAAATCTAGTCACGTTCTGCATTCCTCCCGTATAAAGCGACATAATATCACGAGACAGAGGTTTTCATAAATCTACTGCAACTAAATGGGTGAACCATCTCTGGACAATATTTGATATAATACAATATCTGCCAAGAGATCATTTCAACCAAGTAGGTATTTATGTATAATTTTATGGTACTTGATGCAATTTAATTAATATACGTATAAGTATATATTTACGTCGAAGCTATTATTTGGTTTCTTTTAGCCGATTGTCACCCATTTGCAATTAAAAAAAACGTAAATTCACACATCTCATGTATTGACCTGACTCCGTAAGTCGCTTAAAGCATTTATGTCACGGACATAAAAAAATTGAGGAATTACAAACACAAATATTATTATATAAATATTTGCCCTGGGAGGGGATTGAACCAATGACTTGATACATAAGATCACTACCATATGAACCATCGGGCCTGTCAAAAGAATTTCTAAGCCATTCCTCTAACTTAATATGTTTATCTCCTTATTTTTTTCCTACAGTTGTACCTAATACATGCTTCTATTTGTTACTACTAAACTAATGGCCTGTAAGCCTTCTTGAACCCGGTTGCCCATGGATCCCGTTACCGTGGGGGATTTTTCATGTTCTTAGGTCCCTAACCAATAATTTCCACTTTCCATATACTATTATATTACGAGTAGATTATACACTTTTAAATCTGCGCTCAGCAGAGCGCAGCAAAAGCTGCGCTCTGCGATTGCCCACTCACATGTACAGCACAGCATTTATGGGTAAAATTTCCCCTTTTTTGGGGCGGCCTGTGTCCAGTAGTCCCAATGGCTGGTATGATGAAAGGCATAAATAAAAGTCTTTTATTTATTTTAATTTCTCTTTAAATAAAGACTTTTCGTCATCATCACTGTACTCTGTGTTACTTTATTTACTCAAATAAATACGTAAATAAATAAATAAAACGTTGCTCCGCTAAAAGTGGTAACGTTAACGTGTTATCTTGGCCACAAAAACGTGAAGCCGTGTAATTAATTAAACGTATTGATTACTCTAAATATTTCAAACCCCCAGTGCGTCAAAATAAATCCTTCAAAACAAATGAGTCCGTATCAGATAGTGCCGAACCGAAAAAAGCCAACATTTAAATCAACGAACAAAGCCAACACTAAGGATCAGCTTCCCCTGCACCAGATTAAATAGATACTGCGAAAGGCAATTGTTTATAATTACTTAGCTTAAAAATACGTAATCACTTTTTACCAATGATGACCACTACAGACTAATCGGTTCTCGGGTCTTAATATGATCGTTTCACTCTCTCTATTTGAAGTTATTCAATAATGGACTGGGAAGTTTAGTAGAGTTTGTATTCCATAGACACCTATGCGCACCTGCATTAGCCTCCGCACCCGCCTGCACTTTGACCGAGTACTAAAATATCCCCAGATTCAGCAGAGGAAATAGTCGCTTGACTTTTGTCAAATGATATAAGTAGCAAATGCCCCTTTTCTGGGACACGAGACGAGATGAGTCGAGGCCCTCAGGCAATGTCTGCAGTCAGTTGATTTGCATCCAACCTGACACAGTCACACAAGAATAGAACAAAGGATTTAAAGTTAAAACATAGCTTCACTTTTGTGCTTAATTACACGCCGGCTTGACTGCTCGAAATGAAAACGTTATCTAAATATTGTGTTATGCGGGAAGCGGATTTTCCTCTAGAAAATATACATCTTTTAAAAGATTTTTCTTAGATCACTTTTATTATATAGTGTTGTTTTATTATGCTTATTTAACTTATAAATGTTAGAAAGACGCTTGCGAGAAGTGATTCGGCCATATTGAATGTCCATAAAAATGGATTAATCATAAAAAGTACTAATAAAACCATTATGTAAAATAAAAAACAAACAAGTTTGTTAATATAATCAATATTTCAACAAGTCTAGTCTATTTGTATTATTTCAGTTCAACTTTAGTGAAAGAGCAAACGAATTAATAGCCCGTGTGATATACACGACTATCAAAAAGATAAACTATTCCAATTGAAACTTCGTTACGTAGCTTACAGCTAAACTCAGTCCCAGCCAGGCATAGTTCCCACCCAAATTCGGTAGCAAAATTAATTAAACCCAACAGCACAAAAACAGAGGTATCGTCTAAAAGGCTAAATAAATGCGACCTACTTTCTGGCAATTTTTACAAATGATGATGTTTAATCTACTGAAATACTAGTTAAGAATTATTATTTATGTATGTAGTTATTTTTGGCATACATTATATATAATTTTTTTATCAAAAAATATATTTTTTTGGACATTTAAAAAGACCCACTGTTAAATAAGGACCACTTAAGTCTTTACATAAAAATAAATTATTCGTTCTTTTAACGCAACATAAGTATAACTCAATATATTTAAAATATTATGACAAGCGAACTAAAAATTAAAATAAAACGATCTAGGGGATAAAAAATAGTTTAAAGACTTAAAAGCTTTAAAATGAAACTATATCCTAAATGTTCCACCCTTTCTATAATAGAGATACGAGAAACATCTCGGTGCAGTCCAACTTTTCAATTGACATAAAGTTGCCCATTCCGGGGCTGATCAAATTATTACTATGTTGCGGCATCTCCTCACTCACGTCATAGTTACGCGCTTTCGATCGTGGAGCCTCGAGTTTGGAAGTCTTCCGCGCGATTCCTACGAATCTCTAAAGTTGTGATTGCATCAACATGCGATATTGTGGATTGAGAATGCACATAGTTTTTGCCATTTAAAACCAGCTTGTAGTGCTCAAATATACCACACCAAATGCAAAAAGCCTCGGCAAAATATCATGAACTTTATTAAGTAAGTCAGTCAAAACTAGTTCGTTACTAAACCAAATTTAGTAACGAACTATTTTTGAATAAGCAATATTACAAGTTCTGTAGCATAAGTGAAAAAAAGTGTTTATTAAATAAAACTTTAATTGAAATGCCCAATGAGATATCAATAACAACCACTTGGAATTAAGAATAATAAAAAATATATTTTTAGTTAGCTAACGTTTTCATCAGAGAGACTGCATACACGTTCTTTGATAATAGTAAATAATGCATATAAATTTAAAACCTCTCAGTTGAGCGCCTATACGATATTTTATTCTATCTAGAAAACAAATAAAAATTAAGTCTTATTTCTGAGCAAAATCTCACATACAAATACGAAACCAAATTTAGTATTTATACATTAATGTCCAAAAACAAATAACAAATGTTGAATAACTCACCTTATTATCAAGAACAACATCAGCTTTAAATGTTGAACTAAGGTGGAGCAACTGACACAAACCTCAAGGCTTCCAAGTTTTCCTCCTATTATAACTAGGGCGTCGTGGAAGTTGACAGGAATGATTACAGACTATGTGTGGCAAGTTCTTAATAAGTCTTCGCAACATTTGCATTGGCAACGTGGATGGCACTAGAGCCTTCTCTTGTGAAATGTACACCAACTTTCCTGGCCCTGTACTCTTGTTGAATATCTAAGTTTGCCGCGAACCTCGGTTTTAAGTTTTGATAGAGCGAGACAAGTAAAATATTACTGTAATGTAAAGTGTACTTTTCGCCTTTGAAGCTGGTGTTTTATAATAACTTTGGGTCGTTGTTAATGATGAAATTATAATGAAAAATGTTTTTATTAATTAGATGAGAGGTAAAACGGTATACTTTTTTACAAGAAACCTTTTAAAAGGGATGATGGGCTAACGACGCATCAGTATGCGTAGTGTTCATATTTTATGCATCAAGGGTCGTGGGTTAGATTCACATCTAGAACAAATATTTGTGTTTGTTTGTCCATTCAACAGTACATTCTACGATTATGTAAGAATTACTAGATATCCACTAGCCGCATTTAATAAAGCTTTCAATTGAAGGTCAAGTCTTTTAAGTTTTCGTAGTACCACAATGTTAGCACAAAAAAGTATTATCTTACAATGAGATTTTTTTAAATAAAAATATATTCGGACTGATCGTACTTACTGTTAGTCTTGAGAAGCACCTTTTATGACATTTTTGCAATATGATGAAATTATTTAGGATATGAATAATAATTTTTCACTGTGTATGACTCTGAAACATTCCAGAAACATTTATGTTCTCAGTAATTTTCCTTTTGCAGTATTGAAGCTAAGTTAAATGTAGTATTATAAGAAAGAAATAAAAAAATTAATGTAGACAGTATTAAAAGAATTTTTTTTTCATAATTCAATGGTAAAAAATGCCGTGAGGAGGTACTGGTAGAATAGAATAGTACCTTCCACTGCACTAGATGTTTTAAGAGGCGACTAAGGTACTAAAACTTAAAGATGGCGCTATATCCATCCGAAACAATGCAGCTTAAATGCACAGGGCGGGGTTGGGCAGCAGCATCCCCGTCGCAATAGCTGCGCTCTGTGATTGCCAACACGCTTGTCGAGCAATCATGGGCAAAATACCTCCTTTCTTGGAGAAGTTTATGTCCAGCAGTGGACTTCCAATTGCTGGTATAATGAATTGTAAAAAAACGTTGTGTACCAATATAGGTAATTAATGAATTTTTATATTACTTATTGATGCTCGTTTTATCAATAGAATAATTATCGCTTTATCGACCTCTTGACTTGTAGATATTTTGTCACATCAACCAGTAATTTTACTGCCTGTTTTGCCTTTTAAAAGGGAAAATAGCAATGTTGCTTGGCGGTATACATAGGTGAGAGTGAAGTACCAGGAGACCTTTGTATGAGGCTTATCTCAAGTAAACGAGTTATCGAAGAATGTTTCTATTATGACCAATTTATTTTCGCAACGTCTTTTCTTCTAGGTTTTCTATTATACCGTTGACATCCTATTATAAGCTCATATCATGTAAATTGGTTTCCATATCTACTTATAACACAGCTTCTTTTGAATGGCTTCTTACAATTTAGCTTTAAATGGGAACAAAATTCAGAAGTTAACAGACTTACATACTAATGCTTTTGATAACATATTTAGCTACAGTCGAGAATATATCGACCTAGTTAGAATAAGCTAAGTCTATAAAGTAGTGCAGGGTTACGGTAACTTTAAGATTTATATGGAATCGAGTTTGCGTACTTCTATGTCTGGATGTTAAGAATATACCTATTTTAAAGATTTCTGATTCCTCTATTGTTTGAAATCCAAAGCTTATGCTAGTGTTCGAAGCTATTTACATCGGAATCGGGTCTATGTATGAGATATTGTGTAATTTATCATTATTATTATCTTTGATAATATCAGCCGTTGCTATACATTAACCTGAGGTAAACAGAGTTGGCCTTCTACAAGATATTAATAAACTGAAAATATCAATTGTATAACTTTAAAAAGCTAAGAAGGTTTGTATGAGCGGGCCATTTCTATTGCGTGAAGAGACTATCCTCAGCAAGTAATGAGCACTATTGTTCAACTAATATTATATCCATTTACTAAGAAAGACCAGCCCCTTAACATCATACAGACGCTTTCAAATGAATTTTATAGCAAGCTTTGTTCTTTTTAATAGCAGTCGTTGAATTTTCTAAACTCTAGCTAAGTTAACGGTTCCCACAACTTACCACTGACAAACTTGGCATTATAACTAAGCCATACATTAAATATTATATGAAGTTACACTATATTGAATTCTTTTCTAACACCGTTTTAATAAGAAGACTTATCTTTTATTTTCTTTTTTATTTGAATTTCTTTTCTTTTTCTATCGGGCTTTTTTATTAGTATTACTTTTCTTCTTCTATCTGATTATGGGCTATATGATAAAAATATTTTGTTTATTGAGTCAGGTCGACAAGCAAGTATACAGTCCGCATCATAGTAAACGTCACAGCAGCCTAAAAGCGCTCGTGATATCACGAGTATATCACTAGCGTGATACCAAGCTTGTCACCTGAAGATTTTATGTCATATTATCCAGTGATTTTACTGCCTCTGACACCCTTTAAGCCGAAACACAGCAATGCAAACACTGATATTAAGCGGTAGAAATAGATGTTGGTGAGGTACTAATGCAGTCGACCTTTATATGAGGACCTCTTGTAATATCGATCCGGAAAATGGATCAGATGGCGCATTCGGTAGTGTTTCTATCTTGTGCGCTTAAGGTTGTTGGGTTCGACCACGACAAATAATTTAGTAAAAACATTTATGTTTGTTTTGTATGTATAATATTCATTTTCATCATCATCATCGTAGCGCCAGAACATCCAATGCTGGACATATGCCTTCTTGGAAATTCTGTACATAACTGCCGCGTTTGTAGCATTTGAGCAAGACTGTTTTGTATTTATTTACTGTCTGTTGGTTCCGGTACTTTCGTCGCCTCTCACAACACGTGGTACAGAGAGAGGTACTATTATAGTCTACTGGTACCCCACGGCTGGAAAATTACTATACACGTAATTCCTCTGTAGCCTGGTATCCTTAATACAAATAGTTTGAGCTCCTATTAAAGAGTAAGTTAAATGTTCAGCATTAGATGTTATGTGTATTTATTTATCTAATAATTTTTGAAATATTTTGTAAAATTGATTCAGCTGTAAATAATTCCTTTTTATAGTGTAACCAATTAAAAGTGTTTTTATGCAAGCCATGAATTGCATGTCACTCAAGTGAAGTAGCAGTCCTTGAAGCACGTACATGAGGACTGAAGTATACTTAATCGATTTATATTTGTCGGCGTAGATGTTGTGGCAAAGGTTAAATTTCCTACCAAGACTTACACATAGTAAAGTTAGTAAAATATTTACTAACTTAATTCTTCAGTTTTATCGAAACTTTATAGTACTAGATTATTTTTTATAGGAAAAATAATGTAGTGACTGTAAACTGAGACGTAACTATTATTATCGTATGTAATATATACATATATATTTATTATATCGGAGATCTTTCTGAACTGGTCATAGTAATCCTAATCCTAACTAGATACTGCGTGGAGAAAGGTGATCTGATATACTATGGAATAAACTCCTTAAGAAAATGTCGTATTCGCCCAATGTCATAGTTTAAGCCTGATATATAGATATCCATTGGCTTATGAACTTTTTAATGACACACATCGAATATAACATTTTAGCCGTAGAATATCCGTTGCTAGACTTATGTCTCCCCAATTAATATTTACGCGCTGGACAGGTTTAGTGGCAGTCGCATAGTATTGTTTCGCGGTGGGATTGCTACTGCCTATCCTGTCAACGCTGTCTTGGATACGCCATCACCTGTCAGTTCTGGTACTTCAGGCGCTTTTTACGAAACTAAGTACAAGATGAGGTACTATTCTACTCTGCTCGTAACCCACAGAAATTCCAAAGTATCCGTTGGTTGAATGTGTATTAATTATAAAGTTTTATTTGACTACCATAATTATAAACACTAGAAAATTGAATGACTGTTAATATAAAGTGAAGGAGTTTGTATATCTTGGAAGTATTTATACGAGAGATCGAAAGTTTGACACGGCTATTGAATGGAGAGTGAAAGCTGGAAATAGTGTCAATGGAGTCTTACATCATTATATGTGCAGCCAGAATGTGTCCAAAAGGGCACGACAGGCTGTTCCTAGAGGTGTGTTAGTTACAACAATAACACATGGTAGCGAATGTTGGGTATGGCAGAAGAAGCATATAAAATCAATAAATGCTGTTGAAATAAAAGCACTTCGAAGTATGTATGGTGTGAGTTTGAGAGATCGTTTAAAGAATTGCGTGATAAGAAATATCAATGTGGTGTAAAAGATGATGTTGTGACAACAATTTGGACAGGTTTGGACATGAAGAAACGATGGATTAAAGTAAAATGACAACACAAATATAAAAAACGGAAGTGATTGGAAGAATTGTACGACCTAGGCGAACATATCTTAACCGGGTAGAAGAGGTATTTAAAAAGGGCCAGATCAGAAGTATCAAGAATAAACAAGCGTGTATGAAAGGACTATGAATGCAATAAAGGGAAGCGAGAAAAGTATACCAAGATCGTAACAAGTGGAGATCAATTGTCTGCCTACCCGGATGGGACACAGGCGTCATGTATGTATGTATGCATGAAAATAAATACTGAACGCAGTACCATTTTTATTAAAAAAAAAGCATTGGAATTTCAAAGCTAGTATTGCATTTTCTGTATATCAATCCTATCTAATCACTTGAAAAATCTCTTGATTTCTAAATTCGATCATCAATATGTGGTATCTAAATATAATCTTCAAGTCAAATGCTTAAAAAAATGTTCCGTTAAACTTGATTCATCAGCGTAATATAATAATTTAACTGCATGAAAGGTCGCTTAAAGCATTTATGGACATCAGAATAAAGAATAATCACAAATATAATACTTAAATACATAATTAACACCCAGACACAGATACTCATCACATAAAATATTTGCCCCGGGTTGGTATCGAGCTCACAATTTAGCGCACAAAATAGGAACACACTCAGGTGCGCCATCGGGCCCGTCAAATTAGATTTATTAAACGAATATTCCCTTTACACTACAAGAGAAACGCCACTGCTGCGAAATTTCACGGTCCAGTCATAGGTCAAGTGATACAGCCGTTGCATGTTCGGTTTCCCTTATGAAATTTATAGTTGGACAGTTCAATTTAGTCTGGTTGCTAGTGAGTCTACCTGAGAGATCAATTGTAGTTCAATTAGATATACGTAGAAAACGTATTTGAGAAACTAAAGGTTACAGGTTTAACTTCACAAATAGGTGTTTGACGTAAAAAATATAATCACTTATTTTTTAAGTTTCACTACCGCTTGCGCAGATATTAGTCAAAGTATAATATGTCTTTGTTTAAATAGGCATATCGTTTGAACTATCAAATTGTCGAAACAACAAAAAAAACCTAGTAGCATAGATTTGCGTATTACAATATTACACAAATGATCGATTACCCTGACAACCAAATGCTGTTGTTAGATATTTTAACAAATAGGCCATTGAGTATCCTACTTTGAGAATAGTCTACCCGCACCAGACTGGTCTTAAAACTGAGTTTATAGCAGGTTTACTATGTGAGCCACCAGAAGGACAGCTCGACTCTCCAACGCGCTCGTCTCCTCAATGCTGAAGAAGCCACGCAGACCCAGCACACATCAAGCACAGCGAATTCTACCCCTTTTATTGAAAAGGCGGTGGAATTGCACTAATAATATGTATTGTCAATGCGTTGTCTCTATTGCAGGGCTTTAGAGTTTAATCTGCCAGGTGCTACGTGCTTTGTGCTCTGTTCACGGCAATTTCAACTTCCTGATCTGATATAGGCTTTTTTCTTTTCTTCATTAATATGCTAGTCTGGTCCTTCTACGAATCTCTTCAATCCAAAGTCGTTTACTCCAATGTCCTTTTTCATAGCGCGTTGTGCTACTCGGGGTTAGCACATAAGGTCTATAGTAAATTACCTCGTTTTAATTATAGCTCAAACACTTCTTAAGTCACGTATGTTAATCGATAAACTGTTCCAAATGCTTAAGAGCTGAATTTTGGATACAAAAAATGTTTGAATGATATCAAATAAATATCATCTTGTTGGTGACTATCTATAATTAAAATTAGAAAAAAGTATGAGACGTTTCCCCTTTAGCGTCCAGCTGGAGACAATCCCAGTATTTCTCAAGCGAGTAGGTCATCGGTCAAGTGAAGTGGCTGACGGTCGTACGATCAAACGGGGGACGGACGCAAGCACATTTCCTTTATGAATTTATAGAGTAACATTAACTAAAATCGGCATCGGGAATCTAGCTTCAGAATCGAGTCACATATATAATTTTTCCTTGTATATATTTCATTATTTATCCTTTATATATTTGTACCTTATTAAAGAAACAAAATAACTATCCATTTTTCCTTACCTTTTCAAAAACAGGTCTCAGTTAATCTTCTTAAACAGTTGAAAGATATATTTCACCTAGAGCGCAAAATTTAAAACGGCAGACTTTTCCACCCTTTATGTGAAACAATCGAGGAATTTCTCGAGCGACCGGGTCATCGGTCAAGTGAAGTGGCTGTCGGCCGCTCGGGCAGACAGGGGACTGAAGCATGCACTTTTCTTTTATGAATTTATAGTTGAACAGTTTCGACTTCCTGACTCGTTTATCATTCTACTACCAAAGTGGTCTTAAGTGATGCAACTATGGTATGCATCTAGTTATGTCATCGATGTGAAAAGTATTTTAAGTGGCGTAATCAATGATAAAGATAGATTTAAGCTTCGGAATAAGATGGAAAATGGCGGCTGTGTTCAAACTTATTATATGGGTTATGAATGTATGCGATGTAATCAATAAAGAAATTCCCACAACATCTCATAGATTGACCTGACTCGTATATAGTTGCTTAAAAAACTTGCGGTATAGACGCCAGGCAATAAAAGAATGACAAATGTACTTCTTCAATACATATATTTAACACCGAGAAACAGAACAAACACAAATAATCCCTACTAATATTATAAATGCGAAAGTAACTCTGTCTGTCTGTCTGTCTGTCTGTCTGTCTGTCTGTCTGTCTGTCTGTCTGTTACGCTTTCCCGGTTAAACCTCTCAACCGATTTTGATGAAATCTGGCATAGACAATCTTTAGACCTTAAGAAAGGACATAGGCTATTTTTGAACTCGAAATAAGGGTTGTAAGGGGTTGCAAGGGGGGATGAAAAGTTGTTTGCATGGATCGCTATTTTTAGAGCTAGAAACTTAAAACTTATTTTTCAGGCCATTGATTCGATATAAATAAACGTGACATTCAAAGTTTATATAATTTGAAGTAAATAGGTATGGTACCCAAAAAAACTATTCCACGCGGACGAAGTCGCGGGCACAGCTAGCTGCGCTTTCATATAAATATTCGCTCTGGGTGGGAATGGGAGATAGGATCACTACCTTCTGCGCTATCGGGCCCGTCAAATGTCTTGTTATATTGCTGCTCAGCTTTAAATAGTTGGAAACACAGAAGCGAGTTCATTTGTTATTCATCAATCTAAATATTTGCATAACTTCAAAGTCAATGGTAACACTTCCTGAATGAGAACTAGTACATGAAATTACAAATATGATGTGTTTCGCAACCTCATAAAATATCAGTATAGTCTACGTATATACCATGTGTATTAACAAACAAAGCAAACAGACAGATGGCACTCATCTATAAAAAAGTAAGTTAGTTATCTAAGACAAGACTAGGCCACTAAGGAACTGCACTTCGTAATAGGGTTGCTAAGGTTCCATCTGTAAAATAAATAAAATTTTCATTTGTCGCGTGCTTCATATAATGAGCAGTAATATGCTATTTTTTTTGTTTACATTTTATAATGCAGTACATAAAATGCATTGAGAACTTTACAGAAAAAAATTGATAGTGATCTAAAAAGCGAAACAGGACTCTGCTTTAACCTGTTCTAATAATGATGTGCTATTAGCTGATGTGTTATAATAATAAAATAATGGCGTGAGGTTCCGGCAGAGTACTATAGTAACTTCTACTGCACCAGGTGTCGTAAGAGGCGACTGAGGTACCAGAACCGACGATTGCGGTATATCCACCCGAAACAGTGCAGTTTAAATGTACATAGCGGGATTCGGCAGCAGCATCCCCATCGGGAAAGCTGCTCTTTGTGATTGCCAAGATGCTTACCCAGCGCGGCATTTACAGGCCAAAATTTCCCCGTTATTGGGGACGCCTATGTCCAGAGGGAGGTACTATTCTATTCTACCAGTACCTCACACATGCTTAACAGGATATGCCTACATAGATTTAATGTATTCAAGAATATATAATATTAAAAAATGAGAATTAAATTATAAATTAGAATATAGTTTTATTGTTGCATGCGTATTTCTTGCTTACAAAAAGATATAGGATCATACCTGCTTTATCTTAGATAATAGTTATGTACGAATAGTTTGTACGAATGTAATAGGTTGTAAGATTTTTAACAAATAATTTGTTTAAGTTTATTGTGTATTGCTATATTCTAACAACTGTAACTGTACTTATTCATAAAAAAAATAGCAAGTAAAATGATTACAAACATATTTTTTGGTTGCTTAAGTAAGTCAAGACACGTGTAGATGGATGTTATTTGGTAATGAGGATTTAAGATTAGATTGTTAGCAACCCTGACGAAGCCATGTGCAAGATTTTCCGCGTGCATGTCCCGCTCATCAGTCAGATGAAGAGTGCGCTCTCACACTTACGTTGACAAAGAGGTGCGGTGGAGAGAGATGATCTCGGGCTTGTTATGGTTGGGGAATGTTTTCTTTAGGTAATTAAAAACAAGGAAAAATCTTTTTTTGGGTTTTGCAGTTATTTACAAAAGGCGGATAATAACAGGTAAGCGGTTACTCCTTATTATTAAACTACTTTTGAATTGCTCTGTTAGGCGCTTTGCTTTACTCGACGCAACTTTGTGTGACAACGACATTTAAATAATAATTTAAATAGTTTAATATCATTCGTCATCATTATCGAATCAGTCATTGAAAGTTGAAAATGTCTCCACAAAAACGAGGGAATTTAGCACAAAATTGCCGCGCTGAGAAAGCGTGTTGCCGATAAGCACAGCGGAGTTTTCACGGTAGGTATGCTGCTGCCCATCCCTGCCCTGTCCATTTGAGCTACTAGTTCTAATCTTAGTTACCTCTTACACCTAGTGTAGAAGGAGGTACAATTCTTCTCTGCCGGTACCTCACGGAATATAAAACCGTTAAGAATGTTTTTTTACGATTTAAATCTATTCATGATTGTCAGCTGTTTAATGATAATGTGATTTTTAAACTACATTTTAAAATAATATAATTGTTTGCGTAAAACGTTGCATTATTAATTACATATATTATCTAAATGTTGTGAAAGGCGACTAAGGTACTGATACCGAAGGATGGCGATATATCCATCTAAAATAGCGTAGTTTAATTAGAAAAGGTGATGATGAGCAGCAGCTATCCTGTCGCAAAGTTTTCAAATTAAAAAAAATCCTATACACCTGTCCGTCCTGCGGGACAAAATTCTAGCAACGGACGTCCTTCGGCTGATATGATGATGATATTTTTGTGGTGTTTCAGTGTATTCTCTTTGCATTAAGTTCTGTTTGTCGTTCTATATCTATATAGCATTTTCTTCTGGATCTTCAATTCCATGTTTTCCTTCCATCACTATCATGTCTCTCTTTTCAGTGACAACATATTTCTTCGGATCATAGACTCTATATCCATTTACAGTATCAGAGTATCCAACCAATATAAATTGTTCAGCTTTCCTATCCCATTTCGATCGTTGTTCTTTGGGAACATGTACCATCACTGGACTTCCGAACATAGTTTAAGTGGGCTTTTCATTGGTGCCACACTTCATAAGGTGTTTTATTTACTAAACTAGATGTAGCACATCTGTTTTTAAAATAGACAGCGGTATGAGCAGCTTCACCCAAAATTTATTATCAAGTTTTGCCTCAAAAATCTTTTTTTCAAATTTATCAAATATGCAGTGGCTTCTATGTCATTCTTCACATTTCGAATATAGCAATTATTACTTTCAAACAAAACTTTGTTACCATTTTTTATAAGTTCACTCATTGACAACAGGTTTGTTGACAATTTCGGAATACACAACACATTCTTGACATTAATGTCGTAGTTTCGATCTGAAGTTATTTTCACCTCCCCGGAGCACTTTACCGGCACCTTTGTACTATCGGCTACCGTAATTTCTAATTAGCATAAAATTTTCATTTTTTATCCAACTTTCATTCGATGTCATGTGCGCGCTTGCGCCTGAGTCTATATACTTCTCATTTTTATTATACTGTCCACTAAATAATACCATACTAAACGCATTCGTATTTTTGTTTTTCTGCGGACATTAATTTCTAAAGTGCCTATTTTCTTTGCATTTGTAGAACACAATCACTTTTTTGGACTCCATTTTATGGGCGAATGTCCTGATTTACGTAATAATTAGTATTACAGTTTAAGAAAAACGCTGAACTTATGAGCCTATAATGGCTTTTAACTACATACAAAGTGTTCCCAAACGAAAAGGACGAGAAAATTACGATGAGTGGAGTTTCGTGGCAGAAAATTTGCTAGTGCTAGAAGGCATGACTCAGTACATCAAGATGGCTGTGCCCAGCGCGGAAACAAAGACTGCAGACGACGAAAAGACTAAGGCAAAGTTAATATTGACTATCGATTCAGGGCTATATGTTCATATCAAGGAAAAGAAAACCTAGTTTAAACTGTGGACAAAGTTGAAAAACATGTTTGACGACTCCGGTTTTTCAAGAAATATCATTTTGTTATTAGCAGGTTTGACAGAAAAATCATTATCTAAAAATGCGTGTATTAATAACACTGGTAGTCATAAAGTAAGATTTTGGTATATAATCATAACAATTGCACCCATGCTAAACCAGAGCGGGAGATTCTTTATTTATAAATAAAGGAAGGCTTCAACGAGCAGTTCAATCTTTGAACATCCATTATCTTAGTTGTTCATCACCATCACCATTATCAGCCATAGAAGGTCAACTACTGGATGTAGGCCTTTCCACGGACGGGAGATTAGTGCTGAAAAAAACCTTTACGGCAAAATTACCGTGCTGAGCAGGCGTGGTGGTAGTCACAAAGTGCAGCTTCGAAATGGTTCGAAATTTCAGGTCGATATACCGCCACCTGTCAGTTCTTGTAGCAAAGTTAGTTCTTACTATATCTGGATCAGGGGGAGGTACATTCGAGTCCGCTGGTACCCCTCATATATATAAAACTGCAATAAAGTCTAATGGCTTATTACATATCAAACTGCAATAAAGACAAAATCTTAGGTAATCGTGTGCACGTATCCAAACAATGTGAAATTATAAATAGAGCAATTCAATAGCGAATTACATTCAGGCGCATTACACGTGCGGCCGTAAGACGGGCAATATTATTACCGAGTGTCTCGATGTCGTCCCATTCCGCAGCAAATGTCCCAATTATCATAGAGAATGTGCTAGAGAGATGAGCCCGCGAACCGTCTCGAATATTCTGGCCTTGTTTAAACAGGTCTCATATCTGTTATTCCAAAGATCGTAACCATTCTTTTATGTTACTGTCTGTCTGTTATGATTTTGTTTAATATTTAATGGAGAAAATCGCCGAAGTTGTTTTAACCAAATGCTAAAACATTAAAAATAGATAAAAAATAAAGAATAATATTTATTTTAAGCTTTATTCATATAAAAGCTTATCAATATAAAGATCATAATTTCCTAGAGCTATTTTTATACATCACAAACAAAATTTTTGTAATTATATACATTTAAAATTTCGAGTTTGTGCTTCTTAAAAAGGCCATTTTAGTTTTTATTACGTAATATTATCAGTGTTCATTATACTTAATAAAATTTTCCTTAATTCAATTATAAATAGAATTCCGGGTATAATGGAATCACGTTGTTGTCCCCTTGTCGCTTCAGATTTTTTTCCGGAAACGCGTGAAAATAGAAAGATGGAATTAACATCTCCTACTTATGATGACATACCCTTGAAGTTTTAAAAATGTAAACATCTAAATCAACGCAATTTGAAGGTACAGTATTATCGCATCGGATGTTGTAAATCCACTGCAGGACATAGCCTCCCCAAGATCGGGGGAATTTTACCCATAATTGTCACGCTGGGCAAGTATCAGTTTGCTACTGAAGATACATGTAATATAAGCCTTATTTTCTATAAATTTAAGCATCGTATATATAGAGCGTAAATAGTTATAAGCGCACACGCGCCCATCACACCCGGCGAATGTATTATTTGAAGTACTCAGATCAAAAACATGCATTCGATTATGATTAACAGATACCATAGCCTGTAAGCACTTGGGTTATCTTAAGGATATCACTGGTGCGATATCAACCTATTAAGATATTATATTTAACAAGGGGCATTTAATTACTTGTCTGAAATTTTCTTGACTGAATTTCAGTTGACCGAAAATTATGGACCGAAATTCTTTCTGCTGTATGTATCATTTGATATATTTTTAGTCATTCGATATACGTATATATTATTTCTTGTCAAAAGTATTATTTCAACGAACTACGTTTAAAAGTTGCTTTATACTGTTGGCCGAAGTTCTTTTTCAACTTTTTTTTATGGACATAGAATGTATATATATTTATGTGTTACCATACAGATAACCAAAGCAACAGGTCTACTTCAAGAAAAACTTCCTATTATAAATGTAATCCATAAACGAAGGTTAGATTCACCCATATAAACAATTTATACTTTTATAGGCCGCACAGGCGGCTGCACTACTCTCGATTTAAAAACAATAAGTATAAAAATGATCTACATATATTTTGCTTTTCTTATTTCCGTTTCAATAACTCATGTTTACTTTTATAACATACATATTTTTCCGTCTATTTGTCAAATATATTTATGCATTTTTTGTTTGAAATTATCCAAAATTTAATTATAATTATTTTTATTTATAATTAGAATTATCCAAACTTATCTTTATTTTTCAGGAAAAACTAACAAAATTTAGGGGATCGTCAAAATAAAAATATAGATTATCAAATTTATTACGATTTCATTTTTATGACCAAATCTTAAGTTTGTGTCATGACAAATCTTTAAGCTTATTTAATAAATCTCCAGGCTCGAAATCACGTTTATCTCACAACGAAAATGTTAATTTAAGTTTAACTGCTTGCGAATAAAGATATCCAACTAAGATAAAAATATCGGAAACCAAAGAAAGAATTTTCTAGTTTCCTTCGAAACGGTCACACTGGCAGAGGGTTCGACAGAGTGACAATAAAATTAGATAAGTAGAGGATAGTCCTCTCGGACCGGCGTCCGTCTTGCGGCTTGAATCAATCGCAGTAAAACATGGTGCTGAAAGAACGGGACGTTTTCAATAGACTTTCAATTTTTCATCCAAAATTCGACCTTAAAATGTCTAACATAAGACCGCCGGCCACTTAAAATGACAGTCGAAGCTAAGTTTGCAGACGTGTATATCTGTTCGCTTTGCCGTAATGACACGAAACGAGTGGACTTTGAACGAAAACGAGGATATCAGAATGGATTACGGACATCTCCTACGAGTCGACGAGACGAAAAATGCAGCGGTACCAACGTTCCTCGTAAGTAGATGCATTTATCTCGGTACGGTTTACCCGCTCTAAGTAAGTGGCAAAGTCTTTGATTAATGCATATAATTTCACTTGAAACTCTTTAAAGGTTAAATTGCTGGCACGTTAACTGAACTATGTTTATAGCTACTTCAATTTGATTTCTATTTTCAAGAATACTAAGTATTCTCATATCCACTGTTGGATATAAGCCTCCCGTAATAGAAGGATTTATGCCCATAATTGCCGTACTGATCAGGCGTGGTAGTAATTGCACGAATGCAACATCGCGACGAGGATGCTGCTGCCCATAACAACCCGTGGTATTTCAGCTGCGCTGTTTTAGATATATCGCTATGTGTCGACTCCGGTACCTTAGCCGTCTTATATGTTGACGTGATTCGATGACAATTTGCTTAAAGCTTTTGTATTACGAACATTAGAAAATATAAGAATTACAAATATAATACTTATATACATATTTTTAATACCCAGACACAGGATAAACAGAGATATCACAAGCACTTATGTTAGGATCACTACTATCAGCGGCATCGGGTCCGTCAAATATTCATTTACTTTAAGATAGCATATCCACCGATTTATTCTCATACAAAATCACGTAAAAATATCCTTAGGTATCAAAGGAGACTTTAATCAAAACACACCACTCAAAGCTGCGTTTTCAATCGCCATAACATTTAATGCACGTGTCGAAAAAATGAAATTGATTTCGCCCCAGCCTGCGTGCCGTATCTGCAAACCTCGAGTGCTAGGGGAGTCAGCGCTAATAACTACGGAGAAGAGCCGTCAGAAATGTTTATTTAATGGTGTACCATAGACCCTCTAATGGGATACACGGCGACCCCGCGACCTTATGCAAAACGAGGTAAAGATCAAAATAGAACGGAACTCTGACATTTTTGTGGAAGAGTGCAAGCCGCAAAAGTTGCAATACAATATGTGATGTTCCGGGAAATTTTCAAAAAATGAATGACATTGTGTTGAGGCTTTGTGTTTGCTTGATTAAAAAGAGGATAGGTTCAAATGCAACAAGATGCTTTGTTCTTAAATCTACCAAATAAATGTAGACTAAATCGAATTTAAGTTCACTGTTATATATTGCTGCTATCACCTTATTGGAAGATCTCTAAGCATTATAGGGTGTGATTGTTGGAATATTTGTTTTACTATTACTATGTTTACTTAGAGATACTCTTAATTGCCAAATATTTTAGTAGTTGGATAAACTATGTATTACACTTATACATTAAAATATATTACTTATTCCAACATTTATATAAAGTATAGTGTTTGTTCATTAATTATGTATATAAGTATCTGATACGATGACGTTTATATACTATCCGATGGCACAATTTCAATTTCAATATCTAATAGCATTAGATTAAACGATCACTATAAACAATAATAATTATTATTACGAACCCTGTCGTGTAAAACAGTTGAGAGAGGAGAAAATGCATCTTAGTCCACTGTTCTATTTTTTTTAAATATCTTTTGTATTTAAATATTATATTTATGATTCCTCTGTTGTCTGATGTCCGTTACACAAGTGCTTTCGGAGTATAATATATGTATTTAAGTATTATATGATGATTCTTCTGCGATCTGATTGTAACACAAATGCTTTAAGCTACTTGTCTCTAATTCAAATCAATGTATGAGATGTTGTTGTGTGTATCATTAAAATTGACTTATACAATTAGATGTATCTCGTAGCTGGCTAAAATCAGATAACTTTGGCCCTAACTGAACTTCCCGAGGTTTCAATGGTTATTATTGTTATTTAATTAGTTTTAGCACATGCCAGTTGTTTGCTAGTAAGTGACACAAGAATTACACGAGTGACTAAATTACATAGTTATATCAATGCGATTGTTTAGAATAATGAATTCAATTATTTTAAAGACTAAACAATCATTATCATCGTATCACGTCCACTGTTGAACTAAAGACTCGTCGAAAACGAGTGTATTCTTGTCATAGTTGCCGCGCTGGGTAAGCGTGATAGCAATCGCAGAGCGCTTCGCGACAAAGATGGTGCTGCATCACCGATATGTGCATTTGAGATACAGTTTTGGATTAAAATCTGTCGATTCCGGTGATTCAGTCGCCTCTATATTTACTTCATCACATAGGGAGGTACTATATTATACTTTGCCGGTAATATCAAAATGTACATTATATTCAAGTATTTTATTGAATGAAAGACTATGTAATTAATAGACTATAATAAACTTTGTATAGATACGTGTGTTATAAAAAACAATACGAACTGAAAATATGACGTAAAGTAAATGAATTCGTATTATCGAAAGAGAGTCTACAAGAAAAATAACACATGATTGCATTTATACAGAAAAGTCTATAGAAAAATTTGAAGCAATTTCCATCGCGTATTTCTTATAAAACCAGTTCTAGAGCTAAGAAAATTAATGCGTCGTTGTATTCATTAGTCTAAATCACGGTGAGCATACACCTTTACAACGATGTGAGGTAATACACCTAAATCAAGCTAATGTGACATTTCTGGCATGGGCCTGCCACCACTGTTCCGGCACAGAGTAAAGAGAACAGTAAACCAGTTAATTTTGTCCCTAAAATTAAAGAATACGCAACTGCTTACATTTTATTATTTATGCAGAACTAAGTTTGTATTATTAGTATATTTTATTTTAAAAATGCAAATATATTTTATTTTTAGATTGATTTGAAGGACCTATTTTTCTTAGAAAAAATCAATGAATTATTCTCTAAAATAAAGATACATTCATAAGTGTGGGTCAGCGTGATATCAAATAATGTCTTTTATTAATGCTTACAAACGCCATTGTTTTTATTGTAGCTGTACATCGTCCACTGCTGGATATAGGCCACCCCATAGAGGGGGAATTTTGCCCTTAATGGCCACTCTGGGTAGGCGTATTAGAAATTACGTATTGAGTGTAACTTTCCCGTCAGGAATCCATATTTTTCAAAGAAATTTGAAAAATTTGAAGGAAGAAAAGGAAGGTGACTAGACATTTATGTTTTAGATGGGACAGCTGACTCAGTCATGAATTAAAATTAAGAAATAATAATTTTTATTTTAATATAGTTTCAGTACATGCAAACATGAGAGAAAATGTATACAATAAAAAGCCTAAATACTACTTTTGCCAGTTTGGTTGTGTTATTAAAATATTTAGAAAAAAAAGCTAATATTATATATATTATATATATAAAGAAATCCTGAAAAGATAGGCAAGTTTTTGATGCTGTTTATCATCTGTGCATCCTCGTATACTGTGGCGCTGCTACACGAATAATTCGCAAAGCGTATGCCCAGATTATCATTTGAATGTGCCCTCAGACGATTGTTGGATCTCGTGACAGTTGTACAATGGGGGAAGCTGGCCTGAGGCAAAATATTTTCACAAAATAAAAACCGGTGTTATTCCGTATCCGACAAAATTACATTTTTATCAGCCGCTTTTTGTGTTCTGTCCGTTATCTTTCCTTTAAGAGTGTCTAATTCATTCGCTTCTTGATATTTGGATAAACATTTCTGTTGGCAGAGATTACGTTTCGCCTGGAATGTTTCATATATAAAAAGTATATTATGGTAATGAAACTGAAATAATAAAAATTAAAAGTGAACCCTATTTTTTTTTTGTTTTTCATGTATTCGGTTCTGCTAAAATTTTATTTAACCTATTTACATAGCAAATATTATTACCCCAGTGAAAGAGCTTTTAAAAATACTATGAAAATCATACAACGTTTAATTTTATCAAAATTACATTTCATTTGTTCAAAAGGAATTTTGTAAAATTAAAAGCTTAAAATTTCAGTTATTCGCATTTCAGATATATATTTTAAAGAGACAATCTTGGAATGATTGCTAGAAAAAAAAAAACAAATTTTTTTTTATTTATTTTATTATTTGTCAGTAGATTGCGTACAGTTATTATAAGCTATGGGGTAGATAACCTGAGGTAGACCTTATACAAAGGTAATAAAATATTACTGCACTGTTCGTATTGTTGTATTCCGGTTTGAAGGGTGAGATTGGCAGTGAAGTTGCTGGATATTGTGATATAACATCTTCAAGTCAAAAGATTGGCAATGCGCTAGTGATATTACAAGCGTCTATAGGCTGTTGTGACGCATACTGTCACGCGGACTGTATGCTTGCATGTCTAACTTGACAAAAAAAACAAGTTTCTGTACGACAGATGGTAATTTATATATCCAAAACAGCGTAACGTTAAATTAAATTGAGATGTGGGAGAGCAGCATTGATTTACGCTCGGTGATTGTCATCTTGCCTACTCAGCGCGGTAATTAATTGACTCGCGGGAATCTTTTTGACCATAAGGTAAAAATTCGTCTATCTCGAAAAAGCTCTTGGTCATTGTAGATGTCCGTTGACACGATCATGATGCACGCTTATAACAGAACTCTGAATTGCTATAGGTTCAAAAAACGTTCCTGTACCACCAATGCAATTTGGTGCTAGTAATTTGCAGAAGAGGCAAACTTCACTTTATACTATAAATTCATACGTTTACCTTTCTGTAATTTTACAGCATGCCCGCCAGTGGATGCTCTATAGTTGAAATGATGAAACACATTAACATGAGGTTGACCTCATACTAAAGTTCCTCTGGATTGGTACCTTAAAATCACCTATATCTACTGCCAAAAAGTGAGAAAGGGTGAGATTGGCAGTGAAGTCACTGGGTAATGCGTTTAGATATCTTCAAGTCACAACGCTGGCAAAGCGCTAGTGATATTCTTGTGATGTTACTAGCGTCTATAGGCTGCTGTGACGCTTTCACGCGGAATGTACGCCTGTTTATCGACTCAGTCTAATATAATAATAATAATAATAATAATAAAAGGAAAGTAACTAATTTTTAGATGTTTTTAGAGAATATCTTGTGTGAATTGGCAGAAATATAAAGTAATTTTTTGGAACTACTAGAATATATGTAGTAATAGTTAAGAAAATATAATATCTGAAAATAATAAGCTCGAGCCAAAGCGAACATGGCACGAGCATGGCATTGACCTTTGTACAGGATTTAATATAGAAAACACGAATTATGTTACCGGTAAATTTGTCTGAAGTGATAAAATTACATCGCGATGAAAATACGATCATTATTTTTATTTGGAAAACATACTATCTATATGTAATGACGAGTACATAACATACTTGAAATTGCCAATTAGGATGAAACAATACAAGAGTTTTATCAATTATATTTTCTAAATTATTTTAGGGCATTGTATTTTTTCCGAACGTTTTTTATATGTCAATATATAACATAAAACGGAATTAAAGTTTTAAAATTCACGATCAGTAATTACGATTTGCAACTTTTTTTTAATTTGGCTTGAAAACATTGACAGTCGAACTGTCAATGTTTTCAATGACATCTATACATTGACATGTGACCAAGTTATATTTGTGCATAAGCTCGATATGCAAAAATTTACTACAATACCATATATAACCAGAACCAGATATCTTAAAAGTAAACTGTGGACTTTGTACAGACAGATGGTGGTATATCCATCTGAAATAGTATGCAATATAAATACTAAATGCAAGAAGACTTGAATGAGCAATAGCATCTATGGCAAATGTTAATCTTGTTTATACATAAAATGAGATGAATGACCGACTGACTGCCCGACTTATCAACGCAGCGCCTTAACTATTCAAGTTCAAACCTTGAAATGCTCAAGAGTTCTTTTTATAACGTAGGGGAGCCCTAAGAAAAGATTTATTATTCTAATTTACCCTCTAACGGGGTAAAATAGGGTAGCAAAGTTATTATGAAATTATGTTGTTTTTGAAGTTACATACATACATAAATCACGCCTGTGTCCCATCGGGGTAAGCAGAGACTATGGATCTCCACTTATTACAATAATGGCATATCTCTCTCGCTTTCCCTACTCGCATTAGTCCTTTTATACACGCTCGTTCATTCTTGGTACTTCTGACCTAGCCCTTCTTTAATTCCTTTTCTTCCTGGTTATATATGAGATATGTTCGTCTAGATCGTCCTATACCGACTCTTCCATTCACTTCTGCTCTATATATTTGTGCAGTCATCCTACTTTCATCCATCCTTCAAAATCAAACCATCTCAACGTTCAGTTCTTATTGTCATGACACATATTTTACAACACGATCTTTTAAGTTATTCTCGTTTTTGAAGTTATTCGAATAAAATTTAGTATAAAAGATTTTCTTTAAAAGTTACAGCTGTAAAATCTTTTTTCGAAAATTATCCCTTAAGGGGTAAAAAGGTGGTGTAAGTTACTATACTCGTAGAAGCATATTAACGTGGGGCACTGTTAGTGTAATTATATATATATTATATAATTTATTTTTACCAATTGTCAAATGTAAGCGTACCCCAAACTAGGAATACGCAGCTGACTAACCAAATCACTCTTTCAAAATCCAATGTCCATTATAGAGAACGTGAAACACGACTAGAACATTTCATCTTAGATATAAATTGAAAACAGAAATATCGAGAGTATGACAATAGAATTGAAATTGATTTTTCTTGTGGCCCAGACTCCTGCGAATTGTTGCCTCATCTGTGGCATTCGGAATCACAAAACCCTTTTCTTATTTCATAGAATGTGTTCTATTGGAATAAAGTTATAAAAACTAGGTTGAATTTGCGTCTACCTCTAGTAAAACAGTTTTAAGTTTTCACTAGGTATGTGGAAAGTTCATATAATCATTTACCGTTTTCTTCTCCTCTATATAAATTATTTTATTATAGATTTAAGTCGCGCTGTCGGCTGGTTGCAAGTTGCACATACGCCCTGTTTGTTTTTATTTGAATGTGATTTCTTAAGGGTGTGACTATGTGAACCAAATGGCGGAGATAGTTGTGATCCTAACTCGTGCGCCAAAGGTCATGGATTCGATCCCCACCGAGTAAATATTTATATCAGGAATTTTTGTACTTCTTTTGTGTCTGGATACTTTAAGAGGTTCTATGCATAGAAAATGCTGAGATATGTTTAAACGTAGCGTATATATCGTTTTTTACTAAGGTCTCAGTAGCATAAAGGTAGTCTAGTCCCCTGGTATAAGAAAGAAGCAGGTTCGAGCCCCGCCTGATACCTGAGCCAAGTTGATATATTTTCCTAGTATATGTCATTAAAAAAAACTATGTTAAATTGGCTTCTATTGACACTTTTTGTTTACATAGAATACTTACAATGCCTCAAAGTTTAACAACAAATATTAAACAACATAAAAATTAGTAAAAAGAACAGATTGCAGCATACCTTGTAAATCATCTACTAAGAAATTCTTGTGTCCTTAACAAGAATTTGGATCTTTCCAATGTCAATAGAGGTACCTACGTCTACAAACACCCAAGAGGTATTATTAGCTATCCCTTAGAGATTCAGCAATCCTTTGTTTAAACCGGCCTCTTACCTATGCCGATCGCGTATTCGCGTATTAAGGTTATTTTCGGCAACTAAAAAGTCATCCAACATCCAACTTTACGCCCTTGAAATAAGGTTTTCGAGAAGAAATATTTTTTGAAGGGAAATAGTGGTCCCTTGTCGTCACAAAACGACTGTCAGCTTCAATCTTTTGATTACGCCACGCTGATTTAGAAATCGGTTTGTTTACAATGCCTTCTAATATTGGATCTGAATAAGTTTTATTATTTTTGTATTGAGTTGAAAATATATTAAGTCTGACATCTGGCAATAAGAAAATTTGATTTTGGTTTTTAGCATTGGGTTATCATTGAGTATATCAACATTAAATCCAAAATTTCAAAAGCAAGATTACAAAAGATTCGCAGGACGAAAAATAATTATATGAGCCCTGGGTTTTTCTTATTGGAAACTAAAGGTTTAGCAAATTGAACCAGTATACCACTATATATTAAGGGGCACGATGGTGCAGATGGTAGTTATTCTATTTTGTGCGCTAAGGCTCGATCCCCATCTAGGACAAATGTTTATCTGATGATATCTGTTTGTTCTGTGTCTAGATGTTAAATATAAGTTTTAAGTATTATATTTGTCATTCTACATAAGTGTTCACACAAAAGATTAAAACAACTTGTCTCAGAGTTAAATGATGTATGAGATGTTGTGTAAATTCATTTATTTATGTTTGTCTAATCCATGTACTGAATATCCTTTATACAGATTTAAACAAGGGCCCAGACGATCTGACTTCTTAGTTAGTGATCGTGCTGGACACAGGCAGTATACGACTGGCTCCATTGGAAATCACTTGGATAGGCATATGTCCAGAAGTGGACGTCCTACAGATATACGTTGATCGGTAAATGTGTCATCATTAAAACGACCTGTATCGATTTAACATCTACACAGGTTAAGATTAACCAATTATGAACTCAATGTGCGGTAAATAAAGTTCACTATCTACCAAGGGATTCGGAGAGATCTGATTTATTGCAGGATACAAATTCCACAAACTAAGAATAACCCCATAAAACATTGGATTGGAGCGAGCATTAAACAACTGTATGTTTAATGTTTTTCCCGCAAAATTACGAGAAAGCCGAAAACACGAATTGTCGTCTAAATGAAAAACAACCACGTGACCGCGCCAGTCTGCGGTCTACGAATTCATTTTACAGAATTTATTACATTCCGATAATCTGTTATTTTCGCTCCATGTGCCGAATATCAATGATGACCGGAAAGGCGCGCATCGACCGGACAAATATCTCGACACTTTATCATGGGGCATTACTGCCACCGGGCGACCCGTCGTTCACTCAACCCAGAAGATTTCACGACTTGAATAAAGTGGAATTTTGTGCATTCAATACACTTTTTGAAAGTATAAATATTAAATATTAATACCTTAAATTAGAATACGTTTCATATGAAGAATGCTTAATTATTACTTTACCTAAAGTGGAGGGTGTACTAGACTAGACTAATGCTACTACTTAGTATTTCAAATGCAAAAGTAGTGAGAGTAAATAGATGACTGCTAAGTTAGATATGTGTTCTCTTTTATGAAAATAATACCGAATGGAATAGTATATCTATTTATGTAAAAAATAACCCCCATTCCTCTGGGGCACGCCATCAAACGTGAAAGGCTAAGCTGATGTTACTAATTCATTTATTGATGTATTTGTTATTGCTGTCTGTCATTTCACTGAATGGAAAATACCTTGCAATGCCTATCTGGTTAGCTAGTATTTATAAAAAATAAATCCCTTGGTGACACGGTATCACGGCAGATTAATTTTTGCTGTATTTATTATTAACAGCAGTTATTAATAACCATAATGCTTATATACTGTTACTTTGTTCCATTTGACATAAATGGTTAGACTGTTAGAGCTATTGACTGAATGTAGGTTATAAATTATCGTCATCATCAATATAGCAGCCGTCCACTGCTGGACATAGGCCTCCCCAAGAAAAGGAAAATTTGCCCGTAATTGCCGCGCTGAGTAGGTAAAAAAATGCTGCTGCCTATACCCACCCTGTTTCATTTGAACTAGATCTTTTCGGATGGATAAACCACCATGGTTAGTTCTGGTACCTCAGTTGCCTCTTGTACAGGGGAGGTACTATTTTACTCTGCTGGTACTTCATACATCAATAATAATAGATTAATAACTTCACAATACATCTTATACGTTGACCTGACTCCGAAATAAGTAGCTTAAAGCACTTGTGATACGGATATCATACAACAGATGAATTACAAATATAATACTTAAATACATTTTGCATAATACCCACACATAGAATAAATACAAATATTCATCATATAAATCTTGCGTGGGAATTGAACTCGTTGTGAGTTGGTGCACAAGATCGGAAATCTACTAATTACGCCATCGAGCCCGTCAATTAAATATTATGTGAAACATACATCGGCCAGTATTCTGTTTTTGTTTTTTAATTATTATAATTATTCGATATCCATAGTAAGGCATGACAGGTAGGCGCCTGTTGAGTTATCGAGTAACTTTTGAAAGATACTAGCTAGAGCCCGTGAAATCGTTTGCGGAAAGATAATATTTTTTACATGTTGCATTTACTAATGTGCCATTGTATGGTCACATATCATCAGGTCATATGTTTGAATACTTAGATGTTATTCTTCGCAATCATGAGTTACCACAATTACTGGACTTATCCTACAGTGACCGTTTAGTATCATTTAGTTCATAATTATAGTTGTTTGTCATCGTAGTATAAATAAGATGACTGCAAGATGCGCTACATCGAAAATATTTTGACTCTATCACGAGACACTTCAGGACTTGATTGCAGCGGATGGTTGTGCCTTTCAACGTATTCGTAAGACATCTTTGGGATAACAGTTCGTATGTTGTTGACAATTTTGTAGCATTAAAGACAGATGACTATAAAGATCGATGCAACTCGATAATTTATCCGTGAGGAACCAGCGCAGCAGTGAGGTACCGGCAGACTAGAATAGTACATCTCCCTGTACCAGAAAGAGGGGACGGTGGTACCAACAAGTACTTCTTCCTTTATCAGAAAGAGGGGAGGGAGGTACCAAAGTTGAGGGATAAATTTTGTGCATTTATTACAATAATTTTATCTGTAATTTGTATCTATAAATTTGATTGTATTGATGCAATGTTGCGTGTTAAATTAGCTCACTTACTACGAACGGAGTGAAGTTTGGGTTATGTGACATGAAGTCCTTAACCCATTAGGTCGGTGACGAATTCGACATTTGTCCTTATGATATAGCGGGCTATGTAATTATGTGAAAGTCATAGTAACTATTTACTATCTTAAATAAACATTTCATCGCATATCTCAAATTTCGATCTATTAATTTTAATCGTAATAAAATATGACTGCAGATTTTCTTACAGCTAGAATACCTTGATATCACCGAGGGTTTACTTCTGTTGAGGCGATCCGTTTACGCAACCCAAGATATTTCACTTTTCGTATTCAATTATCTATTAACACAAAACCATTCTATCATTCTTATCTCGCGTAGAAGTATAGTTCTAAACATAAAGTAGGCGTTGGATATGCTCATTTGATTATTTATTAAAATAAAACATTACTTTTAAATTTCAGCTATCTATGCTCTAATAAAAATGTATTTTTCCATTTCTCTTCTATGTTATTGGATGAACAGTCACTGTATGTATTGTACTTGAATTTACTTTTATATTATTTTATCAAATACAGACTATTTTCTATAATTGATTTATTTCAATAACACCTCAAAATAAAAGGAATTATAAATTTTATATACGTTTCATTAATCCAGTGTAAACATTGTATAAAAATAAAAGCTAGTTTTATATAAATAAAAATATTGTGTTACAAAATGTACATTTTGTTTCGTTACTGTACAGTTAATGGGTTCATTCATTTCTTCTTAATAGAGCCGAAATTGGTAAATGTTATTTAATGTTTATGTAACAGGCTTTTAATCAAATAATGCCGTATTTTTTTATTATTTCCACAATGAGGAAAAGGAAAGTAGCTTTTTGTATTTTTCTTAATTTAAGTTTATTTATGTACGCTATGCTTTACAAGATTAATAAATAAATTAAAATATTTGTCAAATAGGTATGTATGAACGAATACACCGCACTGAATAACTCTTTTTTTGTGTCAGCTAGCGGGGTCATATTTGTGAAAGATAGGATCAAGAGGTTTGTATGAATATGTTTTACTAAATATCTTTTGACATATATAACCTTTAATTCCATTCTTACCTACTACTACCTACTAGACTTGGTAGGTTAGAGACTCCGGAATGGAACTAAAACTTCCACGATAACGGGGTAAAAGTATATATAACAAGAAAAAGTCGTGACGGATAGCTAGTAATTGTCAAATTGTTAACACATTTATATATTAATACATCTAGGGCTTTTATAAGTAAGTGGGGTGATCAAATTAAGTCTCATACTAAATATGTTTATTTTTATTAAGTTTATAGAATATATGTTTTAAAGACAATGTTTCATTTTCAATTTGTATATATTATATATATTTCAAAATAATGTTTATGAAGAAAAGCTGTGAAAATTTGTATTTTTAAATTGGTATGTGAATTGTAGATTATAGAAGATTTTTTTATCATATTAACTTTCTCCATGTTACAGAAAAAGCATTTGTATACTATACTAGCCTACAGATGTCCTATCTTAACTATGATTATAGATTTATGTTAATCTTGAAAAAATATTGCAACAATAATATGAAACATAAAATATCACATCTCTAAAGTTCGATCAAACTGTACGCAGTAAACGAAAAATGATTAAAACTGGTTCAGTTGTTTAGAAGTTTATCCTGGACAATAACGCAACACCCATTATAGAACGTAGAACGTAGTCTGGGACGTACGTAGAACGTATGGGCCTTAGTAGCGATTTTATGTGCCCACAAACTATTAAAAGCGTGGTCGAATCAAGCGTCGTTTCCTCGACGGAGCAGTTAAACTTATTATTCCGCTTATAGCCAAATCTGCAACGAACGTCATAAAAAAGAAAGTCTACGTCAGTCAGACCGCGTCATGATCTAGAAGACCCGCCCGAAAACATTACCACTTTAAACGCGTCCCTCACTCTCCCTCTCACTAACACTCCAATATCAACTATACTACACACTCATGTCTTTCGTAGAGCAATACACCGACCCACTTAGCGCCGGCCGTGCTCACTCTATCTTCTTTTGCAAAACTTTACCTTATCCCCCAACGACGGCCAAATGAGCCTAGGCAAACCCTTAGAGGCGCCCTCATGTGATTGTCGTCAATTCCGCTCTGATTCCGCGAGCCTTACGGGGGCGACCATAAACGCTAAACGCGCGTTCTTCGCCATAGGACACGCAGGTGAATACATATGGTCGCACATTAACCAGCGACGTCGCTCTCTTGTTCAGTGGCGTTTTAGTAATCTAGAATTAGGTTAGCCTGACAAAAATAGGAATGAAGAGATCCGTAAAAATACTAAAGTTACCAACATAGTTCAGCGCATTTGTAACAGACAAAGCACATAGCACGTAGAACCGACTTACGACTAACGAACAGAGTCAGATCCTATAGAAGTCATTTGGGTCGGGCTTATTTCTGATAGTTGACGTGCTGCATTTGATATGATGATATTTTTTGGCCAGCACTGAAACATATGTCACGCTATAAAAGAAAGGTCTCGGGTGGTGTGGTTAAATGGTACTTTTTATGCGTCTTGCCACTTTGTCACGTGGAATTACTGTCAGGGAATCGATCCATCTTGACTAAAACGTCCCGAATGAAAAAACATTCTTCATTCGATTGCCGTCTTATTTTCTATCTATCTATCTATACGGGCTACGTTGACGGGCCCGTTTGCGCAGATGGTAGAGATCGTATCTTGTGCCCCAAGTGGTTCGTGAGTTCAATTCCTACCCAGGACAAATATAACTGCCTATAAATCTTTTAGTTTAGGCCCTGCCTTGATATGTCAGACTGACAGCTTCTCCGTATAAACAGACGTGTGTATTTGTTCTGTGTCTGGGTATTGAATTTATTTATGTAAATTTCATATTTGTGATTCCTCTTCCTTTGTGATCTCCAAGTCAGGTCAATATATGAGATATTATTTCATTTTATTAATTTTTCTATATACAAAAAAATGAATTGCAATGCGCTTGCCTCGCTAAAACTCAAGAGTGATTGATTCAGCAAATTTTCATGCTGTAATATTTGTGGATGCTCAGAATTCAAGAAACAAACATGGTAAATAAAAAAAAACAAAATTAATAATATATTCTTTTTTGCCTTGAGGTACTACTACTAGTACTTGAGGCAGAGTAGAATAGTATCTCCCCCTGAACCAGGTATCGTAAGAGGCGTCTAAGATTCTAGAAACAACAGATGGCGGTATATCCATCCAAGACAGTGTAGCGCAAATGCATAGGGTGGGGATAGGCAGCAGCATCCCCATCGCGAAAGCTGCGCACTGCGATTGCCATCACGCATGCCCAGCGCGGCAATAATGGGCTAAGTCCCCCTTTTTTGGTGAGGCCTATTTCCAGCAGTGGACTTCCAATGGCTGTAATGATGATCAAAAAATAAAAATTACTTAAATGACAATTAACATTTCCAGTGCAAACTGTAGGTAGCTGAGAAATATATGTAATCATTATGTCATTTTAGGTATAAAAAAATATCATTTAGTTATCAAATGTTTATAGATGCGTTCAGAAATTTGTCTGTTCCATAGCTATAATCATCAGATAAGCTATAGAAAGTCCACTACTGGCGTGGCGTGTGCCTCCCTAACCACGCTGCGCAGGCATGGTGGCAATGACAGAGCGCAGCTTCGAAACGAAAGCTATGCTGTTGTGGATAGATAAACCGCTATCTGTCAGTTCTGGGACCTTAGTAGCCTCTCATGTAGTGTGTTACTATATTAGCCGTATTCTACTCCACCAGTACCCCACGACAAAGTAGAATAGCAGCTGCAGTATGAAATTGTATTATATTAAGGTTTACTAACATCTTACACAAATCAACTAATAATTAATAAAATTTAACCAGAAGAAAGTATGCAAAAATTTTAACTGTTTCTTGAAATAATTACTTATTTTATTTTTAATAATTATAATAATGTTAAAACTTTATAATTTTGTTTTTGAATTATTTGCAATTTTAGACGTTCAATATTTTTTACCCTGTCTTTTCCTTGGCGGAATATTAAAGCTAACTAAAGTTACTAGAAATATACTTCGTAAATGCACCGTTGCTTGATGGTTGTTGTTTACCGGACGGTGGAAGCCGCCACTCGCCATTATTGACGCTAACAAAACATCGCCAGCTTTGAACTCGTAGTAGCACTCAATTTGCGCTAAATGCGAAAGGACGGGACCTGTTTTATGCCACGATATTAACTATTACTACCTATTTAAAAATACTTGATATAACTGGAATACGTCCTAGTTATTAAGAATTGGGTACACGAATGAGTAAGTTAACAAACACTTATTAATTTACACAACATCTCTAACATTGAAATCAGAAACAAAGCTACAATCTAACGGGTATCAATAATATAAATAACACCCAGACGCAGGAAAAAAGACAAATATTAATCATATGTTGGCCCTGGGCGAGGATCGAACCCTTGGCGCACCGGATTGGATCACTACCATCTGCGCTATTTGGCCCGTCAAAGATTTAAGGGCTGATTTTGTTCTTGCTCGCAATTTCATTTGCGATTAATCCTCTAGTGATCCTATGCCAATGTAGATTTAGGACATCCATACGATTACAATTAAAGTGTCTTGGTAGTACGTGGAAGATCTCTCTGAACTTACTATATCTGAATGAGGGGGGTGGCATCTATTCAAAGGTGCGTCTAACATTTGTATGGATATTAAAAGAGAACAGAGTGCGATCAGTATGGAGTGCAGAAGTACGTACTGCGCGCACACGCTGGCAAGTGCAATGTGATACTCAGTCCTGGAGTAATGCGTAGCGCATATGTTTGGGGATCTGCGAGAATGCATGTTTGTCTATGATTAACATCTCTCTGGAGCGGTTCATCGTCTCATCCATTGAATGTCCACTGTTAGATAGGCACCAAGAGAAGGGAATATTTATCCTGAAT
Organism: Heortia vitessoides; assembly: GCA_020976665.1. NCBI lineage: Eukaryota > Metazoa > Arthropoda > Insecta > Lepidoptera > Crambidae > Heortia > Heortia vitessoides. Next base: position 14,386,415 of record JACJUM010000202.1, read on the forward strand.
TCCCAGGCTGGGCAAGCGTAGTGGCAATTGCTGCCCATGCATGGAATGTGTATTTGACTACGCTATTCCGAACTGTACCCCACGGTTAGATCGGGTAATTAACTGCTTTTACGATTTGTGGGTTAATGAGAGAACTGACCTTTGATGAATAGACAGGACATAGATCACTAGTAATCTTGACCTCAAGATTCGCGAGTCCTTTAGGCGCGCCAGTAGTATTATTGAAGTAGAGGTTACAATTCTGGACTGTTATCATGTTTGAAGGGTATATGCATTAGTATTACCAGCATCTGACTTTTGCATAGTTTTTATCAACTCGTGTGAATTAAACTTTTGGAATGTTTCCCATGCGAAACATAGCACCTTCTGGAAATTTCTTGGGAAGATTTTTCCAGTACTGAATCTCCCACAGATGATAATTATAATGATTGTTGCTACAATACGCAGCTAACTCGTAAAGTCTTACAGTTTCACCTTTCATTTAGTTGTGAATGTTGTAAATTATAAGTTAAACAAATCATAATTATTATTACCCCAAAAAAAATCATAGCAAAAATGAGCGTAACAGGAAATCGTTTTATATCGGTCATTGGATGTGTATTCTTGGACATAGGCCTTCCCAAGGTAGGAGGGATTATGCCTTTAATGCTGCGGTAGGCAGGCGTGTTGACAATTGCAGAGCGTAGCTTCGCATCCGGGTTGCTGCAGCCCAACCCCGCCCTTTGCATTTGAGCGTTTGTGCATTTGAAATTTATATTTTTTTGTAAAATGGCAAAATTCGATATGTCCGCTAAGGTCTCTGTAGCACAATGGTAGTGCTGTCACCCGGAAAGGGAAGGATTGTTGTTTCAAGTACCGCTTAATAACTATGACAAGTTTAAATAACATTAAAGTATCTGTTTGTAATATAATCAGCTTTTTAATATGTGCGTATGAAACCAAATCTATTATCTGTCTGTCTTTTAATGTAAACTTCGAAGCTGCTGGACCTATTTTAACGAGACTTTCACTCGCTGATAGCGGGAGTTAAAAGGAACTTGAGTTTTTTTTTATTTATTATTCCCACAAAAACGTACTAACCGCACGGAGAAACTGTAGGGCACCGCTAGTCTTAAATATAAATTCATTATGTTGAAAGCATAAAATCTATACAATATTTTTATTAATAACAAAAAAATATATGACTGATTGTTAAGTAATTTAACCTAAGCACGGCATCTTAGCGCATATAAATTTACTACAAAATATTCCAAGAGATCTACATCAAGCGGCTAATATCAGAGCTGAAAACTCAATTTAGTATGAAAAATGTAATGTAAATACGAGGTAAACTAACCCCATTTATCAATGCGCACAGGTGCAATTTGAAAGCAATCTGAAGCAGATATAATGGAGCAGAGTTTGTTAGTTGAAATTTATATTTTACACAAAACAAAATGAAATATTTATTGTTTGTGCTAGTGCAATTAGTTTATCTAAATAAAATTATTATACTCGTATCATTGTCATATCAGGCATAAGACGTCCACTGCTGGATATAGGCCTCCCCAAGTAATCTCCAATAGTTGTATGCAGCCTGTGTCCAGCGCGATCCTGCGCTTTTAGTCAGATCGTCTGTCCATCTCGCGGGTGGACGCCCTACGCTGCGCTTACCGGTACGTGGTCTCCAATCCAGAACCTTAGAACTTCATTGGTCTGCCACTACAACTTACTAATCCACCGGGCAATTGCGGAAACTTTACTTCTGTTACACGCATAAATAAATGTGAACAATAAAACAGGTAAAATCTATAAACAAACATACAGACCGCTTAATATTAAGCTCCCTCAAGTTAGATCAAACTTATTTAAAAACGTAATTGATATGTATAAAGATAGATGTTGGTAATATTACAATAACAGCTTTCTCAAATAGAAAATTAATTTATACGGTCTTTATGACAAAAATAAGTTTTTAATTTTAATATTTTCAAAGATTTACGCGTTCACTTCTCATAATTAAACCTATAATAGTAATAAATTCCCACAACATCTCATACATTGGCTTGACTCTGCGGTAAGTCGCTTAAAGCACTTGTGTTACGGACACCAGACAACAGAGGAACCACGAATATACTACAGTAATACATATATTTAATAACAAGACACAGAAGAAACACAAATATCATCATTAAATATTTGCTCTGTGTGGGAATCGAACCCACGATTTTTGGCGCGTAAAGTAGGACTACCATCTGCGCCATTGGACTTGTCTAAATAAAATCGAAAAGAAGTAATTTCACTGTCTATCTTTTCGGTGTTAAATCTGAAACGGCTGTACTTATTTTAACGGAACTTTCACCGGCAGATAGCTGATGATATAAGGAGTAAAATAAAGATGTCGCTAAATGTAAGAGAAAGAGCAATATTAGCATTACCTTAACAGAAGAGAAGGCAAATTGCTAGCTATATATACTCGTAAATGTTACTTTATGGCATTTGACATAAAATACAGTGGTTTTAAAAAATATACGCTCCAAATATTGCCCAAAACACGTTTGAAACTGATGTATCTGTCAGAGATATGTGAACATACACACACTGATTCTATTTGTATATATAGACATATAGACTCATGAATGTATAAAGTTAAGACTACTAACGGGCCCGGTGACGCCAATGGTAGAGATCCTATCTTATGCGCCAAGGGTCGTGGATTCGATCCCTACCCATAGCAAATATTCATATTATGATATTCGTGTTTGTTCTGTATCTGGTTGTTAACAGTATTAATAATTCCTCTATTGTCTTACCCTTAATGCTTTATATAGCGACTTACCTCCGATTCAGGTTAATGTATGATATGTTATGTAAATATATATATATATAGAATAAGTATATGTTTACAAAACATTTCACAGCCTATAGGTACTAGTAGACTAGAATAGCGACTGAGGTACCTGAATCGGCAGATGACGGATGACGGACGGCAGGACACACCTTTTCACACCGTATAATATTTTCTAACATTTGCGCGTTCACTACTCATAATAAAACCCTTTAGAACGGCGGCAATAATGGGCAAAGTCGCAATAAATGTCAATAATTATTCTTTAGCGTAGTCATAACAGCGATTAGAAGTCTACTACTGAGCATAGGCTATCCCAAGGATAGAGGGAATTTTGCCCATAATTGCCACGCTGGGCAAGCGTGTTGATAACCGCAGATCACAGCTTTTGCGCCGGGGATGTCCTCCACCCAGTGCATTTGAGCTACACTATCTCGGATGGATATACCGCCATCTGTCGGTTCTGGTACCTTAGTCGCCTTTTACGACACCTAGTACAAAGGTAGGTTCTATTCTACTCCGCCGGTATCTAACGGCATCAGTATATTACTATACACAGCTTCGTGAAAATAATAAGTAGTACTAAGGAAACTGGACATCCCCTGAGAATATACTACCGAGCCAACATAGTGCACTACAAAATAAAACCCGTCTAAAATAAAATACACTACATTAGTACAGATTCTGAATGCTGCTCACACATACCGTAGGTAGCGGTGTTATCTCTAAGCACCGGGAGACCGGCTCAGTTCAAAGCAAGCCGGTCTAAATGTTAGCCTTAGATACACTGAATAAATTTAGTACCGCATGTGTGACCTGCATGTTGGCTAAGACACTAGATTTTCCGATACAGGTATAAACTAAAACGCGTTTATTGGCGGAAAGACTTTATGGGGCAATTGTAACGAAATTGAATATCTATTAATAAAGTTTTATGTCCGTTTACGAGTATAATGGACGAGCGTATTTGTCGTTATTTTGTTTATTTATTGGATAATAAACTTAAGTAGGTACCTAAAATACTATAAATAGTGTGGATCCTACAAGCAGAACACAGAAGATATTTTAATAATGCTATAAAATGAAACTGAACAGAAAAATAGATGTTTTAATATATTAAATGTAATAATACAATACAATTTATTATCTATCTGGGCACTGGTCAGTCCATCTCGCCTTTGAATCAAGTTATTCAGAAAAATAAAAACAGGTATCTTTTTGTATATTTTTTTGTCACGTTGTTTGTGTGGGATGAACGACTAAACTTCTAGCCCGTTTTCAATTAATTTTTGTTTTTTGTGTACAGTTTGATCCAACTTAAAAGGTTGGATGTATTTATATATATCGTTTACATATATAGTTAAGTCATTATCATCTGTTGGATTAGCCAGTTTGAAAAAAAGTTTACGTTCGTTATTATTTCCGACCGATTTTGTGTTTGCTCACTGCGTACTTATTTAGATATCTGAATAACCTACAATAAACTTTTCTATTAAGTAGCCTTTTATATCGAATATACTGTCCAGGTGCAGTTAATACACGATATCGTAAATCTAAAACTTGATGGATGATCTCAGGAAAATATTGTAATTATTACATTAAATATTTTTTAAATAACAGAAGCGTGTGATAATACTTATTTAATCAACTATATTTCAGATATCATTTAATTTTCATTCCATCTTCGATAATATCGCAACACACAAAAGGTAAATAAAAAGGAAAGTTTATTTTTATACTTAATTTCATGTTGAGTTATATTAACCGTGGGGTATCGACGCAGTATAATAGTACCCCCCTCTATACCAGGTATTGTAAGACGCGACTAAGTTACAAAGACCGACAGATGACGGTATATTCATCCGAAATAGTGCAGCTTAAATACTATAGGGGGGATCGGAAACGCCTGCCCAGCGTGGCAATTAAGGGTAATAATTCCCTATCTTAGGATATGTATAACTGTGGACTTTATATGGTTAATACAATAATGATTGATAGGTATTTTTAAATTAATGTTCAATTTTAATTTATCCTTTAAAATTGATCATGCTATTGTGTAAATGATTATATATATTACCATTTTTAGGGTAAACTAGTATTTCTTAGACCAAGCTAGTTCATCATTCAGGGATAAGAATAAAACGCTACAGACTAGGCTAAGGTAGTTGGTCCTAAGGCCAATAGGAGAAACTAGTTAATCCTAGACTGAGCTGTGCTATTAAACCGATGTGACTGAAATGAACCGATGCTAACATGGAGTTGCTACGTAGTCTTGACTGCCCTATCCTGAAATGTAATTCAAGCTTGCGTAGGCGCAGAAAGGCAAGGCCTTCTATAAGCTGCGGAACATGATTGAAGAGGCGATGAGCAAGCCTAAGCTGCGCTTACGAGCGAAAACCATCTGCGACGATAAGCTGGCATGGGATCGCCGGAGCCCTGCAGCAGCGGAGCCGTGATAGAGCCCATATTTGTAGCATATTGCATGCTCGCATGCTTACTTGCGCGCAAGTTTAGCCTAAGATAAACTAGTCTCTTCTACCGGCCATAAGAGTTCTATCGAGCCTTTACCGCCGTCTTAGCGTAACCGACAAAACCCAAATTTTACAGGAGAAGGATTTTTATAAATATTATTAAGCAATTAAATTTTATCAATTGCTATAACTTTATAACGGTTTTTTTTGGAGGGAAACGTCGACTTGGATATGTCCGTTACGGCTTTAAATACAAGTTACGATAAAAAAAGCATTTTCAACAAAAGTGTCGCTTACGATAATTTGGCGGTAAGGGCTCGATATTTTTCCTCAATTCAGGAATACTATACGATGCAGTGGGTACTTATATCAATTAGAGTAAAGACATAAACTAGCAGTTTTGTTTCAAGCGTAATTGTGTTCAGAATGCTGAAATATTGCACAAAGTTAAAAACGGCTTCAATTAATTCGTGCAGCCTAAATTGCGAATGTCAATTAATTTAAACTTTTAATATTTCAGTATATTTCCAATTTTGTTTATCGTAATCCAATTATAGTGCAACATTTTTAATACTTGTCTTTACTTGAGCCGCGAGGTACCGGCAGAGTAGAATAGTACCTCCCCCTGTACCAGGTGGCGTAAGAGACGACTAAGGTACCAGAACCGACAGATGGCGGTATATCCATCCAAAATAGTGCAACTCAAATGCACAGAGCGGGGATGGGCAGCATCATCCGCATTGCAAAAGCTGCGCTCTGCGATTGCCAACACGCTTGCCCATCGCGGCAATTATAGGCAAAATTCCCTCTTTCTTGGAGAGGCCTGTATCCAACAGTAGACTGTCAATGGCTGATATGATGATGATATTTTTTTAAGGCATATTTATCATTAAATTTTAACATGAACATAATAATTCAGTTCTTAATATGTTTACACTTTTAGGTGTATTTTATTTAATATCTTGGATACAAAACAACTGTTAATTAAATACAGTATTGCTAGTATTAAGCAATTATTCGTGTATTGTGCAAATTTGGTCCACATCATGAAGTCATTGATCAAATAAACTGGCTTTCCATTCACTATAAAACGGCTGTTATTCAGCGGCTTGTTTGCTTTGTCATTACTCTGGGGACCACCATAAATTAGGTACGGTGTTGTTCAGCTCAGACCTGATAGGTATTATGGAGAGCTGTATACAAGAACCAGTAGAAAGACAATTTACGTCGTTTACGTCTACCAGTTATACTGCCCGATCTAAACTTAAGCCCAATTCGTATTCATTAGTCTTCATATACAAAATATAATAATTTCCACAACATCTTATACATTGACATGACTCGGTGATAAGTCTCTTAAAGCACTTGTGTTATGGACATCAGACAATAGATTACAAATATACTAACTTATAAGTTATATATATACTTAAAATTATATATATACTTTAAATATACTTAAAAGTTATTATTATTATTAACTATCTGGGTATTGAATACACTGTGTGGGGATTGAACCCACGACCTGTGGCGTACAAGATAAGATCAACTACTATCTGCGCCATTGGGCCCGTCAAATAATTTTTCTTTAGCAATACCAGTCATAGAACACCTACTGCCGGACATAGCTTGTCCATGAGTTAGGTAGATCAAGGGATTTTTGGATTAATTTCCAAGCTGTACAGATATGATGGCACTGCAGAGAGTAGCTTTGTAAAGGAGGTACTACTCACAGTTTCGGATGAATACAGCGCCATCTACCGCCGGCAAATGAAAATAAAGGCTGCGATGAAAATAAAATAGTCTAATATTTATTATGGAGTGCACTTTACACATATTAGGAATCAATTATAAATCCGTCCCGATTTAAGTTAAATTGCAATCGTTTTATTTATTCACTTTGATAGAACATTATATTTTATTTTGATTGAGCAGCGCCGACGGCTAAGGAGGGTTAAGAAACTCAGCGTAGGAAGGCTACCCACGAGGTGTATAGACGATTTGATTAAAACCTTAGGTTGGCTCTGGAAGCAGCCCGAATACAACCGGTCCTATAGGGTATCACTTGATTGATACGTCAATATTGGTAGTGTTATCAACCCACCAAAGCTGCCAATCAAACACAGTCAATTTAACATTTGTGTCAAAACACACACAACATAAAAAAATTACATTTCTAAAACTTCCTTATGAACCATTTCGTACATCTTTGAATAATAAATGCAAACATATTCATGATGTTGAGGTTTTAAGCAAAACCTTTAATAAAATTTTATGAAAAAATTGTTGTCTGTATGTCATCTTGTCCTACTGCTTTATCTTTTATCTACTTTATCACAAAAATATCTAATAAAGCATTTACGATTGTATATTTTTCTACCATAGAATACTCTGAATGTCCATTTTAAAATAATGAATTTTGTGGATGGGCCCTTTTTTACCCAATATAACGTTAATTCTTTTATAATTAAATATAATAATAACGGTTTTTGCAGCAAGCCATTTTTCCATAGTATATTTGTAGATATCACAGATTATATATATGAAATATCTGTGAATAGATCTGTGTAGAATAGTACCTTCCCATGTACCAAGAGTCGTAAGGTAGTATGTACCAGGTGTCGTAGGACTACGGTAACAGAACCGACAGATGGTGGTATTGCATAAGCAATAGTGTAGCTCAAATGCATAAGGATGAGATGAGCAACGCGTGAAATCTGTGCTCAGATTGCCAAAGCGCTTGCGCAATCTGAGAACTGATTTGCCCAGCGCGACAATTATGGGCAATATTTTCCCTTTAATGGGAAGTTCTGTGTCTAACTGTGATAATAATATGATAATTTAAAATATCGATGATATATTTATTTTTCCAAAACAGCGTGTCTCAAAAGCAACAGGGTGCCGATGAGCATTACCAATTATAGGCAATTATGTGCAGATTTCCCCTTTTTTGGAATTTTCATCAGTGGATATTTTATGGCTGCTATGATGATAATGACAGATTTAACAATGAGCAGCGTGGCAGCGACGGTACCACTACAAATTTGCACCGGTGCGATGTCACTTCGGATCGCTAGTAGATAATTCACGAGAAAACGATTCTATTGGTTTATTGTTTATATCCATGCAATATTCTCAACCAGTTTTATTAGCACAATGGAAAGGGCAATTGCAAGACAACTGCACGAAGGCGCCAAGGGGCTGCAATCTCATAACAAACACAAATAAGCTGACGTGATCCGCTTTCGTTCATAGATTAGGAGCAAACGCGAGGTGCCTACAGTATTTTCCATAGTTCTTTTTTACACTGTTTGTCACAGTTATGGGTATTAGGTACACGTCATGTTATTTTATTTGATACTATCTGTTAATATATTATGACATCACCATTACTAGTTATAGTACTCACACGAGTTCTAAGAAACAAAGATTTATATTTGCCAAAAATATATAAACCTTAAAGAATAACTCCTGCTTAGAAATCTTCCTAAAATCAATAATAGACTTAAAATCTGGAGCAAAATAAAGAGTCCAGTCTTTTCCGACTCCAGCAAATGTTGGCCACACAACTTACTGCTGCATCTCTTATCAGTTGACTACGTTATGTAACGTGACTATGCCATACTGTTTTCATGTTATAGCTGATTTATAAATTATAGAGACAGAAACTTATTTAATGTCTAATATAAAAAAAAATACATTGAAGATCACAAAGAAAGGTTTAACTTTAGCGAAGCGAGTTATAAAAAAATAAAGCATTTTGCAGCGCTTGTCGGTGTCCTGTCTTAACTTTTGCCGTACCGGATGGCTATATTGTCAGCAATTATACTGTAGCGGACAAAGCTTGTCATGTTCGAGAGTCGAGCAGTGTTATTGTATTCATTCTGAATGGGAGTTCTGAGTATGTGCAGCATGGTGAATATGTATGCATACTCGAATTAATATTTAGCACACATCCCTGCACAAAAGTAACATCTTTAAAAAAAATGTTATTAATTTCTTAAAGAAAACTGGCAACACTAACGACATTAATGACAGCTGTCAAACTAACGCGCTTTTTTGGCTTTATTTTAAGTTGATAATATCATTTAATTTATATATGAAAAGTTTATAATGCAAACAGTATTTATTATCAGCAAAATATGTTTGCAAATACCATTATGCCATTACAAATTACTCGTTCGACGCTACGATTATAGTAATAATCGTAAGAAAACTTTGCTTTCCAGTAAAACTGGACTGATAAATAAAGTGTTGGAAAAACGCAAAAATGGCATCGGGTTGCGGAAACCTGCCCAAGCTACATCAATCTGTTCGTATATAGAAATGTGTGTCCGAAGATGATCTTATGCGCCTTTGTGCTTCGAAAGGCATGTTAACCTGTTTATCTTGGCTGCATTTCGGTCCTTATAGCTCGACCGATCAGAATTGGTATTTGCACGTCATGGCTCAAGCTCTTTAGGAACTTGTCATAGTATAATACCAGTCCATGTGTACAATGACTTTTAATAAACTTTATAGTAGGAAGGTGTTTGTGAAATGGAGACATTTCGGAGTTACTGCAAAAGATAATGGAAGAATGTTATTTATTTGATAACAATTAAAATATGTGGTGAATGGACCTTTTGCCTCCTATATTCGTACAAAACAGTTTTCTTTAAGAATGAATAATAAAATGAATCATAATGGTTTGCTCGTATCTGTAAAAAACTAAAAGTATAGCAATTTCTTTGCATATAGGTACTTGTCCGACTAGAATAGTATCCTTATTTGTACCAGATGACATTACACCGGACCTTAAACTTGACAGGGTAGGGATGGCAGTCAAAAAACAAAAAAGTGTCATAGTCAATACATCTGGCTTAACTTATACAGTAATTATCTATTACCTGCATTATTTCCCTCTTTAATAGATGTCTTAAGAAGCGACGACATAACGGAACCGACAAATGGCGGTACACCCATCCAAAGCAACGCAGTTCAAACACAATAGAAAATACCCACCCTTTAAGGAATGAACAGTAGCATCCCCGTCGCAAAACTAAGCCCCGCGATAGCCACCACGCCTGCCTAGCTCGGCGGTCATGGGCACGCTCAAGGGCAATAAGTCCCCTTTTTTGGGGAGGCCTATTTCCAACAGTGGACTTCCTATAGCTGATGTGATGATCTCCATGGTTATATGTTTTTATATCCGTATGTTCAATGTTTAAATAAACGCAATGTCGTGAATGTCAAATATGTTGTAAAATAACTGTTGCAAAAAATATCTCGTTCGCAATATTACTGCGATTTAATATTAATCCATCTCAAAATACCAGTGATTTTGCATCGCATGAACTGCCATCACTGGAACAAAGAAAATATTTCTACACCTCCCTGCTACGTCAGATTGGAATAATTCATGATTTCTGCGGAATATTATCTTATCGCAATGAAGGATAGTTTACACGCAGAGTTGGACATGGGCGCGCCATTTGAGTTATATTTTCCTTGGCGTATGTTAGACCACAGGGTACCTGAGTGATAACGGCTCCTTGAATTGAATTTGCTATTATCAGTTTGCGTAGGTATTTGCGGAGCAAACGTTCTACCTGAACTCTTAATTTTTTTATTTAATTATGAAAAACTAAAAGATGAAAATGTCACTTAAGGATAACATTACCAATTACGGAGACGTATTCATGGAAACCCATGCCTAAGCCGAGAAGCTACACCATAATTTGCATTTTAGTTAATAATAGACTATTAGGGCCCCGCGACTTTGTCCGTGTAGTTCCCATCGGAATATATAAATAAAACATAGTTTATATTTTATGATAATCTTACATTTTATTAGTAAAAGTATTTTTGAAGTCGAGTAATTTTTGAGTTAATTCGTTACAATCGCACTCTAATATAAATGCTACCTTACATTCTATTTTAGGTATTAATAGTCTGGTTTTATGAAATATAAAGTAGCATATGTCGCTCAGTAATGTATGCAGCTTTTTAGTAATAAAAGAATTATTAAAATTGGTCGGCGATGATAATATTAGTATAATATATTATTCTTTTCAACAAACAAATGTCTATTTTTTTAATAATTTGCAGACTATATTACCATGCCTTAAAAATATATGCCCAAATGTTTCTGTAATCATTCCCAATATTATAAATGGCAGTACCCATGCAATCAGTCAAGCTCATCCGAATGAAGTTCTCAGAATACTTAACAACGTTGCCAAGATTGTAATAGTTGTAAAACAAACATATTGTTAGTAAACACGTTCACTGTGCATATTCCGTATTATTATGTCGTTACACGTTCCTTTCTTCGCATACTAGATAATAACCTCAACTGAGAGTTCTAAGAACGTACAAACGAATTCAAATATATACATTAGTATTATGTAGTAAAAAGACAATTGGATGGCCATCAGCAGACGGTTTTATGGCGACTGCACGCGACACAAGGTGTAAAACTTGTTTGTTATAGTCTGAACACGATCGGTAAGTATGTTGAACATCTAGTATCAAGACAAAACTTTATACTCATGAAAAACAGATTTTCATTATCTCGATTATTATTTTGTTTATAACTAAAATGGAGGAAATTGTCTGTGTTTCAGAAAAAATTGTGTCCTGTTTTTGTCCGTATTTCAATTTTCGGCTTACGTTTTCCTTTATTTTTGCGTGTCTGACTTTTTAATTTTATCCAAATCACTATACTATTAGTGAAAATATTTTTCGCTAAAAGAAATTCTGTGTAGTGTGATTAAAAAAGTTTCAAAGTCACCAATAAACGTAGGTAACCAATGTTTTACACGCACATTGTTATTATAAAGAATCTAACAGTGAATCCCTAATTTCAATAGGTCGGTGTGATTTTTTTTTGATTGATTTTAAATCTTTAGGATTGATACGTGATTGTGTTGTACTTTTTTTCACGGTTTGTTTATAGCCAAACATCAACCTTTGGCAAATTTGCCAAATATGTCACAATCGTTTCGGTGTTTATAATTATCATAACATAAATGGCATTTTATTGTTTTGAGGTCTTGAATTTAAGCCGCATAAATAATCTAGCATTACTTTTTATCAAAATTATTGATACAAAAAAAGGTTGCGAATACAATATTGCACATTAATAGATGCAATAGTTAAAACATGCAATACTCGGTTTAACTGTTAACATCAAACTTCAAGACACGTACTTAATAAGAATTTCTTACAAAGTAAAACTACTAGAGTTTTACAAAACAAATTTTTATCAACGTAAACTTTGTGCTAGCCATGAGGTACCGGCAGAGTATAATAGTACCTTGCACTGCACCAGGTCTTTTAAGAGGCAACTAAGGTACCAGAACAGAAAGATGGCGGTATATCCATCCGAAACGGTGTATCTCAAATGCACAAGGTAGGGATAGGCAAAAGCATCCCCGTCGCGAAAGCTGCGCTCTGCGATTGCCAACACGCCCAGCGCGGCAATTATGGGCAAAAAATCTCCTCTCTTGGAGAGCCTATGTTTAACAGTAGATTTACAATGGCTTATAGTAATTAATTGATGGCTTACCTGATTTCATTACATAAATAATTTATTATAATAATAAACATTATATAGTTATAATTACTATATAGTTAATAAAACTATTTCGTCTTTGTTCCATTCGAAATCCGTTATAGAAGCTTAGGATTCATATATTATGCTTGAAGATATAAAAAATCGATAGTGGAACATTATGATTTGTTAAACAAAAGCCTACAAACTCCATCGAAGCCATTCATGTGACATTTGTAGCGACAAAGTAACAGTATGAAGTGTCTATTGTATTATTTAAAAGCATCTGTTTTATGCCATTCCCTCTGCTTAACTTACTTTGGATGTAAGGGCACCTCTCTATTTTACATTCAGATCGTAAAAACAACATTGTGACAAAAATCCTATGGGAACAGAAATATTCAAGAGATCACATAAAAATGATTTTACGATTCTATCATGGCATATAGATTCGGGTTTTTTCTTGTGAAGAGAATTTTAATAAAAATGATTGAGATTGGTGGCATGAATCAGTCGTGCGTTTGTTCGTGGCGTTATTTCTATACGTGAAAAGTTTGCGTTTAAAAATTAGTGATATGGTTCACAAATATATTTTTGTCTAATTATACGTGACTATGGTTAATATGTGCTGAACTAGTGAAATAAAGTATAAGGTTTTACTTAATAAGACCTAAATTGAGATAAAAGTACTTCCATTTTTTGTGGTATTTTTAACTTTGAGGATTTCAATATACCTAATATTATGGTACGTAAGCTAAAACTGCATTATAAAAAAATAAGTAATTTTATTTTCAATAATGTTTTCGCAACTTCAGTGCATTTACACCCTAAAAATATAAGTCTTAAAATTCTAAATCTAAATGCATTTATTATTTGGATGAAGATTTATTTTGCGAGTAGGAGACTTGGTATACCCTTGACATTTTTGAAATCAAAGCTATTCCTAAATTGTCCCTACATTACCAACTAAGAGCATGAATTAACTTTGAATATCATTATAAAATCAAAAAAATATTTCAAAATTCAGTTTTAAGCGCAATTTGAATACTTGCATCCATTAGCCGGATCTAGCCCCACCGAAATTCATGAATCAACCCTAAAGAGCGGAAGTCGAATGTAAAATATAAAGCAACCTATATTAACATACACGTTATGGGTGCATTTTTAAAACGTCTCACTCATAGGGGAGTACAATGCATGTACCTATAGCAAACAGCACCAATCGAAATTGCAAATTTGTGCAGGGGCCGCTTCGGTTCGTTACCGACTTCTGTTTACGTGTTACCAACAGGGATGTCAACCGCTAATTGGGCGAGGTTTACTTTTAGTGCGTGTGTTTAGACTAAGGATTTAGTTTTGACGTCAAATCGGGACCCTTTGTCATCTAAAAGCGCCGCGTAGGAAAGGATTAGTAGCGCTCTGTCAGAATTAAAATAAACAAGGCCGGCATTGCAAAGTGATAATGCTGAGCTAAAAATGTTGCTTCAATTATAAAAGAAAATATACATTGTGTTTAGAAGGGAGCGTTGTACATTTTTAACAACCACGTTTATTATATAATAAATTATTTTGCAATTTGTTTTTTTTTGACAAATACATTTAGCCATTTATTTTTTTGACAAAATAGAACAGTTTTACTTTAAATATATTGACTTAACTTCAAGATAAGTCGCTTAAAGTTCTTATATACAGGCGTCAGATAACAGAGAATTACTATATAACACTTCAATACAATTGTTTAACATCCAGGCACAGAACAAGCACAAATAGCATCATATAAATATTTGTCCTCGGTGGGGAACGAACCAACGACCTCAGATGCACAAGATAGGATCACTACCATCTGCGCGTATAGTGGCATACAACTTTCAGTTGTCTTTAACTAGAAGACTCTATAAAGGTCGTTTTGGTAACCCCCTCCTATCACTATCTATATATCTATATATTTCGACTGCTAAATAGCGGTATACATTACTGTGTTCCATTGAGAGACAGAGTGAAATTGTGTGATATAATACCTTTAGGTCAAGGTTGTCATCGCGCTCGTGATGAAACGAGCGTCTATAGGCTGTGGTGACACTTACTATCACGCGGACCATATGCTTGTGTGTCCACTTAGTCACATAAAAACAAAAGCAGTATCGCAAACACATTTTTTTTTTGTGAAAAACGCGAACATACTGCTTACTGTTGATTCTGCGAAACTTTGGATCCACGTGTGATGTATCTAAATTTAATTTATTCATTACGCACTCTTTCATGACTTAATTTAAAATACCATGGCACTGGAGTTTTATTAGGCGTACAATAAAAAATAACAAATAAAAGCCCGAAACCCGCAGCCCTATTCATAAAACGTTATGGCGTAATGATCTTACGTGTATAGAGCGTTTTAATAACGGCAAAATTTAAAATTTGCATATCTGTGGGCCGATCCATTACTCTTATTACGATTAATGTGTTGGGAGACGACGGGTCCTCAGTATTAATGAAAAATGGAATAATTGGGATTTGAAAGATGTACCAAATTTAACTGGGAGCTTAAGAGTAATAAAAGATTACATTAGCAAATTTTGATTTTTTATGTTACATGACCTATTTGAAACGAACTCAGTTTTCGTTTTAAAAAAATCTTAGATGCGAAATGGTCCTGTTTTTATTAAGCTACAGTGCGCTATTTTCTACGATGTACGGATATAATATATCAAATATATGTTTAAGCTCTATCCATAAATTCGTGTATATTCGATCTCTTCAAGGGGATTCCCCTAATAAAAAACTTTTTTATTTTATTTATTATGCACCTGCTTTTGAAATGGTGGTGCCATACTGTTCAACGATAGCAACTACGGTACGTGACGTCTTAGGAGGGCTTACTCGAGTTAAGTTTGTATGGTTGCCGGTATGAACATCTACGGTAAAGGTATACCCGAGTAGACAGTGCTATCTAATCAGGTAGTCAACGTTACGAACGTTGACCGCGAACGCTGTATGGTCTCAGAGAGTCATTATGTTTGTTTAAATTTCTACGATTCTCTTTGGAACTGTTTTTTTACGTATTTTCTCAAAGGAACTGAATGATTCTATCTCTTCTCTATACAGACTTTAATGTATTGGACAGTTTTTTTTTAATCGTGCGCATAACCGGAACGCTTCAAAACGTAATCCGTCTTTAGGTCCGGTGACTGTAAGTTGCCCGTAATTGGTTCAAGACGACGAGCAAAATACGAGTGTATTCATTCTCTTACAGTATTTATACAGATTCAGTACTTATACTTACTTCTAACTTATAAGATTAACACAATATACATATTAAGTTCTAGTAAAACATTGTACATCTTTTTTTTTTAATTATACACTAGCTAAGACGACGGACTTTGTCCTGTCATAACTATGCGTATATGTTTATCCTGAATTAAATAGTTGTAAAAACTAGTAAATCCTATCTCACAAGTTGGATCAAACTTTATACGTACTATATGTGGTAGTAGAAATAGTAGTTGTACGTAAAATGGTGGTAGGAGTTTATCCTGGAGATATACCGTGATACGATGTTTTTATATATAAAGATAATTACTTTATGTATGCTATACTACTATGGAGTATGAATGTCTATCATCAATTCCAATTCATCACTCCTCTAATGCAAAAACACAAACTAAGTAATTTTATAGGAGACATACATAATACAATAGTAAAATTTTTAAATCTCCACTTATGTTTTGTTGTCGATCCATAATTGGTGGCCATTTACTTTACCTATCTTAGTTTCATTGGTGCTTTTCTGGTGATTTTAAGTCTAAGAAATTAGGATAAAGCTCAGAAGTAGGTACTATTGTAAAGCGTCGTCACAATAAAAAAGAAAACTTAAAACAAATTGACGAGATCGAAACAGTTACAAATAAGAATAATAGAACTTCAAATTGGCAGTTTCGATGCGACAACGCTCTGCCGTTTTGCAAGTTTAACAATATTTCAGTTGGACGTCATAGCGATGTTTTATTTTGCTGAGGACGCACGATCGACTGGCTTCGTTTTATTCCCCATAACGCTATACCGAAATGTACTGACGGTCTAGATGGGGATTTTTTAAATAATCAATGATAGAATTTTTCAACACTGTTACGCGAGGATAAAAATCATCCATGTGAAGTATTTCCGATTGAAATGAAAATGATTCATTCCGATGAAAATATTTTTTGATACAATTCAGATTTTTGAGTGTTCAAAATGGAATTGAAACTACAAATATAAAATTGAATTAATTTACGGCCTTAGTACTACAGTACTCAGTACCTCAGTATTACAGTTACTTATTCATACGGCCCAATATTTAATGTTATTTACCCTTTTTTTCCTTTTCCTTAATTTATTTCAGGTTTAAATGACATTTGCGCCATTGCGTTTATGAGAGGTGTCTCATTTTGATTTTACCGTAATTTTAATCCAAAAAAACTCTGTGCCTCGAATTTAATAAAGCATATTTTTTTTAATCTGTATGAACTTAAAAATAAAGAGTGTTGTATCGTACTTATCTAATTAAATTAAGATAAAAATTTATTAGCATCACAAGTTCTATGCAAATATAGAAATTTCTCTAAGGCTTAGAATAGTGTTTTAGTGTTAGTGAATTTACTTATCTAAAAGTCGGTCAAACGGTTGAAATGCCTTCTGGGGTACTGCGTGGTTAAAATTATTTATTAATATAAACGGAACGTAAAGGTAACTAACTATCTTGGAGTACTGAGCTATTTGTAAGAAATTTTTTTAGTACAAAGTTTGTTTATGGTAAATAGATTTTTGCGCCGGTGTCATGGTCAAAATGTTTTATTCTAGTACATGAAAGTAAAGTATTAATTTTACCATCAGACCTTTTACTATCTTCCTTAAATTAGTTTCTTTTCTTTAATTCCACGTGTTCAAACCAACAGCAATATAGTTAAATTATGACTCACTTAAGAAATATTTTTATCATTACAACATAAAATTTGCAACCCATAGAAGCAGCCTTTACTGTAAATCAATCAAATGTATAAAAATAATTAAAATAAAAACAATCCATCACTTATATAAAGATAACCTTCATCGCGCTGCCAACAAACGTAATAATATGTAACGAAACAACAACGCTGCTCCTCGATTAGCCAACTCGCCCTGCCCGCTATACACTTAATTAAAATCCAATATTGTCCGACCAAAATTGATTGCTGGCGACCACAGCAGGTCGTCGGCAACCAGCTCTAAACTGAAACAAGAATCGGAACACGATAAATCAAACGGGAGTTGAAAGAGTCGTCAATGTGCTTGCAGTGACAGGACGTTATTAACAACTCGCGTGGAAATTAATTGAAAATGTTATTTGACACGATAGTAGTTTTTGTATACGCATAAGAATTCACTTTTTACTATCTCAAGCGTGGATCAATTACAGTTCTGTTCTGTCCTAATTTCCATACATTTTCTCGTCGGGCCTGATTTCGCATTTAGTTTCGTTTCTATACTATAGCGCTTAGATCGTGGGTTTGATTCCCGTCACAAAAACATTTATGGAATAAATATGGTGTGTTTCTTCATTAATATAATCATTTCTAATGACACCTAGAACACAGAGATAGATAAGAGGGACCTGCCAAACTGCCGCTACTATATGGTCAATTTCACCAGGACTGATACAATCTGATACAATACGCAAATAGGACGATATAAATACAAAACAAATATCCTAAAAAAACTACCGCTGAACTTTTTTTGTCGATTAACTCATATTCAAACATCACTATTAAGGAAATTTATTAAAATACACAACACTGTAAAACTCTTCTAAAATATTTCATTTACGAATGTGCTTAAAAAAATAGCGTTCGGTTTACGTAAAATCGTTTCAATTAACAATGAAAAAAAATCACGCTTTTTAGCGAATGCACTTGAAAACGAAATCCAATTTTCCATATCCATTAATCTGTTACTATCAGAGTTGCCGGGATTGTTCTTTGATTTTGTCGCCATTGAGTCGGAATTGCGTGCCGACGAACGGCAAATTAATCCGGCAGACAATGCTGACCGTGACGGGCGCCATATTTGCACAGACAATAACAAATTATTCATACTCGGTGATGGAATGTAAACAGAGTATGATTGGCTATTAGCATGCGGGGTGTCGACGACGCACGCTTACCCTAGGGACCCTGTTCCATATACGCTACCCTCGCGCCAAGGGATCATCTCCCTATTATCAAGTCGCCGTTAGCCGCATCCAACTTTGTTCCGACCTATTCCGAACTTAATTTAATTAATTACGATACCCTCTCTCAGAGTCCATTTCGCTAAATATTATTTCAAAGGAACTAAATAAGGGAGATCAAACAAGATCGTGTGTTGCCAACGATATATTTTGATGCGAGAGCGAAACGGAATCGGGTCATGTTTTACCTGTTTTTAAAGCTGGTATCCATGCGGTCGCATTAACAACATTTTATTGATCATTACTCATTATAAATGCCGTATAACCGACCGCTAAGCTGTATTAAGTTGTTAAAAGGGTTTACAGCCACGAAAAAAATTAAAAGAACTTTCTTTACGACCGCGATGGAACACATTTGAAGGCGGCGAAGGGTTGTTTATGCTATCAATATTTTTTCGTGTTAGTACTAAAACAGATCGTTTTAGCTTCCATTTATGAGCCATTAATATTACTATAGATGTTTCTCTAGGCGAGATAACAAAATGTATTAAATATAATCTTTTAAGTAAACCTTTACTTACTATACTTTCATATTTATCACTTTTACAAGTCATCATACAGTAGTATATATATAAGAATACTTTAAGATGAAAGTGAAAAATACCAGACACGAACATCATGAAAAAAATAATCATGAAATCGGTTTGTTGTTAATAAAAGATAATTATTAGGCAGCATTTTATCGTTTTCATCGATTTAAACAAATATTTTCATTCACTATAAACAGTAGAAATATTAATTTAGTCACAACCAATATACTGACGCTGTCTGTTTATAACCCAAAATATCTGTTGTTTCATTAAAAGCACTTTCGTTGATAGTCAAAATTGTTTATTAACATTATAAATTGGCAACCATTTGCTGGTCCCCGTAGCCTTTTCCCGTCGTGTTTGATGTTACAATCTCGTTGTAGTTAACGAAGCAATGCACAAATTTGCAATTTTGATTGGCGCTTCGCAGTGCTGCACGGTGACTGTTAGAGGGTTCATTGTTAAATTATAATTTAATCACCATTATATTTTGAGGTGAATATTCATGGTGTTCGAAAAATTCAATATTTAGTTATGTTTAAGCTAATTCATATAAGTTGTAAACTGTGTAAGTTATGAAAATCATCATCATCAGGTACATCTAAATAATTATTTGTGGCAAAGCTGATAACTTATTATAATTCATTACTATTCTAGGTGCTGGCCTTTTGCTCTGCTTCAGGCAGAACTTCCAGTTGGTAGTTGTGTTTATTGGGATAGCCTATCAAATTCAGCCAACATTGAGGTTTTAATCGATTGCAAGACTTAAATATATTTGATATTTTAGATATATTTAATCTTTAAAAAGTACAGATCAAAGTTACCCGGATAGTTCAATGTTACCTAAATTAAAACTTTTTGTAAAAAAAATTTCTGAAAGATCTTTTAATGATTTTAAAATGCGTTTTTTGTCAAGAATCAATTTTGAGAACAGTGGTCGAAAGGTAACCGAAACTTCGAAAGAAGTAGTTTTATTATAAGTAGTGAACGCGTTAGTTTTAGAAAATATATAAAATAATATACTTCCATTATCTTGCTACGTGTTTGTTTCATTTCATGAATGCATTCCGAATGTGGATCTATGGTGGCACTTATATAGTTAACCGCCAAATGGAGTGTTCGCATTGCTGTGTTTCGGTTTGAAGGGTGAGAGAGGCAGTGAAATTACTAAGTAATGTGACATAATATCTTCAAGTCTCAAGATTAACAACACGCGAGTAATATTGTTGTAATATTACGAGCGTCTGAAAACTGCGGTGACTGTTTGCTTGTTTTAAATAAGAAAAATACAATTTTCAGTTCTCCTGTGATGTATGTGGTTGTTTTTTTTTGAAACTACGAAAGCCACTTTATGTGTTTAGAAAAATAATCTACGAGATCTTTCTATCAAAGGCATCATAGTTTTAGTATGTTTATATGTCAGAGAATACGCAAGGAGGAGTACAACAGTGGGATCTGTTGGCCGGATAGATGCAACGCTTGATTTAAGATTTATTTTTTGGCACATCTCATATATTGACCTTACTCCGCGATTAGTAACTTAAAGCACTTGTGTTACTTGTCCTGTGTAGAGATTGAACCCACGACCTTTGGCGCACAAAACAGGATCACTATCATTATTATTATTATATTATTATTATTACTACCGTCTGCGCCTTTGGACTTCTTTATATTAAGTAATGATGGTTCTACTCACATATATAAATGAGTGAATGCTTAATCAACTCTAAGCGATATTATCATAGTTTTATTTCTTTTCAATAAAATAAATAAATATTCTTTTTCATATCTTATAATTAATTTTGCCGTGAGGTACCGGCAGAATAGAATAGTACCTCTTCCTGCACTAGTTGTCGAAAAGGCGACTAAGGTACTAGAACTGGCGGATGGTGGTTTATCCATCCAAGAAAGTGTAGCTCAAATGCATAGGGTGGGGATGAGCAGCAACATCCCTGTCGCGAAAGCTGTGCTCTGCAATTGCCCAGCGCGGCAATCATGAGCTAAATTCCCTCTTTCTTGAGGACATATATGTCCAGCAGTAGACTTCCAATGGCTGTAATGATGATGATGATAATTAATTATATTTTTCATAATTACTTCTCTAAGAGTCTAGATTACGATATTGTAGCAGATAAATATGTACAATCCACTTAACATACCTTTTAAAACGTAAGTAAATTATATAATTATTTGTATACTATAGAAAAACAGAAACAGCCTGATAGCAAGCACCTAGATGCACTACATGTAATTATTGTGTTGGTTGTAATTGGTATATCGTCCCCGCAACACCGGCATACAAATTGGCACTTTTGATATCTGTTACAACGCAGTGAGCTTGAATGTTTAACGTGAGGTTGAATACGTATCAGAAAGGGAAAGCAAAAATAAAAAAAAGTAAACATTTTATTAATATTTAGTTAAGGAATGGAACAATAGTTTTGATACTAACGACTCGATAGAGGTTAAAAACATTAACGTTAAACCTATTTTCTAACATTAAGCGATGACGTAATATAAATTTAAGTAATATAACGTTATTTTTATGTCAAGATTCTCGTTATTATTATTATGTTAATAACTTTATCCAACAAAAGGAAACTTAAACTATAATACTTTTTATGCTTAAGTACCTAAATTAGATGTAGCCTGTTCTCATAGGCACTTATGCTCTGTAATGTACACGTAGGTGTGAAAAAATATGTGTGTATATATTCTAATAATAATTCTAAGGTTTTACATACTATTTACGTTACATTATATTATAAGTAAATATCTTGAAATAAATAATAAATGTCTTAAGATATAGATTTTGAAGCTATACTGTAAATATAATACAATAATTCAATATAAAAATAGTAAATGTAGTCCAGTCTAGCATAATATTGTTAGCAATTCCTGTGTCTTGTCTTGACCAGTTATTATTTTCTTTATCTTGTCAGATTAGTAAAGAGACCGTATTTTGACTTTTCTACAGTATGTAGTTTTATTTACATATTATAGTATGTAACTAGTTTTATTACTATATGATGTCGAAATTACAAAACAGCAGTATACTAGTATAGAAAATACTGTACCATGTTTTGTTTATTATTTTCATCACCATCATGATAGTATAATATATACTACATAGTTTTATTACAATATTTTGTATATAATAGTACAGTATATTCATATGGCGAAACAATTAAGGAGTTAATTTTCTCATATCTATGGAACCTTACCGAAAAGGCAAACCGAATTGGATCTTGAAATAACCAATACTATAGTTATTAGAATGAAGACGCTTACCACTTCTGAAATAATAATAAAAAGAAGAATTCGGCGAAGAAAATAGTAAACTCGTGTCAATACATCGTAGATTCCATCAAGTCTATCGTTTGGTTCGATTTATTTTATAGGTCATAAACAAGGTCAGTCACTCCTGCACTCGCGACTGACAGTTTATTGTGAATAAGATTTTATGTATGCACCAAATTCCTGTATCCTTGTAATTTTCTATACTTACGAGTATATGTCTATAAATAAATTTTATGATTTCATACATGATACTCTATCGAGACTTTAAAATATAACCCTTATAAACTTAAATAAACCTTTTTAAATTAAATATAAATACATTTTCCTGAACAGTATTGTTATATTCAATGTCTAACTCAGAAGGTTTATATATGCTAATAATTCATAAATAGGCCTCATGTCCATGTTTTAAGGGCTTCTCTTAGTGTCACGCAGTAAAGTAATAATGATAAAGGTATTATTAAAGGTATTTGCTGTATTATTCTTCCCCTGCCTTTGCGGCAGTTACTTATCTTTAAAAAGTTCTAAATGGGCCCGACTAGTTGATTGGTTAATTTTATCTGAGGTATATATATATCTATGTAAGGGGTTCGATACCCGCCCAGGATTTATCTGGGTGTTTAATATATGTATTTAAGTAGCATATTTGTGATTCCTTTATTGCTTGATGTCTGTAACACAAGTGCTTTAAGTGTTTTATGTCGGAATCAGATCAAGGAATGAGATGTTGTGGGAATTTATTATTATTTATTTATTTAGATGTATTGTCAGCTCAACTTTTTGACGAGCCAAGTTAAAACAAACAGTCACTCAATTATTCCACAAAAGAACAACTTAATGATACTTTAGCAGAGACACGGGCTCTCGAAACTAGGAATAATTCTTAGTAAATCACCTCTACAACTAGAATAACAAGGTTAGAACTTTAACATTTTGTAGATCTAACATTTGGTATATCTTATATTTAATATTTCAGTATAGGCTGCATACATTTTTAAACCTGACTTTGGACTAGGAAGTTTAAAAATAAAACAAGGCACCAACAAACTTCTAACTCTTCACGGAGCCAAAGTCCTCGACTTCAGTACCACACCAAGATTTTTTAATAACCACCCGCGCTCAATGCTCAAATTCTAATCGAGTTTTAAATTGCAGCAATTCTTGTCTGGTGCGCTCGCTCCACGACTGTAGGTAATCGATGCTGGCATCGATAGAAAATCTTAAATGTCTTCTCAAATGGAACGGTTAAAGGCAGTGTACTCGTACATACAAAGTCGAAATAGTAGTTTGATGGCTGTTCAAATTTGCTAAACAAACTCGAATACTATTTTGTATTATGTATCATATATTTTTATATGATACATAATACAAAATAAGAATGAATAAATGATAAAAAACTGATAAAATGAACAACCAATATATCTACCTGTAATCGTTTTATGTAATA
This sequence comes from Heortia vitessoides, assembly GCA_020976665.1. Classification (NCBI taxonomy): domain Eukaryota; kingdom Metazoa; phylum Arthropoda; class Insecta; order Lepidoptera; family Crambidae; genus Heortia; species Heortia vitessoides. The sequence continues at coordinate 14,410,765 of JACJUM010000202.1, forward strand.
AACAAAAGAAATAAACATGGCAAAAAAATATGTCAGCTGAAACTAAATATATCTCTTTACCAGATATGGTGAGAGGCAATTAAGACACCATAACCGACAAATGGTGGTATATCCATTCGAAACAGCGCAGCCTAAATACTAGATGTTGGGAATGGGCAGCAATATCCTCATCATGAAACTGCGCTCACAGATCACTTTCACGCCTACCCAGCGCAGCGATAATAGGCATAAATGCCCCTATCGTGGGGAGGCCTATAATCAACAGCATATTATCTAATAAAATATGTATACTAAAATATTGAAACGTAAAAGAAAAATATTGATACCTTTACTGCATAAGTAAAAACCATTTTAGCGTTAGTGGTTAATTTTTATCTGTAATCAATGTATATGTGATGCGTGCGCTCCATCGATACGGCACTCTAGCGTTTTGACTATTGGAACCTAAACTTTCATCTCTCATCTACGGTCCTACTCCTCGTTAGCTTCTCCTTAAAACTTCCTCCGCGACTTTGACAACAAGTTTTTTAACTTCTGGGGCTCGCCTCTTATGATTAATTAATTCGATTGTATGAGAGTTGTTCTCGAGGCAAAATCGCGATAACTGGGTGTCCATTATTTCTCGATTGAGATCAACTGAATCCTTAGGGGTGGTTTCTGCCTGGTCACCGAACTAAACAGTGTTGTTGCCACCCGTTTTACTCTTTGCGTCTTTTTTATAAGTAAAAGTTGAAAGGGGAGGCGTTACTTATCGGATAACTCAATTAAGTCGTTCGTGTTTTCAGCTCCCATTCATTGGTTTGTGATGAGTTTTGGTTTTGCGGAACTTGTGGGAAATGAGTACATTTCTTTTTCCTCTATTTTTAGAAGCGATTTCGTCTTATAGGTCGATTATTTCTGTTATCTAATTATCAATCAAGTTGTTAGTTTCTTTGGATAAGCAATATTTGTATACTATTTTACTTTATTTATTAATAATAATGTAAATAAACCGGTAAGTCCTAGCAAGAATAATAGTGGTCATCGATTCCGGCTACTTATAACAACGGCGCCAAAATAAATTATGTCATTACTCCCCTAGTTAGTTACATTTCCAAGGAACAATAAAACCGACACAGCCTAACCCTAACAATTCCGTTGAACGTCACGAAGCATTCATAAAAATAAGCCATTTTAATTCCATATACCATAAAACATGCTAGTCCAGGAACATTCGTTGAAAGTCCAAGTGTAGTGATAATAACATGTAAAAAGTGCTCCATTATAAACTTGCTTACACTATATTCGGTATATATGAGTACTATATATGAACACTAAATTCGGTTTATTTAAAATTTTATGTTTGAACTAAACCAACGTTGTCAATTTGAATTTAATATACCTCAAATTTATAAATGTATTGAAATAACTTGACCTATCAAAGAGACAAGATCTACATTTATCATCTAAATCATACAAACATGTCAGTTACAATTATATTTAACGATCTTTTAAATTTAAACGTAGGCTTTCAACCTACATATTTTTACAGTTCAAAATATGAGCAGCCGTCGCCCGCGGGTTCGCACGCAATGTAATTTAATTAAAAGCCGGGTATAAAACATTGGGTACGTCGCAGGCGGCACTTAAGACGGCCCTAACTCAGCCCTGATGAAGTTCGCTCGTGTAGATCCCGCTAATGGCAGCATTATTCAAGACAGGATGATTGTATATGTGGGATTTGCGGTTACGACGCTATTGATCCTTGTGTCACTGTATATGCTGTTAAGTGCCTTTATTGTAATCGTTTCGAATTTTAGTGCTGGATAATAATCGTTGTATGTACTTTCATAATGTAAATACCCTGTATCAAACACTGACATTCAATTAGAAATATTAAGGAGGTTTAGACTTGTAGAATATACTAAAGTAGGTAATTTTTTTTATAACCTAGGTAGAATTTTGAATCCGAGGCCAACCATAAAGTTCTCAGTAAAGTTAGGTGAATGAAAAAAATCTATCTAATAATACCAGTAAGGTTTTTATCTACATCTTCAATAAACCTTGTCATTATCATTTATTTTACAGATATCAGGAATATTTTATGAATTAAAGTCTTCTTTAGGAATGACATGAACACCTTAAAGCCAGACAATAGTCAGATGTTTCATGATGAGTAATTATTTATTTTCCACGTAGCAATGATATTATTAGCGATTTAATTGTAACTGGATTCACGTTCTCGGAAATCGACTAAACATGAAATTTAAATGGGCAATTATGACAAGTTTATGTTGACTAGATATCCAAGAAGCTAAATTAAGTTAAAATATAACCAATGGAGTATCTAAATGTTTATTATACTGACAAAGAGAACCCTCAATGATTAGGTTACGAAATTATTCGAAGAAAAAAACTGTATTTAGTTTCATTGGGAAATAAACTTGGCGATGAATCCTTAAAATGAAAATTATCTAAGTGTGAACAAATTTTTTTGTGACTTGAGGTCAAAACTCCACTTAAAGTCAAAATTTAGTAAATTATAACCTTTCATAATAACCTCCCTATATCCTTATTATTCGACAGATTTCCGCTTATACAAATGCTATGGTGATAATGATATGATAAGCGGTTGAGGTACCGGAACGGTGGCGATGGGGGTGTATCCCAAAACGGTGAAACTCAAACGCAACAGGTTGGGAATAGGCAGTAGCATTCTCGTTTCGAAGATACTCTCTATGCTATCTCTATGAGGCGTTCAACAGCTGATATGATTATAAAGATGATGATAGCTACCTTGACGTAAAGAGTATCGAACCAATATGCATTTAATAGTTTATTACAGAATACTAAATGCCTCTAACTATTGCTATCGGCCAAATGTAAACATCTTGTACTAGCCGCAAATATTTGCTACCTCATCTTTGAACGGAGTAAGCATTCCAAACTTAACTTAAAGTTAAATTTGCTTTCAGTTAATGAATAAACTATTCGGATGACCACAGATAACTGTTTGTTTATTATTAGTATTGACATCGTGGGGTTATGTTAAATAGAAAGACAAATATATGGAGTTCCTCAAATTATGTTAAGACTATAAGATTAAATAATTTAATTCAATAAACCGTCAAAACTTTTATTTAAGATATATCTTTTAATGAAATAAACAACAACCGATTACAACAAAAGAGGAGGTTTTTAAGCCGATTCTAAAAACAATTTTCTATTCGAACGGGTATATCCTCGAGTTGGCATTATGTCTGAATCTAATGATGAGGTCCCAAGGAAATCAAAGGTAATCCTCAAGTTTTATAGATACATACTATGTGTTATCGGTATTTTCTTAGGATTTTTAAGTATTTACCTCGGTATTAAAGACGGTTTTTCTTTGTTGAAAAATTTATTCACTGAAAATATATTTTTTCTCTGTTAAAACAAAAATATTTTCAAAATGAACCCTCCAACAAGCAAAAGAATAGATTGGCAGTAAACCGATTACCAAATGTTTACCAAAAAAATCTGAATACTTACCGATGATATTTTTCTTTTCTTAAAGTGAGGCCTTGTGCCTCATTTTACTTGGTTGTATTCGACAAAGACCTTTTCAATAACAACTCCGGAGCCCCCAAAAATAAAATTTGAAAGGGGTTTTTCTCATTAATGTCGACATTTGAAGTACTTTTTCTTCTCCGTTATTAAAGAGGGTTAAATTACTTTTTAATGTGCATAACTGCTAAACCTAAATGGGAGATTTCCTCAAGTGTAATTTAATAGTATTTCTTTTAATAATAATGTTACTGATCCAAAATTTTATTATTCTTTTTTATATTATAGTATGTTTAAATTAAATCTTTTTTTTAAATACTTAATAAAAGTGGTATAAGAGACAGATTGAGCTGCAGTTACAGCTAATAATAAAATTTAACCTCGGAATAAAATTGTATTAGCAGTTTGTTTAGCTGTTAGTAAACGCAATACTAAAGTCTTTCACAATAGACTATTGATTGCCATTGTTTCGATACAAACATACACTCCATGCATCTTCAGAAACATTAGACCTTAACTTTCATTCAATTATTCTAAATCAATTTACAAAAATTTTTATACATTAACCTGAATCCGTGATAATTCAACTAAAATATATAATAGTATAATAATAGTATTACGGACACCAAACAATAGAGAATTCAGATTTAAAATACTAACCGTGTTAATTGTCTGGATTAATAACATAATTTTACATAAAATAATGTATTTAACATTGTTTTTTTAATCCAGACAAAAATACACTATTATTTATCTTAAAAATATTTGCCTTGAGTGGGAGTATCTTACCATGGGCCTTATTGGCCAACTGAAAGTAGCTCAACGAGCTCTGAAGAGAGCAGCAATGCTTGAAGTCTCTTTGCGCGATCGAATCAGGACTAAAGAGATTCGTAACAGAACCAAAGTTACCGACGTAACCCGGCGGATTAGTAAGTTGAAGCGGCAGTGGGTACGGCAGCGGCATTTGGTACGCAGAACCGATGGCTGATGAAGTCGTAAGGTTTTGAAATGGAGACTACGTACCAGCAAGCGCAGCGTACGTACAATATGGACCGACGATCTGGCTAAAACCGCAAGAAGACGCTTGACACAGGCCACATACAACTATTTGGTCCTATTGGGGATTCCTTCAGGAGGCCCATGTCCAGTAGTGGACGTCTTATGGCTGATTAGATGATGATGATGATGGAGTTCAAACCCGCAACCTTTGGCGCACACGATAGGAACACTACCGAATGCTTCATCTTTTTTCTGCTCTCATCAGTTCTAGATGCTAACACCACCTTAACATTATCATTCAATGTTAGTTATAACACCCCCATTTTAACATATTATTCTTTTTTTATTGTAATGTAGCAACAAATCAACAAGGAATAAAGAAACCAAAGCTTTATTCCAAAAATGAAACTAAATGTCACTTGAATTTTTTTTTGCCATACTTAATACCATACATAAATTAAACAAACCAAAATTAAATGACATATCTTACTGCGTGCTATATATACTAAATAAATGTAAACACTTAGCAATATTATTGCAAACGTTCAATAAATTTTGTTTTATACCTATTCATTTACATTAAATATATATAAAAAATACCCTTTAATAAACTCGTGAACATAGCGGCGACAGAGGGAGACAATAATTAATTAAATTAAGACGGAATAAAGTTTCTTAACTTACTTTTTACGCCACGGGGTACCCCAAGGTCTGCTTCCTCAAACAATCTAAACTTAATTACGATTTGACTTGCAACTGTTTTATTGTTGGGTATTGATTAGTTCTCTTAAACCCTTTCGCAGTCCAAAAAAAGTTAATTTATACTATCTTTTCAAAATCTGTAATAGACAATGAAAATATTTTATATTGATTAACATACAAGAAAAGATCGTAATAAAGGAAATTAAGTTGCAGGCTGGAAACAAAATTATAAATTCATTTGAGTATAAAAAATATGTAGATTTACTTTACTTGGATATGAAATAAATTGCAGTGTTTAAGTATTAAAGAAGGTACGGTATAACGCACTTGATCTGTTCCATATTTATTATTAATGTTCAAAAGAACCCAGGTAAATATATATTCGTATATTGTTGAGTTCATTTCAAATTCATGACAGAGTCGCGACCTTTTCTCTTGGCGCGTCACGTACCACATACAGGAGTTCATTCGAATACGCTTTTCATTTGCCAAATATTCGCGTTTTAGTGGCGCATTGTGAAGGTACGTTTACAACAAAAGAATAAATAATGACTTTGAGATGCAGCCAGCTACATTTCTGCATGAATTTGTTTCAAGCGAATTGTATATTTAGGTTGTGGACAAACAATCCGCAACGCAGATTCATGAATCTAGACATATCATCTTTTAGTAAAAAGTGATTTAATGAAAGAAGACATTCATTTAATTATTCAGATTTGATAAGCTGATAAATTACAGTCAATCCATGAACATCCCAATAAGAAAAATAAGTAACATAAATTGACTGTACATGCACATTAATTCAACAACTTTTTACATGAAAGAAACAATTGGAACATATTGCAATAAACTGACACAAGGATATTTTTTATTATTTATAAATACAATTCAAATTATTATAGGTAAGACACAATATCTTAGGAGGCAACCCTCAAAAAAAGATATTTAAACTAAATAAAAGGGAATGTAAATGAAAAATAAACTCCTAAACATGAACTTCTCAGATTTGATATGGAAGTTTAATTAGCAAAATTATGATCTGTTTTAAGCATTTGCTATCTAAATGTTGCTTTCTAAGAATATATTTTTAAGTGGAATGCTTATTTGTCTTGTGTCAAGTCACTTTGGATTGTCTGCCGATTATTTACGACACACGAGTAGTCAACATTCCAGTATTTATTTCAGGATGATCAACATACCTAACGACATCATGTTATTAAAAGTTGCCCCAAAACACGCACTTTTGAAAAGCAAACGAAAATATAAACTATTAAAATTATCCAAGAATATATAAAAATTTAACGAAAATCATTGGTTTTTTTTATCTGGTATTAAAATTTTTAAATAAATGTATGTAAAAATATTACCAAAATAGAGTATAAGTATCGATTTGATTGGATTCGGTAGTGTTTCTATCGGCTACGCTAAAGGTCCTGGGTTCAATTCCAATGAACGACAATATTTATATGATGAATATTTATGTTTATCCTATTTTTGGTGTAAATTTTGTATTATGTTTGTTATTTCTGTATTGTCTGATGTCTGTTAGACACGTACTTTAAGAGACTTATCTCGGTGTCAGAACCCTTTTTGAGATGTTTTGTGAATTTATATTAACTAGCATTGTCATAAGGTACCAGCAGACTTCCCCTGCACCAGGTGTCGTTAGAAGCGACTAAGGTCTCAGAATCTAGAGATGGAGGTATATCCATCTGAAACAGTATAACTCAAATGCACAGGGTGGGGTGGGTAGCAGCATTCTCGTCGCTTTAGCTGCGCTCTTCAATTGCCAGCACGCTTGCCCAGCGCGGCAATTATGGGCAAAATTTCTCCTTTCTTTGGGAGGCCTATGTTCAGCAAGGGATTCTCAATAGCTGATATGATGATAAAAATTATCGATACTATTTATATCCCATATTATAGAAACGCGTTGAGTATAGAAACAGTCAATTAAAGACTTTAATTAAAAACTTAGCAAAAAGTAAAACGCAAAGTAAGAACGTGAGCGCCTGTGCCATTCTTAATTAAAATTGTTGTTGCTCCAAACAATACGTTGAACAATTTTCATAGAACAGCAATCCAACAAATATTAGAATAGCGCAAGCCCATTAATCTTCACTATCACAAACTTTGCTGGCAGAAGCTTACCCCAGTATGATAATATTTACCACTACAGATTCCAGTTATGACAGGTAATCAATAGGGAATTAAGTGGATAACCACCGATAGAGACTTTCAAACTCCCCCCGAGATAGCTGGCAATACACAATAATATCATAAATAAGATAAGATTTTGTATTTATGTTGGTCAACTCTAGCAAAAAGCCTATCTGGGGAAAATGCCTAAGGCGCGGTCACATTACTTATATCTCTGCGTTTACCCATTAGATATTGTTTATCGTGATGTTTATCTTGCTGTCACGATGTATGGTGCCCACGTGAAATGTTGGATAACAGATCTGGTGAACAGGAGAGTAAGTTACTAACGTCCAGAAAATATTGGCATCTCGGCAAAATTGGACTTCACTAACACTGTTTGGATACAATCTGAAAATTATAAGACACAAGCTTGTGACTTCTTCCTTTCGACTTTGAAACATTTGTAAAAATTTTGGCAAATCGAAAATATTTTCACAATGGATTATGACTTTAAAATTGATTTTTTAAGACGCTACATTACTTGGCGTATGATACCGGCAGAGTGGAGTTGTATATCCACCTGTACCGGGTTTCGTAAATGGTGACTGAGGTACTGAAACCGATATATAGCGGTATATCTATTTGAATCGATGTAGCTCAAATGCAATAGAGTGAAAATGAGTCGCAGCATTTCCACTGCGAAGCTACGCTTTACTATTACCACCAAGCTTGCCTAGCGAGGCAATTATGTATATCCCCTTTCTTGGGAAGGCCTATGTTCATCAGTGGAGGATCAATTTAGTACAAAATATAACTACATTGGTCAATCTCTAATTACTGAACTTTCTATGTATAATGTGAACCCCTTGCTCTGTACTGTCTACCTTGAAATAAAAATAAATACATTCCATCAGAAACGTATATTTTCCCGAAATAAAATTACAAGTTATTTCAAATTAATACAACCTCTATGCAAAATTTCGTAAGTTTCCTAAAAAATCAAGCATGATTAAGTAAAAAAGATCTAATCAAACGTTGCATTTAGCATTATCAATCAAGGATACCTCTAACTATTCATCTCGTTGTAGTTAGGAGGTTTATTCTGGAATTTTCATCAATACATATTAATCTGCATCTTTGTAAGTATTTTTATTCACATGAGAATTTCTTCTTTATGTTTGTATTTTGTATATTGTATTTGTATATTGTATTTTTTCTTTATGTTACATTTATTGTATTTAAATTATTCCTATTGAGTATCTCCAAATAAGAAGTGTGTTGCGGTCGGAACTCATCACACTATGACCCAAGTATCATATTCAGCTGGCATGAAGTCGCCTGGCACCAAGCCAGTATTACTGCCAAATAGATATCTTTTATTCAGTAAAACTCAAACTTTTCCGGCATAAATTCACAACTGGGGGGAATCTCCATGAAAATGTAATGAGGAAGAACTATTTATGGCTAATCCTTTCTGAATAAACTGCACGAAGTGTCCGACTGAATTTCTACGCACGTTGTTGCAAGAAAACGTCTGAAGGCAACGAAATGTTTGTAGCAAAAAGTAGTACGTTGGAAGGGGATGGATTTATTGAATACTTCGTGGCGTGAAAGAGAGGGATGCGATAGAGATATAAGGCTGTAGATTTTTGAATTGCAAATAAGGGAATAAGCCGTCGACGACTTTGTCTGAAACCGCTGCCCTTAGATCTCTTCCGGCGTCATAATAATTGTTAATAACGGAGTGCTTTAATTAATTTATGTTCTTCTTATAGAATCAGTTGCGAAAAAAATAGAGGAAAAAATTTTAACTTTAAATGTCAAAACATCTAAAAAAGCTTTTGCTGAGGTTGCTCTGAGGTACCGGTAGGATAGAATAGTACCTCCCACTGCACCAGGTGTCGTAAGAGGCGACAACAGTGCATCTCAAATGCGCTAAGCGGGGATGGGCAGCAGCGATAGCTGCACTCTGCGATTGCCAATCTGCTTGCGCGGCAATTATGGGCAAAATACCTCCTTTCTTGGAGAGGCTTGTATCCAGCAGTGGACTCTATGCATCCAATGGCTGGTATGATGAGTTAGGTTAAGGGGCTAGATTCTTCAAGGAACCAGTAGTTCCTTGAAGAATCTAGCCCCTTTTATACAATTTTTATATATGCATGATATAATAATCAAAAACATTTAAACTAAAAAATATATTACTTTACGTTGTCTGCAACAGGTAAATGGGGCCTGACAAATGGCGGTGAACCCATCCAAAGTAACCTAGCTTAAATGCAAAAAAAGACACTCTGTGATTACCACCATGCTTGCCTGGAGTAGCAATTATACAGAAGAAACCCTAACGACTGACAAATAATAAATAAACCCTTACTTGTCTGGGAAACTACTCATGTATATAATATATGGCTACAGACTTTAATTTTCATTATACACACACTACATTCATTAATTTTTGAGATTCTCAAACCTCTTTTTTATTATTAATGACAGATTGTTATATTTAAAAACTTTCAAATTACCATTTTGAAAATAAATAAAATAATTTACTCAAATTCTCATACGTCACATACATACTTACTCTAAAATAAGTCACTTAAAGCAATAGTGTTACGGATATAATATAAATATATGTATATTTTGTATAATACTAAAATACGTACCCAGACAAAGAACAAACACAAATATTCATCATTATGAGTCCTGGGTGGAGATCGAACCCACGCACCGCTTGGTGCACATCATAGAAACAAAATAAAAAAAACTATTCACAAATCATTAATATGTAAAACCAAGTAATTATACATTTACATACAAGCATTTGCAAGACTTAAAAAACACGTGCAGTTCAATTATAAACAGTACAGGAATAACCAAATAAATTTAATTGCAGATCGTAACAGAGCAAGCAAAGCGTGAATGCAGTGCTAAAAGTATCACTAATCCACTGCAACGTCTAAACAGTACGGGGCAAAATAACAAATAGGTGGATTTAATTATAAAGATGGCTTGTGGGTGATTTAATCCCGTCCGAGCGACTCACACGGCCAAGTTCTGTATAAACATGAGATTTTAATTTAATTTGTTTCGTTTGAAGAAGAAATCTGTTTCTAAGAACTTTTTGCGACTTTACAGCTGTAACATGTTTTTCTAGCTTTACAATGAATGTTACTAAATGAAAACGTATTTGAGACTACTTCGAACGATGTAACTGCATAGCTTATAAATCAATTTATATAAAACTTTCTAATTAAATTAAGATATTATTTAATTTAATATTTGTATAAAAACTTTACGCATTAATCTTTAGCTACTAAAAAGTACTTATTAAGTCATTAATAATTTTTTTTCGAATATATTTAAAAACTTAATTATGAACAATATTTTAATTGATATTAACGATGAAAGTCAAACTGGCTTAAAAATGTTAATATTAAATCAAAAACGTTTTAATGAAATAATTAAGAGTTGGCGCTGAATGTAAGCCACAAATCAAACTACGCAAATTTGTAAAAATTTATTTCATTTCATTTTACATGGAGTTAAATATTGGTTATATTAAACTCCATGTAAAATGTGCTAGCATATAGTGTTACATAGATTGACATAAGTTCATCTTCTTTATTATTGTATATAGAACTAGCAGCCCGCCCTGACTTGGTCCCTTTTATTCCCGATCTTGCTTTCTAAAAAATAGACGGGCTAAATCGGAGCTAAAAAATTAGTATGAGCTGAAAATTTTAAACAATACGGCTCATTTTGCCCTACAAACTTTCCTGGTTACTGGTGATAATTATAAACACAACAAAATAACCAGTATCTAATCAGTGGCAGTCGTTCTATTCTATCTTTTGTCGATTATATGTTAATTGCTTATTTGTCTAACTACTTTAATTGACAATTAATAAAATCACATCTAGCTTAATTACATATATCGCTGAATTAATAAATTAAATACTTCCATAAAATGATAATTCATGGGTAATACTAGACTTGGCCATCCACCGCCGCTCTATTTGGATGGCTAAAATTTAATTCTACCGAGAGCATTCCGCCGCAGATTGCGTTCCTTTGCAGCGTCCGTGGACTGCTCTTGAATCTTGATGGGAACTAAAACGTTTTCATATGGAAACATTTTTTCATTAATTAGTTTTGCCGACCCAACCACCATCCGGCAGACAAAATTTCTTTATAATAACCGACAGCAAATTTTAAGCAACACCCATTTTGAAATCGCTGTCGCAATTAAAATTACATGCATAAATGTAAAAGTTAATAAATAAAAATAAAATTTATAACATCTCTTACATTCACCTGACTCCGTGATTAGTAGATAAAGCACTCGCGTTACAGGTATACAGGTATACCAGGTATTGTACAAAATTATAAATATATTAATTAAATACATTAGCGCATAAGATTGGAAAACTACCGCACAAACCATTGGGGCTGTCAGATAAATAATGTTTTAAAGTCGTTCAACATGATATACATACATAAACTAACGCTTATTTTCTCCATAGTAAACAAGGGTTATTGGTTTTTATTTGCTCACTCCTGCATATACTTTGCTGCCCTATTCATTAACCCCTTCAAACACGACCAACGGTTGAATGCAGACCGCACTAGACCATTTCTTAGAACATATTTAATTCGACCAGCAGAGGACATAATCTTAACATATCCATGCTGCCTTCACATTTTTTTAATTTCATTAAGTAATGATAATAAACTAGTAAGTGTTTAAGATACAATAATTTCACTGCCTCTCTCACCCTCCAACCCGGAACATAGCAAAGCGAACACTGCTATTAAGAGGTGCAAGGTGGTAGAAATATGTGAGAGTGAGGTACCAATGAAGATGACTGTTCTATCAACGTCTACGTCATGTAAATTCGCTTTTTCTAACCGCACTTTAGACTCACACGAAAAGCACAGTTTTCCCAATCAGATTGCACCTATTCAGACGTTCGTATTGAAACAGGAGAACAAGCAAGAGGCAAAAATGATTGTTTGAAAGGGACAACACTCAAACGCCCTACAGCGGAGAGCATGCAAATTGATACCACTTCAGCATCGGAACAAAGTTGGGGGACCAGAATGCTGGCACATTTGTGTATAGTAAACCAATTAAGTGCTGTAGCTTATTTGAATATTATGCAATATCAAATGAATCTGCGGCAGCAGAATTTCTGTCTTATGTTAGAATATTTAAAGCTAATGTATTGTTTAGACCATTTATACTTCGGATCGTAGAATATAAATAAAGAAAATATATAGTAAAAATAGGTGACACACTTTTTATGACAATGTCACACTTTTTATTGTATATAGAATCTCTAGAAAATATCATAGTATTTAATTTTGTTTATTTAGGACAGCTAGCAAGAACATACATGAGAAACAATGCAACGAATTGATAAATAAAAAAAAACAATCTGTTTACAGTGTTGTCTTATTTATAAGCTCGTGGTAGCTTGGACGTGCAACTAGCTGAACAAAGTAGCATCACCAGCAGTAACATAGGTACCGCAAACATCTTCTGCAAATCCAATATGACAGTACAGTACGAGGTATCCATCACACCGCCAATAAATGTAACTACTATAGGCAATTATAATATTTAGATTATTAATATATATACTAATAACTAGACTAAAAGAAAGAGAAATAACAAATGGCAATATGTATGTTTTAATATGGAGCACGCGTGTGGGGTTTAAACTCGAAATATATATGTTATTACACACACATATATATACACTGACAAGGTGTGTTATTAGGTAATAAAACTAGTAATATATAATAACAATATAGTAATAATAAATGTTCTCATATATATAACAAAAAAGTAAGGTAATTTGTAAAACATTTCGCTTATATATTAACACAAGTATTGTTCATTTATTTAAAATATGTATCAATCAAATGCTTTTTGACTATTAAAAAATTTAACTAATATCCAGTAGTGACAATTCTTAAGCCAACTTATTAAATTGACCCTATGTTCTATTTTAGTAGAAAATTAAGTTTTTTTTTTATAGACGTCAGAAATTATAATTTAACATTTAAACTGGCAATCCTGGCAGTTTTGTTAAGAGTACTAAAGGTATCCAACAACAATCCAATCCACCATTAATTACCTTTTATGGGAATAATTGATCCAGTAGTTGTCTTTGTTCCAGGCTAAGTAAATTAAATTAATAATAAAACATTAAAATAACTGAATCATACAATGATACAGTTTTATTTAAATATATTCTGTTGAAAATATTGGTGCAGAAGAAATTTTCGTTGGATTGATTTTATTCGTTTAATGTGAATATCATATCGAGGAGACTAAACAACGCTACAATACTCCAGTGATGAACGAATCACAGGAAAAAAATTTACTATTAGGACTTCTTAACTGTTTGGTGTTTCTTATCACACACCCTAGAGTTTTACTAATCTATTGACATGACAATTAAATTTTATTTTTTTTATCAAAGTACACACCTAAGAACCGAATTTAAAACAAGTTGCAAAAGGCTTGGTTTTTTAAATGATAATTATAAGAAACTTCTTAATTTATCTCTGTAAAATGAATAAATAAACATTAGCTTACATTTACATACATTCAATTTGCGTCACACTAATCAACAAACCTATTTAAGTCATGCTGAAGAATTTAATTATTTTAAGTCATCAAGCATATAGATAAAACGAACTACGATTGTGATGGAAACTTTGTTTCACGTCATTCACAAATAAATTGAAGAACAGGAGACCCGAATGAGACATGGAACTCCCGATGGAGCATTAAAACAATCGGAAGCCTGACCATTAATAACTACCTAAAATTTGTGATAATTAAGACATTAAGTGCACCTTTTCAAGAAGCTTCCGTGAATCCCAAATTAAAACGAGTGTTTCAAATTAATATTTTGTGGAATGAAAGTACACTTTATCAAATGCATTGCTGAAATCTGTAAAATCGATTTTAGCAGAGGCTAAATTCTTGCTAAATACTGTAAAAAGAGAAATTTACCTATATTTGCCTACATTTTAATTATCACCGTTCTGAAAAATGGGTACAATCAAGGCTTCTCTCAAAGCTGAAGGAAAATTTCCACTTTTGAAATATTTCACTTTTATTGTAAATCATAAATAAAGGTGAAGTAAGAGCCTCAGAACATTTGAATACAAAAAAAGTTGGATACTCATCGGAACCAGCACCTTTGCGACAATCGAACTTATCTAAAGCCCCCTAATAGATGATAATGCTTAGGGTAGCAGTATGCGGCCTATATGATTGATTACTGGAATCATCAGTAGCCGCAGAAAAACTTTTAGCAAAAAGGTCACATACTTGTTTAGAGCCATTACCCGTTTTATTTTATAAACACATTTGAGATGGGTATGCCTTATGACAACTTCTTTTTTGCTTGATTAAAGACAAAAAACATTATGGGTTATCTTTGATACTTTTTCAATAAGAGTTCTATATGAATTACAACAACTATTAAGTAGATATAGTGCTATATGTTTCAGTATAATATATGAGATGTTATCTAATGGGTTTTGTTTAAGTACCGTACTTTTAATTTATTTTTTCTTTCAGTAACCTTACAAGATGTTTGTTAAACCATACTGGGTATCTACGAGAACGACATATGGCCTTTTGTACATATTTCATGACAACTTCATGCAAAATGTTATGGAATATATAATATACTTTTCTAATGGTTTACTGTACAGTAGTAATCAAATTAATAAATACATATTTACAGACTTTTATATCGTCTGAACTTAAAGATTTGTCTGTTCATTGAGAGAAAACAAAATCAAGTGGCGGGTGATGTGTAACTACGTTAGTGAACGGCATGGCACTTATCAAGCCAGATATTAGTGTATTACTAAGAACTATTAATGCGAATTCTAGTCCGATTTTTCCTTTATTAATAGCAGTCAAATATTTATGGATTAATTATAAAACATTGTATATTATATAAAGTGGTATAGCCGCTTCTTTATTTGTTTAATTCATAATTTAAAACGTCTAATGCAGAGCAAAAAGACGCAGAGTAAATGTCAGAGACATTTGCTAGTAATAAATATGTATGTCGTATAATATTAGTCACGCTAAAGTTTATTATGTACATAAAATTATGTATATTACTTTTAGGCTTTCTGAAAATTTCAATAAAGTTATTTGGCATCAGCTGGTATACACATTATTATGACAAGTGGAGTAAAGTATATGTCATCATCATGATATCAGTTGTAGAATGTCCACTGCCAGTCCTAGGCCCGCGGAAGTGATATCCAATAGGTTCGGTTGTGTGCAGCCAGCAGCCAGCAGCCAGCAGCCAGCAGCCAGCAGCCAGCAGC